>CM035147.1:19506162-20098662 GCA_020205605.1 Panax ginseng | reverse complement strand
CTTCATGCCAAAAAGCCATGAGAGTAACCTAAGATAGGTCACCGATAAACCCAAAACGGAGGAAAGTCTCTTCATGCTCTCATTACAAATTGCTTGTAATTACATTCCATATCTATCTCCATGTAATGAGAAATATGAAGAAATGTGTACACATACATATTTTAAAACATGCTACAAACAAATGACATCCGCTTTGGCAGATAAAATTCCTAAAATGGACACATCACATAGCATGTTATTATACATTTCCCTAAAGACTAAACTATGCAAGTCTTTCGTAGGAATCAATCGAACCTACTACCCGCTCAAAGTCCAAAAGGCAACAGCCTACAAATAATCATGTCATTATCCCACCAGCATCAACTTAATCCAGCTTTCTCGCAAAGAATTCGACTTTGATTAAGAAACAAATTACGATTTTGGTCGTTTCTACTCAAAGAGTTACACCACCTACATAGGGTCCAAAAATACCAGACATGTCAATCCTCCACCCAAGGAGGAATCCTTTGCCATTACTATATACTCGAACCACAGTTTGATACAACCAACAAAACTCATGATGTCGCCCATCCCACTCGAGATCCGTATAATCGGTGACATCAAAAAAAGTCCTCCAAATGGAAGAGACCTTTCATATCATCAAAGGAATTGGAACACACGGAGTGTTTCATATGTCGATCTGTGTATTTTTCCCGTGTTCATTATCCCAAAAAATTTAAAACTCCCGACTTTGAAAAATATGACGGGTTAGAGATCCTTACACACATTTAAAAGTGTTTATTGAGAACTTGGATCTTATGCAGAGGACAAAAAGCTCGTAATGCAATTATTCCAAAAGAGTCTAACTGAGAAGCCTGCTCATGGTACACAAGATTAGACAACTCCAAAATCCATAGTCGGGAAGAGCTAGCACATGCTTTCTCTCACTCAATACAAATTTTCAAACTCGATGGGCTCCCGACGCCAGATCAAATTACCAAGATCAAGAAATAAATTAACGAGTCTTTCAAAGAGTATGCTCAAAGGTGGAGACGCCTGGTCGCCCAAGTTAGTCCTCGCCATGACAGTAATCAAAATGGTCATAACTTTCATAGACATACAAGAAGCTCCTTCTATGAGAGAGTTTTAGCCAAGATCGGCAAACCATTTTCTCTAAATGGTCAAACATGGGGAGATGGTCGAGATGGGATTGAAGTCCGAAAAGATTCAAGACCTAGTCAGACTCAAAGTCGTTGGCGATCACATCCAACTGAAATTATGGGAACAACTTTTGAGGGTCCATAAAAGAAAGAAGAAGATGTTTCCCTCGATACTACAGGGTCAAAAAGGCAATCGTAACATGCCTATTCAAAGGAGAACTACACTCCTTTCCAAAGATAGTCTACAGAACCCTCCAATACCAAAAGGTGGAGAAGTCAAACGCCTCGAGTGTTTACACCCTTAGGGGATACCTCGAGAACATCTTAAATCTTCCGACAACACATAAGAAAATTACGATCTTCTTCCACCAAACAAATTTCTAATGGACGGGGTTTCAATGTCGCTTTGAAATGTGCTTTATCATGCCGGGCACCCGGACATGATACTCAGGATTGTTGGGCCTTTGAAACACAAGATCCAGACTCGATAGACAAACGGAGAGATCGTGGTCACCAAACCAGATCAAATTTCATGTTCAAGACAACCCTCTTCCTCAACACAAAGAAGAAGAGGTCAACATGATTAATTGGAGCAATGGATGTAGTTCCAATTTCAAATTGTGATTCCTCCTGCACCATCAAAGACGGTGATGATGATGATGGACTATGCCAAGTTCCAGCTCACAATGGAACGAAAGATCAAAGCTCTCAAAAACAAATTGAATAATCATGAAACTAGTGACTTATCAAAGATCAAGTGACTCGTCATTAATCACCAGAGCATGCCGCCTCCTACCTATTGTCATGAATATTCCCTCGCCACTTTCGTAAAATGAAATGCCGAAGACAAAGTGACAAAGAGAGCAAATGCCAAAGCCCACACCGGATTTCGCCAACAAAAGGGAATTCACCTATCCGGGCCAACCTATGGAGGAAATTCTTCATATGTTAATCAATGAAGGAAGGATCGCCTTTTCTACCTCCCAATCAACCCCCGCTCGGATTGATACAACTCGATGGAGTATGTCAATATCACTCCCAATCTCGCGGGTCACAAAGATGTAAGAATGTCAGGCACTCCGCCACCTTATTCAAAATCTAATCGACAAGTGGTGTCCTCGCGCTTAGCGACGACGATATACGTGTTACGTGCAAGTGAGAATGCAGCCCTACTAAGTGGAAAAGTGTGGTAGCAAATATATCCATCAAACCGATGGGATTAATACATTACTCACAACGCCAACAATTCAACTCAAGGGAGGCAACAATCCTTTGAAAGTGGCCGCCCCGAGCTAATCAACTTGTCGTGCAGTAGCACAATATCCTATTGTTAGCTTCATGCAAGACAGTTCCGTGGAATTATGGAGAAGGTGAAGGATCCACCTCACATACAACCGCCGCAGATCGGCGAAAATCCATCAGATCTTCCCCACGGGTGATGAAACCTACCATCAAATCAAAGGGGAAAATACCCATGGAGAAGATTGAAAAATTCCTCCACACTATGGGTCATCACGGCCACTCATGGTTTTAAGCTTGAAAGAAGCTCCACAACAAATATCAATTCTCGACTTGGTCCTAACTTCCGAGAATCACCGTAGGTCTTGTTAAAGGTTTTAGAAGAAGCCATATCTCCGACATCGCGGGATACGGAAAAGTTTCAACATCCGTTGATCACATTTTCAACAACAATGTGATATCCTTCATCGATGATGACATACCGCCCAAGGGACCGGCCATCGCAAGCCATTGCATATCATGGCTTTGTCCTCCTGATATATGGTAGTTGAGTCTTAATAGATGGAGGTTCCTCTCTCCATATCTCCGCCCATACGCTACCTTGGTGAAGATGAATATCAATCTCAACCGAATTCGAGTAGCCATACTATCATCAAAGCTTTTGATGGAGCCCACGAATTCGGCTTTAGTAATTGAGCCGCCAATCGAAATTGGTCCTCACACATTCTAGATCTTTTCCATGTGCTCAAGATAGATTCGGATACAACCCGCTATTGGGACGACCATGGATTCATATGGCAAAAATCCCTCCACCTCTTCACCAACAATTGAAATACATTATCAACAATAGCCTCGTCACGGCCAACGCCGAACCAGAGTGTCCTCAACACGGAGACGGTCCGCTCATCAATGCCAATGCAGACGTTGAACCAATCAGGCCATGCTTTGAAATAAGCAACACCCAATACCATGCTATTGGAGCACCATTGCCTCAACCCAAGATTTCTACCGAGGTAATGCTCACCACTCAAGAAATGATGTCATTGGGTCATAAGTCGACAAGGGTCAGTAAAGATTGCCAGGTATCAAGTACCCAATCCGCTTAACCAGCAAACTGAATAAATTGGCTAGGCTATTCTACCAATTCTAGTCACAGAATCCTCATAAGCATCAAGAGATTCCTTCACTTTTTTCAACCATGTGGCGCTTATCTTCGCCTTCAAACTCGAGTCCGCACAACCTCTCTCAAAGGTGCCACCAATGTAATGGCTATGTTATGTCCCAAGCCGGTCACTGACGTGAAAGGATAAAGAAATCTTTGTTCCAAATCCCGCAGTGGAAGAAGAGGAACGAAGAATCAAGCAAGACGTCATCCGAATGATGTCGTGCATACGATCATCGCTCATGACGAAAGCATACCAACAGATACACCCTGCACGATGATTGCCTGTGACGTAATGGCCATCATTCGGGACAGTGGAGGATGATGACAATCCTCCATCATCATGGCCCACCCGACTTTGCCTTCGCCAATTGGAACAACATTCCTCGTATTGGTCGTTATAGGTAAAGCGCGTAAACTCTTTCTCGCCTCAGAGATATAATAACTCGCTACTTTTCTCAGACAAAGATTAGCAGCTTTATTTTGCCAAGATATGCTAACACCGTATGATCAACACATTTCATATATACTAAGTGAAAGCATATTTTGTTTCAGACTCTAAATTTAGATGTGCTCAGATTTGCCGACACGATGCCTCTTCTCCACAAGGATTGTACCTTTTGATGTAGAGATGAATTCACCTTTCTGTGGACATACACTTGATGACATTGAGGTGCCTCTAAAATTCAAGAATGGGTCAAAGACAAACCCAAACCCAACCTTGATCAAACCACTTTTTCAATCTTGGAACCTTAGAAAGCCCTAAGTTAATCCAGATTGGTTCGACTTTACCCCAAACCAACTAATGACATGGTTACGCTTATTAACCCAATTCCAGGATGTGTTTGCATGGTCTCATGAAGACATGGTGGGTTTGTCCAATCGACATTGTCCTTCATCGCCTTCCCATTAAAGAGGGATTTAAGCCACCAAGCAAAAAAGCTCAAAGCGATTGAAACCCGAATGGAGTTTAAAGGTGAAAGAAGAAATTGTGAAACAATTTCAAGTCGGCATCATAATGGTGTCTACATATCCCGAGTGGATATCCAACATTGTGCCCGTGCCTAAACCTCGAGGGAAGGTGCGAGTTTATGGGATTATCGGACTTGAACAAAGCTTGCTTAAAAGATAGCTTTCCGCGCCATTTATCCACATTCTCATCGATAACATCGCGCAATACGACATGTACCCTTTTCATTGATTGCTTCATGGGTATCATCGATTATGGTTGCTAAGAAGATCGTGAGAAAACCGCTTTCATCACACCTTGGGGAACTTTTTTGCTATAGACGGTTGTCATTCGCCTCATCAATGCCGTGAGCCACCTATCAACGAGCTATGATGGCTCTTTTCCACGACTTAATGCATAAAGAGATCGAGATCTACGTGGATGACATCATTGTCAAGTCCCGAAAGGAGGATGACCATATAGACCATCTCGTAAAGTTGTTCAACAGTCATGTAAGTACAACTTGAAGTTGAATCCAAATGGCGCGCGCTTTTTGGTGTTAAATCAGGCAAGTTGCTAGGATTTCTAGTCAGCCACAAAGGGATTGAGCTGGATCCTGCCAAAATCCAAGCCATCACTGAAATGCCCATTCCTCATACAGAAAAGGAAATACGGGGATTTTTGGGAAGAATCAACTTCATTAGCAGGTTTATCTCTCAACTCACAGCAACCTGTGAGCCAATCTTCAAGCTATTAAGGAAGAACTCCTCCATGAAATGGAATGATGAGTGCCAGAATGCCTTCCTCACAATCAAGAAACAACTAGTCAAAGCTCCTGCTTTGGTACCACCTGTGGATGATGTTCCTGCTTATGTACCGTCCATAAGTGACAATGCCATGGGTCGCATGTCGATGTAAGGACGATAGAGGCCAAGAACGAGCTATCTATTACCTCAAAGAAAAGGTTCAAAGAGAGAAAGAACACAAGTACACTCGATCGAAAAGACGTGTTGTGCTTTTAGCATGGGCTTCCATGAGGTTACAACATTACCTCCATGGTCACACAACCCATCTCATATCCCGCGTGGATCCTCTCAAGCACGTGTTTCAACAAACCTATGTTAAATTGCCGATCGTCTGTATGGCAGCTTGATCCTACAACAATTTGACATCGATATGTGACTCAAAAGTCCATCAAAGGTCAAGGAATCGCGATCAATCGGGTCACCGCACCTTCAGGGATTTCAAACCCTTGAAACATATTTCCTCGATGAAGGAGTAATGATAAAGAAGGCAAAGAACACCATCAAGATGATACGCTACCAATCATGGAAGATGTATTTTGATGGAGTCATTATTATGGAAGGTTCCGAGCCGAGCAATTCTAGTATCCGATACGGGGGAGCAAGATCCCGCTGTCATTGCTAAGTTACGCTTTGTCAAGACCAACAATACAAATTGAAAGTATGAAGGTCGTCTCATGGGGCTAAAACTTGCCCGCTCAATGGGCATCAAAGCGCTTAACTATCTTTGGAGATTCGAGTTGGTAATCGCACAATCCACCGTAAATCTATCAAACCAAGGAACTACATTTGTCGCCTTACCATCTGGCAGTTTTTGAAGATGGTTTTGAGTTCAAGAAATCTCCTTTCTACACATTCCTCGTAATAGAAATGACTTTATGACGATTAGCAACTTTGGCCTCCTTGATTCAAGATATATCGCATAAGGAACACTTGCCGAAAGCATCACAATTTCCCCGCACACAAGGCCCCAAATTTATGGGAATTACGTTGAGAGAAGTATCGATGAGCTACCTCCCATCCAACATCCTTGGTATCAAGATATCAAGGAATATCTACGAGATGGATCTACACCCGCCGAGGCGAGCCCGACCGAGAAAAGGCGATCCATCGACTTGCTATGAAATTCTACCCGAGTGGAGATGCGCCTACAAAAGAGATGCAGAATAGGTCTCCTCGTATGTTTAGATAAAGATCAAGCCCAAAGGCTTATGGATGAAATCCATGGCGAGTCTGTGGGCCCCCACATGAGTGGCCCCTCCTTGTCAAGAAAGTCCTCGTGATGACATTATCATTGCTATCTCTCAAAGTCGATTGCAATGACCACGCCAAAAGATGCTATCAAGCGCGATTCATGGAATGCTATACACGCCTCCACGGAACTCCACAATATGAGTTCACCTCGCCCTTCTCAATGTGGGAATGGACGCTATCGGGCCCATCGAGCCTAAAGCCAAAGAATGGTCACCGATTTATCTTCACCATGATCGACTACTTTACCAAGTGGGTAGAAGCCTCCTTCCCTGTGGTTACTAAAGAAGTCATCATTGCTTTCATCGTAAATAATGTCGCTTGTCGATATGGACAACCGTAGGTGATTGTGTCGACAATGCCAAGAACCTCAACAATGTAATGATGGAGGAATTATGCAAAGAAATTCCACATCAAACATCTCAACTCACATCTATCGTCCAAGATGAACTGGTGTTGTTGAAGCTGCTAACAAAAACATCAAGAAGATTATGCAAAGATGTCCGCCAACCACAAAGATTGGCCTCGACCTATTGCCTCCGACATCATAGCCCTACGTAACCTCAATGCGCACTTCCACTCGGGCAACCCCTCACGCTTTAACCTATGGGATGGAAGCAAGATTCCCCATAGAAGTTGAAATGGAATCCTCAGAGTGTTGATAGACGCCACCGGATGAAGACCAATGGGTACAAGACAGTATCACCAATTGTCTCTAATAGATTTAAAGGCGAACCGCTGCTATCTTCCATGGTCATTATATCAACAAAGGATCGCCAGATCCTACAACAAAAAAAAGTCCTACTACGGCAGCTTAAACAACATGACTTGGTTTTGAAGAAGATTCTCGACAACCAAGATCAAAGCTAAAGGAAAATTCGCCCCTAACTCGGAAGGCCCGCTTTGTTGTCAAAGAAGTATCGACAGGAGGCGCCTCGTGCAAGAAATGGACGGCGATGAATTTCCACAACTCATCAACTCGCACGCCGTGAAACGGTACTATGTCCTCAAGTAATTCAAAACACCCCGTGTCGGACCATCGTCACCAAATATTCCGGTTTTTTAACCCTTTACCACCTACAACTTTCTTACACTTTGCCCCTCGTGGAAACATACATTTCAAGCCAAACTGCCTCTCTCCTTTGCATTCCTACGACTTAGGTCATCCCACCGCGATTGAACCTCTCAGACTTGCGCTTATACCCATACATGGGATCAAACTTCATACCCGCAGCTTTATCCTCAACCTAGGATTAAACTTTCTCCTCCCCGCACTCTACTCCGCATATGGATTACGCTTTTCTCTCGCCCGAGGGGCTTAACTACGCCGACCGATCTCCTCTTCAATAGAGTACGAGGCAACCATGTCACATGGCCCGGGTCGCAATAAAACAAAAAACAACAAAAACATTTCTACCCTTGCAAAAACAAAATAACAAAAACATTTCTACCCTTACAAAAAACAAAACAACCAAAAACATTCCTACACCATTTCGCCATATATACATAACCCTCGTACACCAGTGTTCGAACTACGCAGACCGATCTCCTCTTCAATAGAGTACGTAGAGCGTACCATTCATGGTGCGGTCTCACCCCTACCAAAACACAAACCATTGTCAACCTGGTACTCGATCATCCTTCAATCCACTACATTTCATTCGGCTTCGCACTCAAAGGGATGGAATTACCCTAACTCCTCCCAAATAGAGATTCTACGACACCATCTAAGTCATGGTCATACCTTGAAGAGCAACACCAATCCATAAGAGATGGAATTAACTAGGCTTCTCCTAAATAGAAGTATCACACACCATCCGTGGAAAGCGGTCAATCTCAGAGAGGAAAGCCACACCCTCTCCACATTTTCATCCGTAAACCAAATCCCAAGACACCAAAGATGGTAGGATATATAGATCGATGATCCATTCTCGAACTATCCAGACAACTCAATGTCCATCCACCCAGAGGAATTCGTATACATCAAGACCACAAGCCCCAAGCAAAGAAAAAAATATCAAGCAAATAAAGCAAGGCATATCTAAAAGGGAAGTGATCCAAAATATATTTCCTCATATATATAATGTTGTTTGATATATATACAATGTAAACTCAGATATGACAAAATGGCTGTTTAGTCTGCAAGGTGTAAATACAAGCTCATCTACAAGTCGTATATATGCGAGCTAACAAGCCCAACATGGCGCCCCTCTCGTAAGATGGAGGCGAAGTTGTGGTCTCCTCAGACGAGAATATCCACACGACCCAACAGATCAGCAGCCCATCCTTCATGGTGACCATATGATCATCAATATATGCGCTCATCTCTCGCGATCATGCCAAAGGTAAGGACCTCACCGCAGAGATTATCTGTGATACCTACATCCCGCATATATAGCACTATCCCGCTAACTATCATCGCATCCCCGGGTCGATATGGCCTCATCCCGCTCAACAACAATGCATCTCATACGATCTAATGCCGCTCTCTCTCTAATAGAGTCATGCCTCTCCCATCAAGGGCAACCAACATCATAGATCGAGCCCGATCTCTCTCAAAGGTCATCGATGAAGACTCGCTCTAAGCATCGCGCCGAAAATCAATCACAAAAGATCGGTACTAGGAGAATCCGAAGAAATGCTCGCAACCCAAAGAAATGCTCCTCCCTCGATGTAGGTATCGATGTCCTCCATGGGCTCTACATCGTCTCGACTCACTATCCCAGATCGCAGACATCGCCGCAAAATGATAAAATCTCTATCTCCATCCATGCGAATACTCGCAGAATAACCGGACGACCGATCCTATCTCACCGATCCCAACAAGCATACACACGGATCGGGCCCTCCACGAGAGATATCGAGAAGTCAAACGCCGACCTCGCGCCTCAAAAGGATGGAAATCTCGAACCGGTCGAATCGCTGCGACATCACTACCAATGGGTGATAAGAAGTCACGCCTCAAGCCACCAGTAGGGAGGAAGTCCATGCCCGAGCATGAGTAATGAAGTCAGATGGTGAGCAAAGCCCCGAGCACATCAATATGCTAATGGATCTCCGATATCCGCCAAAAATGCGGACCAAGACAGAGCATCTATACACTCCGACTACCGAAAGGAGTATGATATGGCTACATCATGGGAGAACCAATACCCATGCCGCCTAAGGGTACCAACCGGGCCTCAAGTGTGACATAAACCACACATACAAAGATGACCAAACTCCCAAAGGAACACCCCTCGATAGGATACGTACAAAGAATAGATGTCAACCGCAGGTCTCTCGCCACAATCATAGGTACAATGGTGCGATTCTCTAAGAGCTCTCACAACCATGATGACACCAATGTCTATCTCATCCCATATATCGTGGCATATAGACATACGACAAAGACGCACAACAATAAGACATCAACTCCGCCCAAACGCCAATGGTCCTCCCGGCGGTGGAAAATCCCTAATGTCGTGAATAGCTATCCTCCGAGCCAAATCTGTCATACAAAAATGCTCGATATCACGTGGCTAGATGTCACCGTCTCCCGCACTACTCACGCCCGCAATCCTCGTGAGAGTCATGAATCGCCTACTCATGTCTCCCAAAGCCGAATGCACGCAAGGTCTCGCTTAAAGGCAAGATCGCCAAACGTGCATACCCTCCAAAGTAGGAGTCAACCCATGGGTGCCAAATCGAATACTCGCCTATCCGTAGAGCCAATGCTCTAAAGATCCCATCTACAAACCCTCATGGAACCTCAAAAAGGCAAATAAAGTCATGGTATGTCAGCAAGAATCGATCTACAAATACCCTATTCGGTGGTGACATGCTATCGCATACCACGATCGTGATACCCAATGCCACCAATGATGGTGGGGTATGATCTATACGGCTAATCGTCGAAGAAGACATCTCAGACGGGCCGTGGTCATAAGACCATCCAGGGGTCAATGCTCAATATCTCTCGACATATATACATATGCATAATATGATACATGCATAATGTATAATGGATGGCAATATGATATAGGAATGAAAAATGGTGCATACATTCCTAAGTATATCATCATCTAATACACATCATCTCTCAGATAACCACAACACATAGGAAATGGGGCACAAATTACTCTACTACTAACAGAGGCCTATCAAAAATATATAGCGAGAATGGGGAACAACCACCCAATATCTAACAGAGGCCTATCAAAAGATATAACGAGAATATACATCGAAGAAAACCAGGTCTCGATGTTCACGCCCTCAATCCTCGCCCACCGATGTAACTCCTCCCGAGTCACCGGATCTCTATCAACAGGATGTCAGCCTATAAAGGGGAGGATCTGCACCGCAAAAACCAAATGGGTCGTCTCGAGGGGCCAAATACCGAGCCGAAGGAACAAATGACTCGCTCACCGGATCTCTCGCCCAAATGCCGATAAAAATATATGTGCTCGATCCAACCGCCGGGTCAAACTATCAATCTGGGTCATATGAGTCGAGTTTCTGACACAAGCTACCCAATCCGTCATCATCAAAGATCCCGGAACCATATCCCCATAAATCGTGTGGCGGATCGGGCTCCAATAGTGCGAGGGAACCACCAACGCCGAACGCCTCCCGAGTACATGGACCCTCTCGATAATGCAAAACCGCAACCCCAACAATGGGATATCAAAGACGGGTGATCGTGATACGGCCAATGACGCCCGGCAGAGGCAAGATCGATATACGGATCTCCCCCCGTGTGGTGCTCCTAATAAGACGCTTCCCTAAATAGAGCTCCCACCTCCATCCAAGAAGAAAGGAAATCTCCGGTGGAAATCAAATACTCGACTCCAATGGTGTCCATCCTCAAAGTCGATGGTCAAATGTTCCCCGAATAGGGAATCCATGTGATGGCATCACCGTCAAGAACTCCAAATGATACACGCAAAGTGAGTGAATCCTCACCATGTGGACCTCCGCAAAAAATAGAATGGTGCCATCGCATCCCTCGTGGATAGGTATCTAAACCCAACACACTCACAGACGCAAACATGGGAGCCTCTCATAGGCCCAAAACCGCCAACACAATGGCAAAACATCTCGCTATCAAGAAACACTCTTAACCTATGAATGGGAAAAGATAAGAGAAATACTCACCAAAGCAGAAATGGGTAAAATCCTAGCCAAGCCTCAACAAACCCCTCGTGAGCGCATGCGATGCCCCAGGAGGAAATAGGCAAAGGTGTAAGAGCCCCAATCATACTCTCCTATACGGGCCCACATCACGGTGGCGGCGCCGACCAAAGCGAAAAGATACCGTGGAAGAGTTATCTGCTATGGCAAATTTCAATGATCATCAGAACAATCGCCAGTAACGCGATCCCCGATTCTCGACATCATCGTGCATGGGCTCACCAAAAAGCCCACTATAGCATCTACGCCAAAGGACCTCGAACGGACAATCCCGCTTTTGAGCGCCTCCGCCGAACTCCTAATAAGGATCCGACTACAGAGGGGTAATATTCGCCATGCAAGGCAATCGCCCTCCAAACTCCATACCGTGATAAATCGCCAATCCATAGGCGCCATCATCACCTCGCAATCCAAAGAGATGGAGGATCGAGTCCGATGAAACCATCGCCGCATAATGCCCCGAGGTAACCCTGTGGACAACGACGGGAAGGATGGAGAAGAATGCCCCGAATCCCCACTCATGCACTATCGCTTATAGTCGATGAAGCGCCGCACATGGAGTGAATGCTAAACCGCCTCGAGGTCGTAAAACCAGAACCCGCATGAAATGCGATCAACATCAAACCCTTTAATCCTCATCAATAGAAAGAAGGAAGATCAAAGTCTAACGCCATACCTCGTTAGCAGATGCAAGTACATCGATGGATGTTCCGCTCAAATCACCCAAAGAACTCTGGGTTTGCCACCGAATGCTCTAAGCTCCCTACGAGGGACATGTGCAAGCAGAGCGGATCCTCAATCGGAATATCCGCCTCCTCGCCCTCAACGCCCGCACATCTACCCGGACAGATTTAATCACGGCCTCACCAACCGACGAGGTCAGTTCGATGAATCTGGACGAGGCACTTTGAAGCCCTCCGCCGTGACGCCGTAAGTGGTCCTATAGAACCGCCTCTACCGATCCGGATCCATAATATCTTTACAATAAGTCTCTAAATCACCTCAGAAAGGGTGTGGTATTTCCTTACCTAGAGCTTTCCAAAATGCATTTATGACTATATGCATGCATGCATTTACTTTAAAATATAAATAGAGTTAAAATGCATGACTACCCAATGCCTACATTTGAAAAAAATTTGCCATAGTCCCTTTTTGAAAATAGGACTATCCACATGCACATAGGCATGTCTAGGTGGCCATTCAGTAGCACACCTGCCCCAAAGTCATATACATAATATATGCATTAAAAATCAAAATCATCATGCATAAGGCCAACCTCAATACTAGGAGTACTTTGCCTTTCTACCTTTTGCTCATCGACCTCAAATAGACAAAAATAGCAGAAAAAGGTGCCAATTTGACTGCCTCAAAAGTCAAATTTTTTCACATCATTATGTTCAAAGATGGTTTAATACTAACATTTACTATGTTGAATATTTTTATCAAGTCATTTGTGCATACATAATCACTACTATGTGTTTAGATGCATTTCGTATGCGATAACTCACAATCCAACTGGATAGAAACCGAAAAAAATACATGCATACGCTACTGTGATAGTGTAGAACACTTGTACGGTGATGAATTTGCGTAAAGCAAATTTTAACTCAAAGAGATCTCAAGATGGCTCGCGGTTTTCTCTATGCGAAGCAAGTTGAAAGTGACTTGTGAAGACCAACCGCAGGATTTATGATCCACTATCGTCAGTCAGCTCATCTCATGGTATAAGAAAGTAGTGCACCTCACTGCAGACTCTATGTGGGTCCCACCCTCCTCCGCCTACCCCCAAATGAAAGTGCAAAAGAGTTCTTACGACTAGAAAGGTCAAATCGAGAATAAAATGCCACGCGATTGAGCAAAACAAAGATACAATCCTCGGTTTTCTCGATGAGACTTTGAATCAGACATCGCGCCATCAGTAGTCACCCAACACGGGTATACCCCGCCAATGATCTCATTTGTCACAAATCACATCCGCAATACCTCAGACAGTCCGATGCCACCAACTCCGGTCGTTACTTCTAAATGAGTCCCGACGGGGTTACAACGTAGATCCTCGACGGGGGTTATAACGAGATCCCCGGGGGGGTTACAACACGCTCATCCGCCGACATGTCTATCAACGAAGGTCAAGCAAATTTTGACGTTATTTCACCGATGGCAAGTAAACCCATCAAGCATTGAGAATCTATTCGATAGTTGCGCACATACTCATGAGTCCCCTCAGAGAGATCTCGACGGGGGTTACAACGATATCTCCTGAGGGAGTAATAACGCATGCTCACCGCATGACACACATATCAACGAAGGTCAAGCAACCTTGACGCTATTTCACCGATAGCATTTAAACCTATCGTAGCTCTAGAGCTATTCGAGGTTTTCATACCCAACCGCTCAGATTCCCCAAAGATTCCCGGGGGGTCACAACGCAATGCTCCGCTGATCTACACGATAAAGGAAGGTCAAGCAACCTTGACAATCTACTCACACAAAGCATCACCATTTTTCACATCGCGTCAACGAAGGTCAAGCAACCTCGACAAGATATCCCATGAGATTTTTCAACCGCTGATTCACATATCGATGAAGTACATCGCCAACGAAGGTCGCATCCCCGACAACATTTGTCGTCAAAGAAATCCAACAGATCTTGACATGTCCCGCGATACCAACCAGAGAGGTCAATGTTATCAAAGAGGATAGATGATGGAATATGTTATACACATCCTCAAAACAGATCAAGCTTTATCCCCACGCATCTCTTACACATAAGAGGTACATCTTCGTGATCAAGTCATTATCAAGAACACAGAATTTGGTGATAACTCCAACATCAACATCCTAATGTATTCGGGCTTACACATCAAATCCGTCAAGATTGCCAATCCCTCAATTGAAGCAACAGGATCCAAAGAATCATCCCCAAAGATGTCATTACAACCCCATACACATGCATCATACATTTACATCATTTTGCTACCCATAGTACCATCGCTCATCTTTGTTGCATTTCAAGTAAATTAGGATTCTTTATCCTACCCATGCATCGCCATGCATGAGTATGATAAAGAGGGCATCTCAGAGACACTCAAAATTTTTTTGTACCATCATCACTAACATCATAGAGGACAATTTCGCCTTTTAAGAGAGAACCCCGAAAGACAATCCAAATCCATACCGATACTACCTAAGTTCAAAGATCAACCCCAGATCACACTCTGGGAGTAACAATTCCAACCTCGGAGATAACCCCGAGGCATGCAGATCCAATACCGAAACACACACCGGAGAAGACCGATTAATCTCGGAGATAACCCCGAGGTATCCAGTCTCAATCCCAACCATGGAATAGCCACCAACCTTGGTGATAACCCCAAGGAATGCAGCTTTTGAGATAACCCCGAAAATGCTTGTTTCAAATGCAACCACCTTTCAATCTCTGCCACCACAAACGAGATACACCGCACCAACCCGAAGAATAACATCGGAAGACAGTACACCTCAAAGGTGACAATGAGGACCTTCAACAATTGCAGTAGCAATTCAATCTCAAATAAGTCTCGAGCAACGCCTCATGACAAATTTCAATCCGGCGATAACACCGGTGAGGGGCAACATCGCTATCTCGCCAACACGATGCCACATCACGCCTCTACGCAACGAACGATGTCCCACAAGACTAACCAATCTCGAGTGACTATCAGGCGGGTAACGATGAAAGTTGAAGCTTGAAGACCGAGGGCATCGCCCCATCTTCAATGACTTCAGACAAACTCTAATCCCATGCCATCGCATAACTCTCGACAAAACGGCGGTCCAAAATAGGTCCTCAGATACCTCAAACGGATGCCCGATTGCACTTCTTTGAAAGTCCGAGTGACATTATAAAGGTTCGAGTGCACGATTTGAGACGACCCGACCCGACAAACCCGGCCCACCCGGTTGCCTCCTGGTACACTGCAGCTCACCCACAGTACACCGCAACTAAAATGCCTATAAATAGAGGGCTTTGGGGTGCCCATTTTCCAAGAGAAAAGGCGAGGAAGCCCTCGCCTAATTTGCTCGCACTCACCCCATGCAAAGGTACTTTCCCTTTAAACACCTCGTGAGCTCATATATAGCCCTTTTGTACCTACAAAAGTCAAGAGCTTACCCACTCTAAAGATATAGAAGTCTTCTTTAGCAGCCACCGTAAGCCTTCTCACACACTTTTAGAGTCTTTCTTCTTCATCTTTGCACACACCCTTCTACACGCTGAGAGTCGTGTTGCTTGCTTTTGCCTTTTTTCCTACTTCATTTCGTGGTTTCATTTTCATATATATATATATATATATATATATATATATATATATATATATATATATATATATATATATAATATATATCGAGTTATGCCTCGATTCGAGCCTGAGCCTGTATTTTTGGCCCGAGCGCTTATTTACTTTAATATATATATATATATATATATATATATATATATATATATATATATATATATATATATATTTATATATATTAATCTGCCTAGACTTTGTTCGATGAGCCTAGACTTTTATTTGCATATATATATATATATATATATATATATATATATATATATATATTAATTGTGGTCGAACTTTGTTCGATGAGCCTGATTTTATTCCTGCATGCTTATTCGCTTATATATATATATATATATATATATATATATATATATATATATATGAGCCCGGCTCTAATTTACATCCAATGAGCCCGGATTTTATATATATATATATATATATATATATATATATATATATATATATATATATATATATATATATATTATATATATGAACTGTGGTCGAACTCGCTCGATGAGCCCGGATTTTACATCCGGTGTGCTTATTGCTTTATATATATATATATATATATATATATATATATATATATATATATATATATATCCCACCTCGAGTTTACTTCAGGGGTGGTTGATCGCTTTTACAAATTTTCTTTACGCTTTCATTCACGCTGAGTTTACTTCGTATAATTGATCGCTTTATACTTTTTATTTACATTTTGTCCCGCCTCGAGTTTCCTTCGTATGGCTGATTGATCGATTTATACAACTTTTTATTTACGCTTTGTCCCGCCTGAGTTTCTCCCGTATGTTGATAGCTTTTTAATGCCTTTTATTTATATTTTCGATCCCCATGGAGGTGCTTCGTGGTTGGTGATCATGTCAGATATATATATATTTACAAATTTTATATATATACCGCCATCGCTTTCATACAAATTGCAATATTCTTAGTGCGCTAGGAATCATGTGATCACAGATTCAACCTATTGGATCTAGATTCGGTTCCCATGATGGACATTTTCAGCTGTAAGCAGCTTGTAAATTATTCTGCGGTGTCTGAATTTCCTCAGATGGTTTCCATACCCATGGGGAAGTCGGCATTATTTTGTACATTATTTTCATACGGATGCCTCACATTCGTAAAATAAAATCAATCAAGCCGCACACTTAATAAAATGGGAGTGTAAAAGGTCTCAATTACTATTGAGCATCAGGGTTTGAAAAACCTTTTTTATAAAACATCATTGCTATATCTTGCTAAAAA
The DNA here is from genome assembly GCA_020205605.1 of Panax ginseng. NCBI lineage: Eukaryota > Viridiplantae > Streptophyta > Magnoliopsida > Apiales > Araliaceae > Panax > Panax ginseng. Next base: position 20,081,353 of record CM035147.1, on the reverse strand, counting down.
CTAAATTTTTACATAAATTCAAACCCGTGTATATAGGTTCAACGAGGCCTCGCACTACTTCCAAATAACAAACACATCGACCACACACACACACATTTCAGATAATAGTTTCTTGAAAAGAGGCTAACACCGTGGTAACACGGATGTCTGGGGTGCCTAACACCTTCCCCCGCATAAACCAAGTCCCCTGACCCTAAACGAATCTCTTGCTTTCACCGACCAGAGCAGCAAGGTCACATCACCGGGTCAATGTGCAAACCTTTCTCTCATTGTGTTGGTACAACCATTTAAAAACCAACTCGCGACTCTTAATAAATTCATCGTCGACATTATACATGTTTGACCTTTTTTCACTTGTTTTTTCAAACAAATCTCACCTAAAATGAGAACACCAAAGAACAAGTAATTTGTGCGCGATGTTGCATTTACATTTATGATGAATGTGTATGAATGCATATCTTTATCAAGGCTTTAATGTTATACACTATATCTCTTGTGGATATTAGTGCTTCAGACTTGTCATCATTTCCATACGATGATGAGCCGCGATGTATGTGAATGTATGTTGTGGGTCCCTCCACCAGAGGCTATCCCGCTTGTGTTTGATTACCGGACTCGTAAGAAGACTAATTTCAACGAGGCTCGTGAAAGGCACCACCCAAATTCGCTCCAGTTGAAAGACCGGATTAACTTCCCGTTGAGTAAATTGTGATGATTTGGGAACCTTCATGCCAAAAAGCTGCGAGAGTAACCTAAGATAGGTCAGCCTCTGATAAACCCAACACGGAGGAAAGTTTGTTCATGCTTTTTCATTTTAAATTGCTCATAAAATCAATTACTTATAATTTCATTCCATATTCATCTCTATGTAATGAGAAATATGAAGAAATGTGTATACATACATATTTAAATTAACATGCTATCATATATTACAAACAGCTAACATCCGTTTTGCAGGATAAAATTCCTAAAACGGACACATCACATAGCATGTTAATATTTACACATTCCCTAAAGACTAAATTATGCAGGTCTTTCGCAGGGAAACAATCGAACCTACTACCTGGTCAAAATCCAAAAAGGTCGTGAGCCTATAGTCAATTATGTTGTCATCCGACCAGACTGACCTTAATCCAGTTTCTCGTAATGAATTCGACGGATTAAGCAAACAAATCACAGATTTGGCTGTTCTGCTTAAACAACTACATCAGTCTACTCAGGGTCCAAAGATACCCATACATGCTGAATCCTCTACACAAGGGGGAACTCAAGCCATTATGATATTTGAACTTCAGTTGGATACGATAACAAAATTCATGATGCCACCCATCTCAAAGGAGATCCAGACACCGGTGACATCAGAAAGAAAGTCCTTTAAATGGAAGAAACCTTTTGTGACAACCCGAAAATGTATAAAATCTTGAATGATTAGAATAAAGGTTAAAGAATAAAACCTAGAAGAGAATTTGTGGATTTATTTAAAACTTTCAAGTAAAACCTATATGGTTCGCAACTCGCTGGTAAATTAGGTTCAAATAGCACTGATGGACGATTCAAATCGCTGTCAATAACCCCAGCGTTGCATCAAGAGATTCTTGTGGTAAGAGCTTTGGAAACTACCATTCGAGTATACATCCAAGCAGTTCAATAGGGTCATCAGTGATAACTCCATCCCCCAACAAAAGCATCGGGAGCAGACAGTTATCACCTTCTGTTGGAAGCCATTTCAACAAACAACACTCAGCATACATTCACATCATGCTGCATTCCATTTGCATCATGATTATCTTGTCATATTTCAAGTGTCTAGCAATCTTTATCCTATCCATGCCATTACATTGCATGAATATGATAAAGAGGGGCATCTGTAGACACTCAAAATTTTGCATTCTTATTACTAACCCTACAGGAGGGAAAAATCATCTTCCAAAGATAACCCTGGAAGTCAACTCAGTTTAATCACGGAGACAACCTCGGGAGGAACAGTTTCAATCTCGGAGATAACCCCTAGAGATCCAATTCTCAATCTCGGAGACAACCCTAAGATACTCAGTTTTAATCCCGGAGACAATCCCGGGAGATTCAGTTCCAACCTCGGAGATAACCCCGAGGGAAGCAATTCCAGTTCCAGAGATAACCCCGAAAAAGTCTGTTCCAACCCCAGAGACAACCCCAGGACACTCGGTTTCAACCCCGTAGATAACCGCAGGAGGTCAAGCACACCTCAGAGATAACCTTGAGGACATTCAAAGATCCACAACAAATTTCAATCTCGTAGATAACCCCGAGTAACGATCGCTACATCTCATCAAAAAGCCGGAGAAAACCCTATGGGGAAAAATCATCATTTTGCCACCTCAATGCTATATTCACGTCGTCTCAACACATTTCAATCCACACTGCATATCAAGATGTCCCACAAGAACCATAGCTCAAATCCCAAGTGACTACTACACAAAACAACACACCAGATAGAATTTGAAGACTTGGAGATCTGGTCATAGACCCATCTTCCCGGCTTCGTACAACCTCTAATCCCATGTCATTATGTATCTCTCGACAACAACTTCCCATAAAGGTACAACATTCATTTATCAGAAGCCCAGATTGAAAGTTATGAAGGTTTGAGTGGATAAGGAGTAGCCAAAGTGCACATACTTTGAGATAACGGGACCCGCATGGCCTGGGGCACCCCGGGTAGCCGTAATTAGACCCGCGGCCATCGTGTCTTTAAATATGAGCTCTTGGCAACTCATTTGAAAAAAAAAGAGAAAATGAGAGAAAACTTTGTCCATTTCGGCCTGTAAACACTGCTAGAGTGCTCTAAACTGAGTGATTCTTCTTTCTAAACACTTGTAAGTTCTTGATTTGCTACATACTGAAGTTTAATCGGTGGAAACCGAGTTTTCAGTCGTCAAAAGCTATCTGAAGTCTTCTTGGCAGCCCATTGTAAGATTTTTCAGGTTTTAAGCTTTTTATTACTTCAATATACTTATATCTACTAACGTTGAGAGTCGCACTGTGTGGGTATGCCCGGATCATTGATCCGTGGCTTTTTATTATATATATATATATATATATATATATATATATATATATTATCGAACTCTATTTCAATTGAGCTTGGACATAAAACATCAAAAAGCGTTTACTATTTTTATATATATATAAATACTTATATATATATATATATATTTACATTTCTGGTAGGCCTGGAGTTTACTTCGTGGCCATTTACCGCTTATATATATATATGTATGTATGTATATACATTCATGTCTGGCCTGGAGATCACTTCGTGGCCTTTTACTGCTATATCTACATTTCAAAGTCCCCGCCTGAGTTTACTTAAATGGCGATTGATCTAATATATATATATATATATATATATATATATATATATATATATATTTACTGCTTTTATATAAATATTTGTGTTGGGAGACATCATATTTTGATTTGATGTTTAAAGTAAATGCTCATGATTATATGTAAAGTCCTTCAAGGAATATATGTACAAGGACTTAGTGATAGATCAAATTTGTTAGGTTGATCTAAGCTTTCAATGTTTAACCTTCTGTAAATGAATGTATAGATGAAGAGATCAAAGATGTTAGGTTGATCTATTTCTTGGGATGTAATAGATAGGCTTCAACAAAATCGTATTCTATTGAGCTGATCAAGAGTTTGCAGAATCCAAAGAAGAATTGTAGAGCATCGAGGATCGTAGTATGTCTGCCTTGAAGGGCCTCTCCAGAAATCGTAGAGTGGTCCATCCGTTTACCGAAGCCAACTCAGAGATCGTAATGTGCTCTCGGAAACGTAGAGTCTGCAAGACAAGCAAGTGAAGATCATAGTGTGCCAGTCCTTAAGAGAAATCGTAGTGTTCTCGTTTGCTGGCATCGGATCAAGCACCAAGGTGGCAAGACACCATGATCTAAATCGTAGAGTATTATATGCCTGTGTCAGAAGCATCGAGCCTTACCCTTTTGTTTAAAGATAAATCCCAACAAATGTGGAATGGGTTATAAACGTTGAAGTCCTCACCAGTCCCAATGGCATAAAAGATATCCTTAGTATACAACGAAGGAAACGTATTGAAGAAGTTAAGTAAATTACTTTGGGTCAGAGGAAAACACATTTTCAGGTGTTAGGTGAGAAAGCAGTCTGCTGTGTGCAATTCAGAAGATGTGCAGAAAAGTCTCCATCAAAGTTCAGAAATGTCAAAAGCATTTAATGCTTCAACGGATGTCTTCAACGGATATATTTCAAGGATCGCATATATGCAGAACATCGGCAGATGATTCAAGTAAGCAAGCATTGAACAAAACGTTTAAGAACACTTAACGCTCAACTCTACGATCTGAAAAAGAAAAAGCTTGCTCAACTACTCAGTTCTTTCGAACAAGAGCTTAACGGCAACTAAGTAGCACCAATCAAGAACTCATCAACTACTAATCAAGTGAACTAAGAAGTTCCAAGTCAGAAGGACTTGAAGAGTTCTAAAGTGAACTGTGAAGAACCAAGTCTGCTGAACTTGAAGAGTTCAAGAGTGAACTAAGAAGTGCCTAGACTGTTGGTCTAGAAGGAATCTGTGAGATTCAGAAAGTGTAAAAGATATCCTTAGTGGATTTCCTACTCTAGGAGTAGAAGAATGGACTAGGAGCTTTAAATGCTCTAAACCACTTAAAACTGTTGTGTCTCTTGCATTCTTGCTATAACTGTTATAACTACCTCACTCTCATTAACTCACCACATCTAAAAGGGAGATCAAACAAATCTTAATTCCGTTGTGTTTGAATCGTTAACAAAACTAAAAAAGTATTTCGAAAAGAATTTTAAATATCTATTCAACCCCCCTTCTAGATAACTATTGTGCCTCCGGGAAGTAATAATTGGTATCAAAGTAGGTTTTATCATATAGCCTACAAAGCTTTAGTAGATCCAATGGCACACCTACCAAGTGAATCAAAGACTGGAGGAGGAAGCAAGCCACCTATGTGCAACAAAGATAAATTCGCCAACTGAAAAGTTCGGATGCAAGCATACATGGATTCTATAGATGAAGTTCTATTTGAACATGTTCAGAATGGGCCCTACGTTCCTACAAAGCTTGCACCAACTACAGACGACCCAAACATAATACATATCAAGGTTAAACGAGAATGGACAGACAACGAAAAAAGAGCTGTTCAACTCGACAAAAAGGCCAAGAACATTTTGTTCCAATCCTTAGAAGATGATCTATTCAAAAATGTGGTCAACAGCAAAACAACAAAGGAGGTTTGGGAAGCATTTCTCATCATGCATGAAGGAACAGAAGAAGTCAGAGAAAATAAAAAATCTCTCCTGACACAGCAATATGAGATGTTTGCACACGTTCAAGGAGAAAACATCACTACCACCTATGAGAGATTCAATGTTCTGCTCAACTCTCTACGAGCCTATGGAAAGATCTATCCAAATAAAGATCTAATCATAAAGTTCATGAGAAACTTGCCAAGCAAGTGGGATGCCAAAACCACTACTATTAGAGAGTCAAAGAATCTCCATGAGATGACTATTCAACAGTTATATGGAAACCTTCTTATATACGAACTGGAGCTGACTCAACGAGAAAAAACTCTATCTGAAGGAAGAAATAAGGATTAGGGTGTTGACTACGACACCTTCAAAGTCAATACTGAAAATGACTCTGACTATGACGAAGATGATGATGAGGACTTTGCAATGCTGGTGAAAAGACTTAGAAGGTTCATGCGTCAAGGCAGAATCAGCAAACCAAAGAAAGTCAATAACTATAGCAGCTAGAAGCAGATAAATGATCTATGCTACAATTGCAAGAAGCCTGGCCATTTCATTGCAAACTGGAACAAACCCCTCAGAGAAGAACTAAAGAAGAAATCACATCCAAAGAAGGAATTCAAAGGCAACAAAAGGCCTCAGAAGAAAGACAAAGGCCTTGTAGCTGGAGGATCGTGGAGTGACTCAGACAATGATTCAACTCCTGAATCTGGAGATGATGAAGATCCTCAAATGGAAAATTATTGCCTGATGACCAAGAATGCAAAGGATAAGCAAAACTCCAACATTCATGAAGTAAGTATAGATGAGGTATTTGACTTCAACTCTCCTGATGTAGACATTGATAAGTTTAGAACTGCACTACATGGCATAACATCTGATCTGCATCAATACATGAAGTGGTTCAGAGTCCTGTCCAAGGATTATTCACTTCTTCAAAAGGAAAAAGAGAAAGTCCAAGAAGAATTGGAAATATCCCTTCTAAGTGCTAACTCTCTCTCCAAGTTTGAAGCTGAGAATAAGCTCTTAAAAAAGACTAATGAGCTAAATGCACAAAGAGAGTCAAATCTAACCTCTAAAATTGAGGAACTAGAAAAGACAATCTCTACATGGAATAAATCCTCTTCATCCATGGACTCCTTGATCTCTAGCCAGAGAAGTGTCTCTGACATAACAGGTTTAGGCTTTGGGGAATCCATCTCAGAGCCATGTGTGGAAAAGGTAAAGGAAACTAGAACTAGTAATGCTTCAAGTTTTAGTAGAGGTATTATATTTGTGAAATCCTCACAGAAGGAAGAACCAGTCAAACCCTGCTCTTCTCATTCAATCCATATTCAAAGGAATAAAGGATCTCATACTGGCTTGGGTTTCAAAAAGGAGAAGAGTAACCCAGCCACTACTTTCCATGCAACCTCGAAGGATTGTAGAGTCGTGTCAAATCAACTCCACGAACTAACTGGGAAGGAACAATAGAGGAAAGGTACACTCATCTCAAATCATGAAACACAAGGACACATGGAAGAAGGAATCGGGTTTAATGTATGGATGACTAAGAACCCACAAAAGTCGAAATGGAGGAAGAATCCTCATACACACACAAGCATGCATCATATTAGATGTTTTGTGTGCAATAAGGTTGGTCACAAGGATGCAATATGCTATTATAATCCAATGCATGAGAGACCCAAAGTCAAGCAAATTTGGGTTCCCAAGGGTACTAACAAAGTAGGACCCATGCAAGTATGGGTACCAAAATGAAAGTTTAATGTTACCACAGGAACAGAGCTCCACGATCACAACCTGGTATCTAGACAGTGGATGCTCAAGGCACATGACTGTGAACAAAGCCCTTCTGTCTAACTACATAGAGCAGGAGGGTCCCTCAGTTATCTTTAGAGACAATGGCTCTGGCAAGACAAGAGGATATGGCTCAGCTGGGAATGGTGCAGTGTCCTTCAGTAAAGTGGCATATGTGGAAGGACTACAACACAATCTTCTGAGCATAAGCCAACTCTGCGATAAGGGTCATCAAGTAACATTCCTCAAAAATCAATGTCAAGTCAGAGATCTAAAGACATCCGCCATAAAGCTGACCGGAACAAGAGAAGGAAATGTCTATACTATGAATCTTGGTCAACTAAGCTTAGACGAGACAATATGCTTTCTGGCTAAAGCATCTAAATAAATGAGATGGCTATGGCATAGAAGACTGTCTCATCTCAACTTTAAGAGGAAGTCTAAACTGGCCTCAAAGGATCTAGTTGTAGGCTTGCCCAAGTTCAGCTTCGTCAAAGAAAGGCCTTGTAATGTCTGTCAGCTTGGAAAGCATACTAGAAGCTTATTTAAGAGCAAAACTACCAACTCAATTGATAAACCCCTACAGCTGCTTCACATGGATCTATTTAGGCCAATTCCAACAACGAGCCTTAGAGCGAAGAGATACTCACTTGTCGTAGTGGACGAATACACCAGACTCACATGGGTGTTCTTTCTAACCTCGAAAGAAGAAAGAAGCTCCCAACTGATCAAGATGTTTAGACTAGTGATGAACGAAAAAGGGGAGAAAATTAAAGCAATAAGGAGTTATCATGGCAGGGAATTCGACTTCTTTGATCTGGACCAGTTCTGCACAGAAAATGGCATCAGTCACAACTACTCAGCTCCACGAACTCCTCAACAAAATGGAGTAGCTGAAAGAAAGAACATAACGTTGATAGAGGCTGGAAGAACTCTACTAGCAGCAGCCCATTTGCTTGAATACTTCGGGCGGTCACAACACCGACATGCTACACTCGTAATGTCAATCCGATACATTATACGATTAAGAAGACTCCCTATGAACTGTGGAAAGGAAGCAAGCCAAGTGTTAGCTACTTCCATGTATTCGGATGTGCATGCTACATTTTCAACAATAGGAAGCATTATTTGACAAAGTTCCAACCCAAGTCAGACGAAGGAATCTTTCTTGGGTATGCCATAGACAGTAAGGCCTACAAAGTGTTCAACAAGAAGACACTGAGTGTTGAAGTCTCGATTCACATCATCTTTGATGAGATAGACTTAGACAAAACAGTGCCTCAAGACACTACGACCGACAGTTCAGACACTATGAATGAGGGCGTCGAGCTCTACACTACGATTGTAGTTCCAAATATTGAAATCGTTGAGCAAGGAAATGAGATTGTAGAGAGGCCTACGCAAGACAACGAACCTCCACATCAAGAAGTAGAAATTAATCTTGAAGATCTCAGATAAGAAGGCATCAGGACAGATGTCTCAACAGGAAACAGATGGGCAAGAGATCACACTCAAGACTTAATCATTGGAGATCATAGTGCAAGAGTCAAAACAAGAGCTGCCACCCAGAATGAATGTTTCTATCTAAGCTTCCTGTCACAAATGGAACCTAAGAAGATAGAGGATGCTATGGAAGACTCCAGATGGATAGAAGCCATACAGGAAGAACTTAATCAGTTTGAAAGAAGCAAAGCATGGAGATTGGTCCCAAGACCAAAGAGTCATCTTGTCATTGGAACCAAGTTGGTCTTTAGAAACAAGATAGATGAAGATGGAGTAATAACCAGGAATAAAGCAAGACTAGTGGCCAAGGGTTACTCTCTGGAAGAAGGCATTGACTACGATGAGACATTTGCATATGTTGCCTGACTAGAAGCCATTAGAATATTCCTTGCCTTTGCTGCTCATATGAAGTTCAAAGTCTTTCAGATGTATGTCAAAAGTGCATTCCTAAATGGTGAACTTCAAGAAGAAGTATATGTAGAGCAACCTTCAGGTTTCATCGATCCATCTCTTTCTAATTATGTTTATAAATTAGACAAAACCTTATATGGTCTTAAACAAACACCTAGATCATGGTATGAAACACTAACTAACTTTCTTATTGAAAATGAGTTCACTAGAGGTAGAGTAGATACCACATTATTTCTTAGAAAGTATAAAGACAAAGTCTTATTAGTTCAAATATATGTTGATGACATTATTTATGGATCTACTGATGAAAAGTTATGTAAGAGATTTTCCAAGCTTATGCAGAGCAAGTTTTAAATGAGCATGATGGGTGAGCTAAAATTCTTCCTTGGACTGCAAGTAAAGCAGACTGGTGAAGGAATCTTCATAAACTAAGCCAAGTACATTAAAAACTTACTTAAAAAGTATGGCATGGAATCAGCCTCTCCCATAAAAACCCCAATTGCTCCAGCAACCAAGCTTGACAAAGATGAAAAAGGTAAAAGTATTGACATAACTCAATACAAAGGTATGATAGGCTCTCATCTATATCTTACTACCAATAGACCAGACATAATGTTTGCAACATGTGTATGTGCTAGATTTCAATCTAATCCTAAGGAATCACACTTAACTGATGTAAAAAGGATTTTTAGGTACCTCAAGGGCACACCTCACTTGGGGCTTTGGTATCCCAAGGAATCCTCATTTGAACTAATAGGATATATAGATGTTGACTTTGTAGGTTAAAAAATAGACTGAAAAAGTACCAGTGGCACTCCGGGTTGCCGTGAAATAGACTTGTGTCTGGTTTAGCAAAGAAGCAAACTCGAAGATCTACTTCAATTGCGGAAAATTTGAATACATTGTTCACCGGTAGTCATCATAACTGCTTAGATCCTATGGATGAAAAATCAGCTAGCAGACTATGGGTTTGAATTCAAATCTATACATGTTCACTATGATAACATAAGTTCCATAGCAATAACACATAATCATGTCATGCTTTCTAGGACTAAGCATATAGAAATAAGGTATCATTTAATTAGGGATATGTGCAAAATGGAACCATATCTTTACAATATATCCCTACTGAAAATCAACTTGTTGATGTCTTTACAAAGCCTCTAGATGAATCCAGGTTTAACAAATTAATAAGTGAGGTAGGCATGCTTAATTTACAACCATGAGATCTATGCTCTAGTTTATGCTAACCATGCAGATATTAAGGCTATGATCGAAATCGTAGACATGACCAAAGGAAGTCCACGATCGTAGAGCTGCAGTGAAATAAAACTCAACGATCGCAGTGCCAACTCAATGATGGCAGAACTCCATAAACAAAACAAAGGAGCATCCTGTGATGACAAAGTTCAACAAAACAAAGTAATCTCTCTGATAAGTGCCCCAGGGACAAACCTAACCCTTGATTCACTCTATGAGGTTGGCCCTTCCTGAGCTACCTTAAACCGATAAGAATGCTAAGTTAAAAGTTCATCACAAGGACCCCGGCAGACTCGATGATCAAAGTACAGACTCGACGAATGTAGAGCAGACTCAACGAATGCAGAGTAGACTCGATAATCACAGTGCAGACTTGACGATCATAAGGACTACCTCAACGATCATAGTCCTCCCAAAGGATACATTAGCTCAGAAGGAGCTAAGGGAAAATTAGTACATTCCTCATCAGTCAAATTCGTAGAGCCAAGCAGAATTTGACACATACCCTACTAAGCAAATAGAGAGGGAAGTTACAAGTATAGTTTGAAAACACCTTTTTGAAATCAGAAGTTCAAAAAGCTCATGTCTTTCTCTCTCTCTCTCTCTCTTTACAAGTAGAAACCCTAACTTTCAGAAAAGCCCAAACAATCATACACAATGCAAAGAAATCAATGGCAGCTTCAAATGTCATCTCTGGTTATAGACTCTGTTTTGATGAGTTCAAGACAGCTGACCCCAAATTTCTCAAAATTCTGTCTTTGATAAAGAAAGCTGGTGTTGAAGATGCTCTGGGTACAAGCACATGGATCTACCATAAGCTGATAAAGGAATTCTACAGAAATGGTGTGTTCGAGAACGACGTCATCACTACGAGGGTCAGGGACATTGAAATCAAGCTCAAGGCTGAGGACATAAATCTAGCCCTAGGTTTCAAATCGAAAGGGTTTTCGTTCATAAGGGGCATCGATTTTCATGAAGGACTTAAGAGAATGCACCACAAGAAGCTTCCTACTATCAGAGGGTATAAGAAGAAAACATTCCCCTAGAGGTATGAATTTCTAGCAAACATTGTTGGGAAATGCATATGCTGCAAGAGCTCTAGCCATGACTCTATAAACGAAGTGCAGCTCAAGCTCATGACAGCCATAAGTTGTGGGATTCAACTCAACTATGGAGCCCTACTACTTGACTGGATTGGGAAATGGATACTAAGCTCGAAGAAATCAAAGAGCTCTGGGAAGATTGTAAGACCCCAACTTATTAATGAATAAAATCGAATTTCCTCTATTTATTATTGTGAATAATAAGGTATTAATTTGATATAATACTTTGGTTATGGGTGAAATATGAAAATTTTGCAAAATAAGCAAGTGGTTATAAAATATTAGTTTGGTCATGGAATATTCTTTTTGTCAGGGAATATTCGTACGATGGCGCAGCCATTTGTGGGCCCCATAACGGATAACGGTCGGATGAAAAAAATGACAAAATTGAATAACGATTTAGTTATTACCAATTAACACTTGTTGGAATACCCTTGGGGTTAAAATACGATGTCTGGCGTGGTTGCACAAGATAAGCACCAGATTATTGCACAACATTGTTGAATTATTGATTCTTACGTAAGAAGGCACTACTCAATAATTGTTACAGTAATTACTATTCAATATTTTATTTTATTGATTCAATAATTGCTGTGTTGATATTTTATATTATTGTTGCTCAATAATTTTCACTGCACATCATCTTCATTATCAGATCAATAATTCATATTATTTGGAATAATATTATTAGATAGCATTATTGGCAATGTCTAGAAAGTTCTGTCAAGGAGAGGTTTGGTCACCTAATTGCGCGCCATTAAGGAGATATCCTTATTGGAAAGCCCCATCTTTCCTTGGAACTGTCTGGTTGTCATAATTGTGATTCTGTAATATTATTTATGAATAATTAATTATTGATTTATATGATAACGAAATATTTATTTTATGTGGATATATTTATTTTATGTGGATAAAAATGAAGGAATTAATGTTGAGGTATTTTATCAGTATTTTGTTAGATTGGTAGTATTAAAAATCATCCGTATGTGGATTTTGGGCATTTTTCGTTTGGAATTTGGAAAAACTTAAACTTTCAAAGTTGTAGAGAATTAAATTTCCTATGGAAAACACGCGAGTTTTGAATTTTTCTGATAAACGGGCTATTTTCTATGAATTACTTAAGTTTCAGAAAATAAAATGATTTTTATTAAAATTGAGCGGGACCCACTATTATTTCAAGCATGTGGACTGCCAAATTTGGTTCAAAAGAGGTGGGCTGGTCTTGGTTGGTGGGAGAGATGTAGAAATGAAGAAAAATAAATATTATTTTATTATTTTAGTCTCCTATGGCGTTATAGCATTTTCCTATAAATAGAGGGCTAAGTTAGAATTGAAAATCACACCAGAAACATAAGCTTTCTCTCTTTCTCTCTCTATATTATCGAGCATATTTTGTGAGTATTTAAATACTTTATGAGTTTTTATTTTTCAGTACAAGTTTCTGTTAGCACTATATCCGAAATTCAGTCAAAAGTACGGTTATTTTGAGGTAAGGGGTATTATATTCTTCTTAAAATGATATTTTCTTCAGTATCATTATACTAAAATGTTGGTATGAACTTTTTATCAAATTTGGAACTTTTTGTGTCGGGGTTACTATTCACGTATACGTCACTATTCACCAATATGGCACCACCGAAAAATAAATTTTTTTTCTTTTTATCCAAGAAGTCTATTATGGTTACTATCTTTGATTGTATCCGTGTTTTGATCTTTATTTTTGAATTCTGCTTCAAAATTGGTTATTATGAAGTATTATTGATCTTGGATAAACTGTGATACCGAATCCCTAATATTTGTCCTTCTGCTCACTAAATTCGGTTTTCTTTAAAATATTTTCATCATCCTCATCCTAAATGATGATATTATCAATATCTTTGGCACATAGTGCAAAAGATGAATGATTACCTAATGAATATCTTTGGCCCGTGAGTGCAAAAGATGAGCAGTGTTGAGATGAACATGACCAACTGGTGATACAAATGAATATTTTTGGCTTGTAGTGCAAAGATGAATATTTGATTCAAGATGTATATTGATTGATGTTACAGGGATAAAATATTGATGATGGACTTTTAAATCTTAGAAGATAGTAGAATTCTTTCTTTACTTGACTCTTCTAATGGATTGTTGTTTCCGCTGCAGTTGTTGATCTAAAACTTGTTGTCTATTATATTTTCCCTATTGAAGACTAATGATAATTTGTTGTATATTATCTTAGTCATAATATTCTTTACTGGACTAGTTGAGCTCACCCTTTTCCTTTTTGTTCCATTGTTCTTCTCAGGAGGAGAGAATTTAGCAGGAACTAGCCAGGGTATGGAGTGATGATTCAAGATAGTTATTTAGCAGTCCTCACTATTTTTGTAAAATAGTGTATCAATAATTGTAATGAGGACTCCTTTTGAGTTTGTATACTCTCTAGTATACAATATTTGTATTCAAACTCACAGTATATGTGTTGTCGTATTATGCACGACAATTATATTACTGAAGTTGTATTTGTTTCTGTACCATGTATCTGGCGACTCAAGATGGGTGATGTATACCTGTTTTGGTGGCGTCACATTTGGTATCAGAGCTTAGGGATATGATCCCTGGCTGAGATGTGAGAAAAGAACTAGGAGGGGAGAGACGGGGAATTCCTTCGCTAGTATGACCTAACTAAGTTTATTTGGTCGGTCAGAGTATAGGGATAATATATGACACTACTATTAAGCCTTGTTTTATGGCGGAAACGTGGGTCAAGCAAATTACCAAGATATTCGATGCCTTGGGATGCACGGAGGAACAGAAGGTTCCATTTGCCACCTTTATGTTCCGCGGTGAGGCAGATTCTTTGGTGAGTCTATGAAGCGTACCTCAACCACCACACTTCAAAGATGTCTTGGGAAACGTTTCAAAAACTATTTAATGACAAGTACTTTTCTGAAAGTATTCATCATATGAAGGAGGTGGAGTTTATCAGACTAGAACAAAATAACATGATGGTGTCTCAGTACGAGGTGAAGTTTGCAGAGTTATCCAAGTTTGCACCTCATTTGGTCGAAAATGAGGAACAAATGACGAGGATGTTTCTGAGAGGTCTAAAGCCCGAGATTCGACAATATCTTATATCTCATAAATTTTCTTTATATTCAGATGTTGTAAACAGGGCTCAATTATTAGAGCGAGATAATGAGTATGTGCAACCGAGGGACCACAACCAGGGTCATACCGGTGGCGGCAGCCATCGAAGAAATGACAACCAGAGGGAAGGAAAACATTCAGACAAAAGTGGTAACCACTCTGGTGGTAATCGTGGCCATGATAATAGAAGGAGCGAGTTGGGAGGAGATTTTAAGAGGAGAAGGTACAACAATGATAACGTGAAGACGTCATCACAAACATCAACTATTTTTAGGGGAGGAGAACGATCACCGGTCATTTGTTACAAATGAGGGAAAGAGGGACACATCAGCCCAAACTGCCCACAACAATCTAAGGTGTGTTATAACTGTGGAAAGGAAGGTCATATAGATAAAGATTGTCTAGTTGCGAAACCAAGTTCAACAGGGATGGTGACTCCAAAGGCTGTCCCGGACAAGTCAAAGTCGGTGGTTCCTAGAAGGGCGTTTATCGTGACTGCACAAAATACGAGGAACCCAAATGAGGTGATCACGGGTAAGCTTATCATAAACTCTTACGAAGTTTATACCTTACTAGATACCGGTTCTACCCATTCTTTTATTTCTCCTGCTTGTGCTCAACGTTTAAACTTGACTCCGGAGAAATTAGACCTTAACTTATCTGTTGAGACTCCATTAGGAAAAACTTTTATTACATCTACTGTCTATAAATCTTGCTTGATTCAAGTCGGTACCATCACATTACCTGCCAACCTTATTTCGTTGAAAATTCTTGCATTTGATGTGATTTTAGGGATTGATTGGTTAACCACTCATCATGCTAAAATTGATTATTTTTATAAGGTTGTTAGTTTTCATATTCCTAACCAACCTATTATGCGAATTCAAATAACCAAACCATTAAAGTCAATCACTGTCATATCAAGCCATAAAGCTATTCGTTTATTGAAAAATGGATGTCAAGCTTTCTCAGCCCATGTCACAGACTTGAACAAAAACACGTCAAATTTGAATACTATTTCCGCTGTTAGTGAATTTCCTGACGTATTTCCTAAAGAACTTCCCGGCTACCCCCAGAACGTGAAGTTGAATTCTTTATTGACCTTGAACCTGGTACACAGCCCATTTCTAAAACCCCATATCGAATGGCTCATATTGAACTTCAGGAGTTAAAGGTTCAACTACAGGAGTTGTTGGACATCGGTTTTATTCGTCCTAGTACATCTCCTTGAGGTGCTCCTGTGTTATTCGTAAGGAAGAAAGACGGGAGTATGCGACTTTGTATCGACTATCGAGAATTGAATCATGTCACTATCAAGAATAGGTATCCGCTACCTCGCATTGATGACCTCTTTGACCAGTTGCAAGGAGCACAATTCTTTTCAAAGATCGATCTTCGTTCTGGATATCATCAGCTGAAGATTAAAACTGAGGATATTCCAAAAACTGCCTTCAGAACTCGATACGGGCATTATGAATTCTTAGTCATGTCTTTTGGATTGACTAATGCTCCTGCTGCTTTCATGGATATGATGAACCGTGTATTCAAGGAATATTTGGATCAGTTCGTTGTTGTCTTTATTGATGACATCCTCATCTATTCCAAAAGCCATTAAGATCATGAGCACCATTTGAAGCTGGTACTGCAAAGGCTTCGTGATAACAAGCTATATGCCAAGCTGAAGAAATACGAGTTCTGGCTTGAGAAAGTAGCATTCCTTGGGCATGTGGTGTCAAAACATGGAGTATCTGTCGACCCGACGAAGATTGAAGCCATACAAAGTTGGGAGCAACCAAAGTCGGTGACCAAAGTACGTAGCTTTCTGGGCTTAGTTGGTTATTATCGAAGATTCGTGGAAGGATTTTCTCGAATCGCTACTCCGTTAACTTAGCTGACTCGTAAAGATATAAAATTCGGTTAGAGCAAGGATTGTGAGAAGAGTTTTCAAGAACTCAAGAGAAGACTCATTTCGGCACCTGTTCTGATAATTCCATCTGGTTCGGATGGATTTGTTATCTACAACGATGCTTCAGGCAAAGGGTTAGGATGTGTTCTCATGCAACATGGGAAAGTTATAGCCTATGCCTCGCAACAACTTAAAGAATATAAGAGAAATTATCCTACTCATGATTTGGAGTTGGCAGCAGTCGTTTTTGCGTTAAAGATCTGGAGACACTACCTATATGGGGAGAAAGTGGAGATCTATATAGATCATAAAAGCCTCAAATATTTCTTCACCCAAACGGAACTTAACATGCGGCAATGACGTTGGCTCGAGCTGCTGAAAGATTACGATCATACCATCCAATATCATCCTGGAAAAGCAAATGTGGTAGCTGACGCATTGAGTAGAAGATCATATGCGGGTACGAGTGCAATGTTTTTAATACAAAGGTCCATTTTATATGACTTGCAAAGGATGGAGATAGAGATGAAGGCTCCAAGTACCCACGTGATGACATCAAACATATGAGTAGAACCGACTTTAATCGATAAAGTTAAAGTTGCTCAAGCTACGGACATGGATCGACAACGTATGAATGACTACAGAGAAGATCCAAATGATTCGACAACGTATACAAACGGCACAGGATCGACAAAAGAGTTATGCGGATCTTCATCGGAAGGACGTGGAATTTAATATTGGGGATCATGTATTGTTACGTGTTACACCATGGAAGGGAGTTACAAGATTTGGGAAGAGAGGAAAGCTCAATCCATGATTTGTTGGCCCATTTGAGATTCTTGACCGAATAGAAAATGTGGCCTATAGACTTGCATTACCTCCAAACATGTCTCGTGTTCATAATGTTTTTCACATATCTATGCTTCGTAAATATATTAAAAGACCCGCACCACATTATTGAGTTAGAACCAGACGAGATAGCCGAAGATTTAACGTACGAGGAGGTACCTGTTAAGATCTTGGATAGGAAAGAGTATGTCCTACGCACGAAGGTTATACCACAAGTTAAGGTTTTGTGGAGAAACCATGCTATTGAAGAAATGACCTGGGAGTTAGAATCAGAAATGAAAGCGAGGTATCCTCACCTTTTCGAAACACCAAGTACGTACGTCAATTTCGAGGACGAAATTTCATAAGGAGGGGAGGTTGTAAGACCCCAACTTATTAATGAATAAAATTGAATTTCCTCTATTTATTATTGTGAATAATAAGGTATTAATTTGATATAATACTTTGGTTATGGGTGAAATATGAAAATTTTGCAAAATAAGCTAGTGGTTATAAAATATTCGTTTGGTCGTGGAATATTCTTTTTGTCAGGGAATATTCGTACGACGATGCAGCCATTTGTGGGCCCCATAAAGGATAACGGTCGGATAAAGAAAATGACAAAATTGAATAATGGCGTAGTTGTTACCGTTAACACTGTTGGAAAACCCGGTGGTTAAAATACAGTAATACGTGTGGTTGTACAGTAGCACATGGTATTGCACAGTATTGTTGAATTATTGATTCTTATGTAAGAAGGCACTACTCAATAATTGTTACAGTAATTACTATTCAATATTTTATTTTATTGATTCAATAGTTGCTGTGTTGATATTTTATATTATTGTTGCTCAATAAATATCACTGCACATCATCTCTATTATCAGATCAATAATTCATATTATTTGGAATAATATTATTAGATAGCATTATTGGAAATGTCTAGAAAGTTCTGTCAAGGAGAGGTTTGGTCACCTAATTGCACGCCAGTAAGGAGAAATCCTTATTGGAAAGCCCCCTCTTTCTTGGGAACTGTTTGGTTGTTATAATTGTGATTCTGTAATATTATTTATGAATAATTAATTATTGATTTATATGATAAGGAAATATTTATTTTATGTGGATATAAATGATGGATATATTTATTTTATGTGGATAAAAATGAAGGAATTAATGCTGAGGTGTTTTATCAGTATTTTGTCGGATTGGTAGTATTAAAAATCGTCCGTATGTGGATTTCGGGCATTTTTTGTTTGGAATTTGGAAAAACTTAAACTTTCAAAGTTGTAGAGAATTAAATTTCCTATGGAAAACGTGCGAGTTTCGAATTTTTCTGATAAATGGGCTATTTTCTATGAATTACTGAAGTTTTAGAAAATAAAATAATTTTTATTAAAATTGAGCGGGACCTACTATTATTTCAAGCATGTGGGCTGCCAAATTTGGTTCAAAAGAGGTGGGCTGGTCTTGGTTGGTGGGAGAGACGTAGAAATGAAGAAAAATAAATATTATTTTATTATTTTAGTCTCCTATGGCGTTCTAGCATTTTCCTATAAATAGAGGGCTAAGTTAGAATTAAAAATCACACCAGAAACATAAGCTTTCTCTCTTTCTCTCTCAATATTATTGAGCGTATTTTGTGAGTATTTAAATACTTTGTGAGTTTTTATTTTTCGAGAAGTTTTTCATTAGCACTATATCCAAAATTCAATGTAAGTACTGCAGTTATTTTGAGGTAAGGGGTGTTATATTCTTCTTAAAATGATATTTTCTTCAGTATCATTATACCAAAATGTTGGCATGAACTTTTTATCAAATTTGGAACTTTTTGTGTCGGGGTTACTATTCACGTATACGGCACTATTCACGTATACGTCACTATTCATCAATACGGCACCACCGAAAAATAAAATTTTCTTATTTTTGTCCAAGATGTCTATTATGGTTACTATCTTTGATTGTATCCATGTTTTGATCTTTATTTTGAATTCTGCTTCAAAATTGGTTATTATGAAGTATTATTGATCTTGGATAAACTGTGATACGAATCCCTAATATTTGTCCTTCTTTCTCACTAAATTCGTTTTCTTTAAAATATTTTTCATCATCCTCAGTCCTAAATGATGATATTACTGAATATCTTTGGCCTGTAGTGCAAAGATGAATGATTACCTAATGAATATCTTTGGCCCGTAGTGCAAAGATGAACAGGTGTTGAGATGAACATGACCAACTGGTGATACAAATGAATATTTTTGGCTTGTAGTGCAAAGATGAATATTTGATTCAAGATGTATATTGATTGATGTTACAGGGATAAAATATTGATGATGGACTTTTAAATCTTAGAAGATAGTAGAATTCTTTCTCTACTTGACTTTTCTAATGGATTGTTGTTTCCGCTGCAGTTGTTGATCTAAAACTTGTTGTCTATTATATTTTATTATATTTTCCCTATTGAAGACTAATGATAATTTGTTGTATATTATCTTAGTCATAATATTCTTTACTGGGCTAGTTGAGCTCACCCTTTTTCTTTTTGTTCCATTGTTTTTCTCAGGAGGAGAGAATTTAGCAGGAACTAGCCGGGGTATGGAGTGATGATTCAAGATAGTTGTTTAGCAGTCCTCACTATTTTTGTAAAATAGTGTATCAATAATTGTAATGAGGACTCCTTTTGAGTTTGTATACTCTCTAGTATACAATATTTGTATTCAAACTCACAGTATATGTATTGTCGTATTTTGCACGACAATTATATTACTGAAGTTGTATTTGTTTCTGTACCATGTATCTGGCGACTCAAGATGGGTGATGTATACCTATTTTGGGGGCGTCACAATGATGCTCTACGGGCAATTCATTAGCATCATCCCACAGTCTGCTTTGGGTGATAAGATTGGGGATGATGAAGGAGAGTCCATCAATCCGAACAAAAGAATGACTCAGCAGCTATTCGAGAACTTGAAAAGGAATCCAGCAGAGAATGTAAGAATGATGTCTCAGTCCAGTGGAAGGACTGGTGATGCAAAGGAATCAGGGATTCCAGGAAACATGTCTATTGTCAAGGAGACTGAAGAAGAAGAGGAAGAGATCAACAAAGAAGAACCCATTGCTTTAGTCAGAAAAAGCAAGGGCAAAAGAAAGTTGAAGGCTCAAATGGAAGAGGAACCCTAGGGGTCAACCATTGATGTACCCAAAGAATGTTCTGACATTGAAACTCTGAGGATCTTAAGAGGAAAGAACAGTTGACTGAGGCAGATGAAGATAGAGCTACCATATCTCTGCTGTTGAAGAAGAATAAGCATAGTCATAAATCCAAGAGGCCCTCCGTCTCTTCAAACGTAGAGTCTCTACCGATCGTAGAGACCAGACTGGACTCCTCTCCCAAAGAAGTTGCTGCAACGGACTCTCAGACAGATAGACCACTCAAAGCTGAAGCTGAAGAGAGTCCTAAGGCTATGACTAAGCCTAGGAAACCAAGAAGAAAATTGGTCAAAAAGTACATCCTCATCAATGAAGGAGTACTTAAAGAAGAAGAAAAAAAGATAGCTTCTGAGAAGGAGTTATCCAAGGCAAGCCAGAAGGACATAGCTCAAGCTAAGGGGGAGCTGCCTCAAGTTGTCACTCTAGAGAATGCTCTAGTTGAGGGGGAGCTATTTGAAATGCAGATAGATGATCATATTGAGGGGGAGCCCCATGATATCCCTATGTCAGAAGGAGTTGCTCCTGAAGAGAATGAGAGAGCACCAGAGCAAGAAAGTCAAAAAGAGGTAATTGATGTAGTGGAATCCTCAAAAGAAGACAAAAAAAGAAGATGATGATGATGAGGTCGAAATTATAGTTGTGGGCTGTGATGGGTATAGGAGAACTAACTACAATCAACTATTCTCCTATCTACCCATGATGCCTTTCCATAGAGCTCAAATTCTCAACTCCTGGGATCACATGTTCTGGAGCTTCAAAGCATATCCAACAATCTCAGTGCTAGCTCATGGATTTTCAGGTAACCTCAACTTTTCCAGAAAGCTGATCACAAATGGTCCTTCTTCAAAGAATGGGCATGAGGTACAATCTATCCAAATCTCTTTCAGGGTTAATCACTGTCCACCATCATTCTTCAGTCAATTCTATGAATTCCCAAAATGGTTGGAAGTGATCCTCAATCCACTTAATCAATTCCCAGTTACAGAATCCCAACATTCTATAACTGATGAACCGAATATGCCAAAAATTATTTTGATACCATCTCCTATCATCTATACGATTACTGACTCGAGCCCAATCGTAGAGTCACACGCTCAAAACGTAGAGACACCTCCTCATGAAGCCCAAACACAAGCCCCTCCATCAGATATTCCCTCCTCGTCCTCAAATGAATATTTCAACCTTGATCTTGCTCTCTACACCCTGCAAGATCAATACACGAGAACCCCTCCTCCAAATAATCCACAACTCTGTGAACTCCTTTCAAATCTTCCCTCCAAAACTGAGTTGTCAGAAGCGTCCAAGAAGGTGACCAAGGACATAGACGACAGTCTTGAAGCTCACACTGAACTCGTTCAAATGAGACTGACTAAAATGATCAATGATGCCAATGCTCTCCCAAGCATCCTAAGCTCCGAGCTCACAAAGAAGCTTAGGGAGATCATAAAAGAGATGATTAAGTGCATAAATGACCGGGATCAGATCCACTTTCAAGCTTGTAAGAGACACAAGGATGTTGTTCTTCCCTTGCAGACGACTCGAGAATCCCAAAAAAATCTTATGATGGAAAGCATCACGAATCTACAAACTGCAGTGAAAGAATTCCAAGGATTTTTCATGAGCCAAATGAAGCAGACTGACAATGTCCTGGATATCCTCTAACGAAGGGAAGCTCGATCTGATGCTCTAATCAAAGAGAATTGAGAAGACATTGCTCAATCCCAAAGTCAGCTCAACGAACTTGTCCAAGGCATGACTCGCCTATTTGACGACATACGAGCCTTTGATGCTGACATAAAGGGGGAGAATAAAGGGAAATAAGATCAAGGAAAGGGCAGAGGTAGAGGCACATTCTTTGCTCAATCATCAAGGAGTCCTCCTCCAAGGCAGTTTCACATCAGACTCCACGATCTGGCCATCAAACTCAACGATCTGATCAGGAGACAATTATCATGGCTCAACCATTAAGGAGTTAAGGGCCAACTCCCAGCTCATAAGAAGTGACCACCACAGGCCTAAGAATGCCAATTGGAGATCCTGCATTCATGAATAAGCATGATCACAATCCAAGACTAAGTCAAAACGAGCTGGAAGATCTAGCTAGGAGAGACGAAGAAAGCAGGAAAAGAAGAGCTGAGGAGTATGACAATCCTCCACGAGGCAAAAGGCCGAAGAAAAAGAGATAAGTTGAAATTTAATTCTTATTGATGTAACTGAACTTAAATGTAATATATATCTTCAAATATGAATAAATTCATGCTTATTCTCTAGAAATTTCAGTTGTTCACTGAAATATTAAGTTATATTTACTTTCTAGCAATCGCATCTAGAAATTGATAATTATGACACAAATCTCATTGGTTATGTCAACATCAAATAGGGGGAGATTGTTGGGAGACTGCATATTTTGATTTGATGTTTAAAGTAAATGCTCATAATTATATGTAAAGTCCTTCAAGGAATATATGTACAAGGACTTCATGATAGATCAAATTTGTTAGGTTGATCTAAGCTTTTAATCTTTATCATTCTGTAAATGAATGTATAGATGAAGAGATCAAAGATGTTAGGTTGATCTATGTCTTGAGATGTAATAGACAGACTTCAACAAAATTATAGTGTATTGAGCTGATCAAGAGTTTTCAGAAGCCAAGGCAGAATCATAGAGCATCGAGGATCGTAGTATGTCTGCCTTGAAGGGCCTCTCCAGAAATCGTAGAGTGGTCCAGACATTTGCCGAAGCCAACTCAGAGATCGTAGTGTGTTTTCGGAAATGTAGAGTCTGCAAGACAAGCAAGTGAAGATCGTAGTGTGCCAATCCTTACGAGAAATCGTAGTGTTCTCGTTTGCTAGCATCGAATCAAGCACTAAGGTGGCAAGACACCACGATCTGAATCGTAGAGTATCATCTGCCTGTGTTAGAAGCATCGAGCCTTACCCTTTTGTTTAAAGATAAATCCCAACAAATGTGGAATGGATTATAAATGTTGAAGTCCTCACCAGTCCCAATGGCACAAAAGATATCCTTAGTATACAACGAAGGAAACGTATTAAAGAAGCTAAGGAAAGTACTTTGGGTCAGAGGAAAACACCTTTTCAGGTGTTAGGTGAGAAAGCAGTTTGCTGTGTCAGTGGGCCAGAATGCAATTCAGAAGATGTAAGACCCCAACTTTTATGAATAAAGCTAAATTTTCTATAAATATCATTATTGAATATTATGGAAGGAATTTGATATAATGTTATAGTTATGGGTAATATTTATAAATTTTGCAAAGTACGCAAGTTGTTATATAATATTCGATTGGTCGGGGAATATTCGTTTTAACAGGGAATATTCGTACAACGATATCATCATTGGTGGACCCCACAACGGAATTATTGCCGGATTGAGAAAATGACAAAAATTCTTTATGAAAATAACGGCAGAAGTTTTACCGTTAACTGTTGAAACACCCGGTGTTAAAAGTACATTTATACGCATGGTTGCATAGTAGCACACGGTATTGATTATTGATGCTTGCGTGAGAAGTCACTCAGTTTTGTTTAATTATTGCCATAGTAATTGTTGCATAGTATCTCACGTTATTTGATTCAATTATTGTCGATATTTTATATATTATTAAATCAATAATTGAAATGACAGAGTTATTAATATTATTATTTGCAATATTAACGATGTCTAGAAGTTCTGCCAAGGAGAGGTTTGATCACCTAATTGTGCGCCAATAAGGAGAAATCCTTATTGGAAAGCCCCCTTTTTCCTAGGAACAATCTGGTCGATTAATATTGTGAATTATAATAATGGTGATAAATGTTGTTGAAAATATTGAGGAGATTTTTATGAAGTATTTGTGGTATTTATGGACCCCCATTTACCCATTTTTCAAAATAATCGGTAAAAAATTATTTTATATAATAAAAGGTGTGGCCACTAGTGAGGTTGATGTCTTGTGTGGGGGAGGGGGGAATTTGCATTGTCGGGAGGGAAGTTGTGTAATATGGGTGGATGAATTACATAATTAATGTGTGTATGATTATAATATATATGTTTATCATTTGGGTGGGAAATGGTGGGGAAATGAAGTTGCTTTACAAAAGAGGTAATTAGTATTATATATATATATATATGTGTGTGTGTGTGTGTGTGTGTTTATAACATGTGTGGTTTATATATATATATATATATATATATATATATATATATATTATAATTTTTGCTTTGTTTTTATTGGTTGCATGATTGACAATTTGCATCTGTGGGTTACAAAAAAATTTCATCCGTGATTGCATAACTGTTGCATCCGTGAGAAAAATCCTTACACAGTGCCTTTCCATTATCCTATAAATAGAAGCTCATTCCTTTATTATTTCTTACGATTTCACTGAAACTCTAGAGATAAAATTATAGAGATAAAAAAGAAGAGAAGTATGCTACCTCTCTTTTCCCATATCCAGTTTCTTCTAAGGTAAGGGTATTATTTCTTTCTTTCGTCTTCATGAAGAGAACTTCTATTATTCCATTCTTTATTATTATGTTGGAATAACCTGTCTATGCGAAGTACCGCATACATGGTGAAATTCTTCTGTTATTCCATTCTTTATTATTCTATTGGAACATCATGTATGTGCGTTACGCATGACCTGATTACGTTATTTATTATTATGTTGGAACATCCTGTCTGTGCGTTTATGCATGACCTGGTTCCGTTGTTTATTATTCTGTTAGAATATCCTGTCTGTGCGTTTACGCATGACCGGTTCCATTATTTATTATTCATTGGAATAACTCCGTCTGCATCTTGATCTATCGCATGCCTGGTGATTTCTTTTGTTATTCCATTCTTTATTATACTCAGTTGGTTAACGTTTTGACTTCTATACTCCATGAAATTGGTGGAATATCCTTGATATTTGTGCTTCATCCAATATCTTTTCATGGAAATATTCTTCCAAGCATTCTTGAGTTTTACCCCACAAAGCAGTATCATGTTGACAATTTGGACGTTATTAGTTCCTAGATAAATTAATTCTTGAACTTGTTTTTATTGAATTCTCATATCATTATCATCATCCTCATGTTTATATTATGTTAAAAGTCATCTACGTGGCTCAGTAGTGCATAGATGGACTTGGTATGATTATAACCGAGGATTATTCGGTATAATCATGGCCGTAATGTTACAAATGATGTGGTAAAAGTCCTCATTGGCCCGTGTGCATTGATGGACGAGTTGTTGGCATGATCATGACCATTGATGAATACATGAATATCATTGGCCCGTAGTCATGGATAATTTGTGGTCGTGATGCTAATGAATATCCTTGGTAGTAGTCTTGCGGGATGATGTGGATTATTTATTAAAATTTGAGTCTCAAATGATAAGAGTAATGAAAAACCTTTTAAATCATAGAAGATAGTAGATTTTATTCTCTACTTGACTCTTCTAATGGATTGCTTATTCTGCTGCAGTTAAACTTGATGTTTGTTATATTTTATCAGTTTAACACTGTTGAAGGCTAATGATAATTTATTCTGCATTATCTTAGTCATAATATTTTTTTACTAGGCTAGCTGAGCTCACCCTTTTGCTTTCATTGTTCTCTTCAGGAAATGAGAACGTAGCAGGGACTAGTCGGGGAATGGAGTGACGGTCCAGATGATATCATTAGTAGTCCTCACTATTCTATGAAATAGTGTGATAATAAATGTATTGAGGACTTATTTTGAGTTTGAATACTATCTAGAAGACAATATTTGTATTAAAACTCACAGCTCATGTTGTATATTTAAGGTTGTATTTGTATTCTGTACCATGTATTTGGCGACTCAGAATAAGTGATGTATACCTATTTTGGGGGCGTCATAGCAGATGTGCAGAAAACTCTCCATCAAAGTTCAACAATGTCAAATACATATATGCAAAACATCAGCAGATGATTCAAGTAAGCAAGCATTGAACAAAACATTGAAGAACACTTAACGCTCAACTCTACGATCTGAAAAAGAGAAAGCTTGCTCAGCTACTCAGTTCTTTTGAAAAAGAGCTTAACGGCAACTAAGTAGCACCAATCAAGAACTCATCAAATACCAATCAAGTGAAGTAAGAAGTTCCAAGTCAGAAGGACTTGAGGAGTTCTAAAGTGAACTGTGAAGATCCAAATCTGCTGGACTTGAAGAGTTCAAGAGTGAAATAAGAAGTGCATAGACTGCTGGTCTAGAAGGAATCTGTGAATTTCAGAAAGTGTAAAAGATATCCTTAGTGGATTCCCTCTTCGAGGAGTAGAAGAGTGGACTAGGAGCTTTAAGTGCTCTAAACCACTTAAAACTGTTGTGTCTCTTGCATTCTTGTTATAACTGCTATAACTGTTATAATTGCCTCACTCTCATTAACTCACTATATCTAAAAGGGAGATCAAACAAATCTTAATTCCGTTGTGTTTGAATCGTTAAAAAACTAATAAAGTATTTCGAAAAGAATTTTAAATATCTATTCGACCCCCCCCCCCCCTTCTAGATAACTATTGTGCCTCCGGGAACTAACAATTTGCTTTACTGCTTTCGTAATGTAGATATTTAATCTTTCAGCCTGCGGGCTAGATTTGCCTCAATCTGGCTATTTCTAACTTTAACCGGTTCATGGTGACTAAACTAGAACCGTTGAAGATGGAATGGTTTAGATTTACTCAAATCTAGTTCTTTTTCTAGCTTTTGTACATATTAATTTTTCATGTGAGCCTAGGAATCATGTGATCATAGATTCAGCTTCTGAATCTAGATTCGGTTCCCGTGATGGACATTTTGCAGCTGCAGCCAGCTTGTAAATTATCTACGGTATCTTAATTTTCTTAGATGGCTCTCATGCCCACAAGGAGTTCGGCACTACTATATATCTTATTTTCTTGAATATGCTTCGCATCTCGGAAATAAAAGCAATCTAGTCGAACACTTAATAAAATGGAAGTATCAAAGGCCTCAATTACTATTAAGCACAAGGGTTTGAAAATTTTGTTTTACAAAACATCACTTTTATATCTTGTTAAAATTGAATATTTATACAGAAGTCAAACCCTTTGTATATAGGTGCAAATGAGGCATAACACTACTTCCAAATAACTGCACACAGTCCGTGCACACACCCACACAAACAAATAAAAGTTTAATGAAAAGTGGTGGTAACCGTGTTATCACGGAAGTCGGGGGTGCCTAACACCTTCCTTCTACTTAATCAAGCCCCCGGACCCTAACAAATTTCAGTTTCTCAGACCAGTTAAACCGTGTTAAATACACGGGTTTTTGTGCAAACCTTTTCTCAGTTGAGTTGGTGCAACCATTTAAAAATACCAACTGGCGACTCTTATAGTAAAATCATCGACATATACATGTCGGACCTTTTCAAACCTGTTTTTTCAAACCAATCTCACCTAAAATGTCAACACCAAAAGACAAGAACGGAAAGGGACAAATAAAAATCCCGTCGTCGACAGTTAGTAACAGAAATGCAAAATTTTGAGTGTCTATAACAGCTTTAAGAAATTGTTAATTGAAATCAGTAACTCAAATCACACAAACACACACACACACACAAAGGGGAAAAAACATGTTAATTTATTGATATCCAAGACTAAGAAGCAGAACATTAAAATTAATTACCAATTCTGAACCGCTAGTGAAGATAATTCCAGCACCAGCAAAAGTGTAATTCACTCCATGAATCATATCTTCAACAAAGCCATTCTACCCAAGATAACTCTGCATAAAGGGAAGTCCAAGACAAAATGTTGATCAATTTAACCAAGAAACATAATTGTAAACATCAAACCAATCAAAAGGAACCCTAAAAAAGAAAATTTCAAAAAATTCATATTCAACCAAATCAAGATCCCCCATAAACCCAATAAGGATAACCCCTCAATCAATGGGTTCTTATTTCTTCAAGAATTTCATACATTCATTTTGTAAGAAACCAAACTAAAATTGAAGAAATACCAAGATAATCGACGTGGATTCTTCCGCTTCCAATTTTATCGATAAAAGCATCTAATTGCTTCACAATCGCCTCCTTGAAATCTTCTTAACTTCTTTTTCTTCTTCTCGGAGCAGGAGAGCTCGAGTTCAGACATGGCAGCTTATTGAACTAAGCGCATAAAAAAGATAGTTTTTTTAAGGTTTTAATGGAAAGGGGGAAATGAGGTGGGTTTTGAGGGAGATCGAACGGAGGAAGGTGGGTTTGGGAAGTACTGGCTCCTCCGTGTTTTTTTACATATGCAACGTTTTCTCATAGAAAACGTTATAAACTTGAAACCCCATACAACATATAATCAAACCATAACATTTTTTCATAATTACCTACAACGTTTTATCAAAAAAAACGTTATGCCAAAAAATGCTACAACGTTTTTTTTTATAAAATCGTTGTTGTTTAAGTGTCATCTTTTTACTGATTTGTAGTAGTGTTCTAAAGTTAATAAAAGAGTACAATACTAATTGGTAGTGGATGTGGATTAAGCCATTAGAGGTTAAGGGTCCAACTACGTAAAAAATCTAGGTGTTCTTATATACTGTTTATCTTGCTTACATTGTTTAAATTTTGCACTCAACCACAATTTATATTTTCATATTAATATACTTAAGAAAACAGACGATAAACTGTCTGCATAGTTCAGTTAGTAGATAAATATAAAATTGTCATTGTAGATCACTTTCATCATAAGTACATATTCACCCCTCTCCTCTAGGTGTTTATACACTTCTGAATTTTTACACAAGTATGATCAGATCTCTTTTGTACTTAACTGCTATATGTATAGTGTACTTGGGTCTTAGTTTCACTTTAATTTGACAGCAATACTTAAACAATCTTAATTAATTGATTCAATTTGATCTCGACAAAAGAAGCAATAACAGGTTGAATTTTACATTAACTTCAATTGAATCATAATGGTACGCGTTGTCAGAAATTTGTCCAAGGCAGTTGGAATTAACCAAATTAATTATTTCATTCAACTTAAACATATCTTCATCCACAACCTTCATTTGGTATTTGTAAAATAAAAAGTTATGTAAAAGATAAATCACTTACTTATATTTTGGACAAAGTCAAAATGAAACGAAGTGAATTAGAAGATATGGTATTTGTAAAATAAAAAGTTCTGTAGAAGATAAATCATTTACTTATATTTTGGACATAGTCAAAATGAAATGAAGTGAATTGGGAGAAAGATGAGAAGATATAGATTGAGAAAACGAAAACATGAAGATGAAAATTCCACGATAATATGATCTCTTGGCATTGGCTAAAAGGGTAAATTTGGCATATACTAAGTGAGTTCTTTAGGATCTTATTCATTGAGGATAAATTAGTCTCTTACATATGGGTGTGTAACTAGTAGTCTAGGGTGTGCAGATATCAGCTCCCTTTTTGTGTACCCTTGTTCATTTTGGTGTGTTGGAAAATTATATTTACAATTTTTAAGTCCTAGTTTAATGCTTAAAAATTGCGTTTGTGAGTTAATTTGTTTATCTTTAAAATGAATTCATACTAGACAAACAAGACGTTTAAACTCTAAAAATTCCAAAAGTCTCAAATCAAACATGCAAGAGTTAACAACATAGCTTTAAAGAGCGGAAGAAAAAGATAGCTTCTTGAAGTACAAATATTATAAAGGACTCAAGGACAAGGAGGAATGCTTATATGCTTTTCTTACTATCTGTGTCAGCTGGTCAGCAGGGTCTAACAGAATCTTCCATGGTGATAACTGGTCAATAGATATAAATTGAGGTTTAAGCTTTTAATTTTTTAAAATAAAATAAATTTGTTTGACCATTTCCTAATCTAATTTTATAATTATCCTTATCTAGCATGCATTCAAAGTGATGTCTATAGACGAGCAGCAGACAGTTAGGGTTGTGATATTTATTTCCTAGCAATAATAGCACCAGCGAATTTCTTTATTATTATTATTAAAAATAAATTATGAACAACTTGATACTTAACTTCGACAGTTTTTCCAGTGGACATCAAAGAAATTTGATGGCTTGGTTTAATGGAAAAAGAAAAATCAAGTGGTATTAGTACTAAGAAATACTCTAGTCCTGTGCATGAATAATATATACCGTATCCGTTTCAAAATATAAAATTATTTTTATTTTTTAAAAATTAAATTAAAATAATTTTAAACAAAAAATTGATATAAATTTATTTAATTTTAATTAATATAATTATATATTATTTAAAATGTACTATTAATTATAATATTTGCTATTTCATTGGCCAAAAATAGTCTGCATTTCTTGATTAAAGTTAGTCACCAGTACATATTTCTTGATTATAAGATTACTGACTTTTTTTCTTCTTTCCTTTTCACATTCAATTTATAAAAATGGTAGTTTAAATGCTTAATTTCCGTTTTCTCATAATAACACTCACTCCACAATATTAGGGCTGAGCAAGTAACCAAATTGGAATTGAAATCGCACTAAAAATATCGCACGAACCGCACCAATTAAAACCGCACCAAAAATCACACGAACCGCACTAACTTGCTTCAGGTAGATGTGGCGGTTTTAAGCGAGATTGAATAACCAAATTCTGGTTCGGTTTGGTTACTAGTCAAAACCGCACACATAAAATCGAAACCGCACCATGTGTGTGTATGTATGTATTATCTCTAGTAAATTCTAAAGTTATTTTTCACTTGAACACGCTTAGAGAAAATCTCAGTCTTGCATTGTCATTTTTTCACCAACTGAAAGAAGATGTTAGAGGTTATAGAGTAAAAAATTAAGCAATTGGGTTTTGAAATTTCGAATTTGTTTGATGCGTTATGTGAGGGGCTTATAGCTGAGGGACTCGAGCACTTGATGCATTGGTTAATGTCAATGCTATCTCTAATATATACTTTTAATTTTGGGGGAACTAGATAAACATTCTTGCTTGTTATCGAATATATGGTCTCCGTTGTTTTATATAACGTATGTTTTAGTTTTGAAGCATGTTTGATATAATTCTCATTTCTGATTCTGTCACTAAGTTAATTGCTCGATGTAAGTTTTATATTAAATTTTATTGAAGGCTTAGACTTTTTTATTATTTCATTTGGTTTTGGAACCGAAACCACACCAATTAAAATCGTACCGCACCAATCACAAGCGATTTCGTGTGCGATTTTGGATTTTTCAAACTGTAACTAAACGGTTTCGGGTGCGGTTTGGATTTCAAACCGCACCATGCTCACTCGTAGTATATATGAAGTCCAGCCGTCAGAATATATTTATTTGTTTAAAATGGTCAAAGTTACTATACAAGCATTAAGTTTCTGAACTTAACGTACCAACTCTTAACGTCAATATTGGTATGCATGTCTACCCCAAGAGTCAAGACTCAGTTAGGACAAACCATCTTAATAATTTGATGACAGCGCTCTCTTATGGTTCCTCTACCAAGTTATAATGTTCAAAAAAATGTAGAAGTAGAATTTGGTTACGAAAGTTTTCTGTTAAAATATAATTATAAAAACTTGTGCTAAAGATATTATTGCTAGGTTTGGATTGAAGTAATAAAGTTGGGAATGAAATGTCTCATTCCTATGGAATAAAAAAAATTGTGTTTGGTTGCGATTGGAATGAATTGAATTATTTTATTTTTTTTTGAAATTTTCGACTGAAATTTAACATTTTTGCCCAAAATTTCATACCCAAAGCCTTATGAGTAATTTTTTTTATCATTGAGCCATGAGAGTGTTGGGGGAGGGAGAGCATGAAATAACTCATTCCAACTAGAATAAAATGAATCATTCCAATCTCTATTTCATTCCTTCAATCCAAACGCAACATTTAGGGTATATAAGTTACACTTTAGTTTTATAAAATGAGACTATCTCAAGTTTTTTAGTAAAATTTAACCTTACGGATGGAAAGATCATGCAAAAATACGAGGAAACGTAAATTTTATTTAATTTGAAGTTGTGTAGCACCATTATTATAACATTGTATAATAAGTATATTTTTTGACGATCAAGATTATTTGGACTTTCATTATCATAAAGTCGATAATAGAAATATCAAATCATATGAAAATTCTTATGCTCACATATTTTTATACTCTCTTTAAATTTGTAAGGTTGGATTTATCTAAAAAACTTTTAAAATGCACGTATTAACCCTATGGTGTATACTAGTTGAGGATATATCCCTTTTTTCACTAATTACAAAATATATTAATACATAAAATTGAATAAAATTATAAATGAAGTCTCGCTTTAAAAGAGTTGTCATTCATATTTATTTATGTAATTGTTTGTTAACGCCAAATTTTATACGCCTGATGAAATCACCAAAATATCAGGCCAAAATCGCGCTAACGGTTGATTGTATTGTTGTGAAATCAAACTCACGAAATACACACTACTAGAATTTTGACATATAGCGACGAGCTATAGTTACGGTCGGCACGGAACCGTCGGTAAATGCCTCTGTAGAAGTCTGTGCCGAGGGTCATCGTCTAGCTGTCGGTATAGAAGTTCTTTTAGACAAAACCCTCCTATTTTTCTCCCCAAATCATTTCAGTATCACTCCCATTTTTTTCCCCAAATCATATTCGCCTCTCTGGTCCTCTCTCTCCTCTCTAACACTTTCTCTCTCGTTGCTCTTCCTCTACCGTTCGTTCTCCTCTTTAACCCAAATCATTTCAGTATCTGCCGCTCATTACTCGATCAACCACTCATCTCTACTCGGATTGGGCACACTTTTTTCAGATCGTGAAACCCTAGCATCGTGGGATCCGTTCTCATCTCTGCCCTTCTCGTCGAATTGTAAGTCGCATCATCTTCTTCTACTCGGATGCGCGTGTCTTGTTTAGTTGTCCGTTGATATCTCAATGTGTCTCCCATAGTCGGAGTGTAAGATCCTCAACTTTTATGAATAAAGATTAATTTTTCTCGAAATATATTTTTGAATATTATGGTGTGGATTTGATATAATGTTATAGTACTTGTGGGTATTATTTACAAATTTTGAAAAGTAAGCAAGTGGTTATATAATATTCAATTGGTCGGGGAATATTCATTTTAACAGGAAATATTCGTATGACGGCACAATCATTGGTGAACCCCACAACGGAAGTATTGGCGTAGTTAGAAAATGACATAATTATCTTTTTATAAAAATAACGGCGAAAGTTTTACCGTTAAATTGTTGAACTACCCGGTAGTAAAAGAACAGTAATACGCGTGGTTGCATAGTAGCACACGGTATTGATTATTGATGCTTACATGAGAAGTCACTCAGTTATACTCAATTATTTCTACAGTAATTGCTGCATAATATCTCTCATATTATTGATTCAATTATTGTCACAGTATCATCTGCATAATAATTATTATTATTAAATCAATAATTGAGACGATAAAGTTATTCATATTATTATTTACAATATTGACAATGTCTAGAAAGTTCTGTCGATGAGAGGTTTGGTCACCTAATTGCGCGCCAATAGGGAGAAATCCTTATCGGAAAGCCCCTCTTCCCGGGAATGATCTGGTTGTTAAATATTGTGAGTTATAATATTAATGATGAATAAGTTCGTATTGATTAAAGATGAAATTGATATTTTCATTATGTTGGGATTATTAGTGTTAGTGAAAATCGACATCTATTTCGATAATAATGGATGTTTGGAGGTTATATTGACCAATCGGGTAATTAATCAGATAAATGAGCAATTAATTGCTATTAATTCACATGCTTATAAATATTTGTTCACATGTGTGTACTATTGATTCACATGCATGTACTATTAGGGGAGGTGGTGTAAAACCCCAACTTTTTGAATAAAGATGAATTTTCTATAAATATTATTTTTGAATATTATGGAGTGAAATTGATATAATGTTATAGTTGTGGGTAATATTTATAAATTTTGCAAAAAATACGCAAGTTGTTATATAATATTTGATTGGTCGGGAATATTCGCTTTTAACAGGAGTATTCGTACAACCAAGCACAATCATTGGTGGACTCCACAACGGAATTATTGTCGGATTGAGAAAACGACAAAAATACTTTATGAAAATAACGGCAGAAGTTTTACCGTTAACTGTTGAAACACCCGATGTTAAAAGTACTGTAATACGCGTGGTTGCATAGTAGCACACAATATTAATTATTGATACTTACGTGATAAGTCACTCAGTTTTGTTGGTATTATTAATGTAATAATACAGAAAATCATTTTATATAAAACAGAATACTTTTATAAAGTTATTCTATAAATAGAATATATTATATTCTATTATGCATAGTGTTGAATAGTGTCTCAGCATAGTGTTTTGCATAGTAAAATCTTTTTATATAAAACATAATACTTTTATAAAGTTATCTGTTTTATTAGAGAATAATTAGAATATATTATATTTTATTATGCATAGTATTTGCATAGTGCCTGCATAGTATTTGCATAGTAAAATCTTTTATAAAGTTATTCGTTTAATTAGATTATAAATAGAATATATTATATTTTATTTAAAAGATTTTGCTTTAAATATGGACCGTCAGATTAAAGTAAATCAATCTAGACCGTTCATGAGTTAGTTACTATTAATTGGTATGATTATGACCAGGGATTATTCGGTATAATCATGACCGTAATGTTACAAATGATGTGGTAAAAATTCTCATTGGCCTGTAGTGCATTGATGGACAGTTGTTGGTATGATTATGACCAGGGATTATTCGGTATAATCATGACCATTGATGATTACATGAATATCCTTGGCCCGTAGTACATGGATGATTTGATGATGTGGTTTATTTATTAAGCTGAGTCTCAACGATAAAATTTTGATAAACTCTTTAAATCATAGAAGATAGTAGATATCATGCTCTACTTGACTCTTCTAATGGATTGCTTGTTCCGCTGCAGTTAAACTTGATGTTTATTATATTTTATCAGTTTAATATTGTTGAAGGCTAATGATAATTTATTCTGCATTATCTTAGTTATAATATTTCTTACCAGGCTAGTTGAGCTCACCCTTTGTTGTCATTGTTCTCTTCAGGAAATGAGAATATAGCTGAGACTAGTAGGGGAACGGAGTGATGGTCCAGCTGTTTGCATTAGTAGTCATCACTATTCAGTGAAATAGTGTGATAATAATTGTAATGAGGACTTTATTTGAGTTTGGATACTCTCTACGAGACATTATCCGTGTTGAAACTCCCAGCTACGTTTTGTCGTACTGTATAAAAGAAGTTTGTATTTAAATTCTGTACCATGTATTTGGCGACTCAAGATGGGTGATGTATACCTATTTTGGGGGCGTCACACGTTGAGCTTTCTCAGTTCCTCTTTCTCTCAATTGTATTTTTTTTTAGAAATTCATAAATTAAAATATGTATTGGGATATTTTGCCAATGTTGTGTGCCCCTTTGAGCAGGGTTGAGCATTACATCCATGGGAAAATACTACAATCAACAGTACTGTGTGTTCCCATTAACAAGTCTCCAAATTGGGTAAGGATATATGTTTTTCTTTAACTTGAATTTCGTTTAGAAATTAGTTTTTTTTGTTATTTCATTTAATTTGATTATAGGAAGCTATCTTTTTTGTTAATCCTCAATTTTAGTGATAATAATTAATTATGCTTATGTGATTTAATGTCAACCAAACCTATTAAAAATTATATTTTTTGGTGTAATTAGCTAAAACTATTATGACTGTTGGATAAGTGGAACACAATACATGTAGTGCAGTTGGCATTACTTCCTAATTTTTGGTGTCGATTCTAGGTTAAACAACACAATTTTAGCTGTTACAGACAATGGAAGTTAATGGACACAGAAATTAACTATTCTCAAAATCAACTTGAATTTGATTAAACAAGTATGTTGACATTTTCATTTGGACAAAATAGAAAATGGAAATAGAATTCTTATTCAGGACTTCCAATATCAACTAGCTCAACAACTTGAAATCTTGCGAAGATCTGGCGGTTTACGCCCACGCAACAAGAGCAAAGATTGAAAGGCTTGGAGGAAGATATCACGGTCATTCAGTATCCACAAAAGCAGAGGTATAATTTTGTAAGATGTAAATAAGATAAGAGATGTCGTTAGAGGGGAAAAGTCATTTAGATGTAAATAAAATCAAATAGAATCTCTAATTTTGGAACAAGGGAGTATATAATATCCAATTTTATTATCTTCATTTTACAAGAACATGTCATTAGAGGGGAAATGTCCGATGCTGATGTATTCTGTTGCTATAATTTTGTATTCTGTAGTTATGACCTATACATATGTAGACCACCACTTCTGATTATGACTATACATGATAGAAAAGGATAACAGAGATGTGCTATAACTTCATAACCCTTTTCATAAAGATCAAACATTGTGGGTAAGCATAATACATGCAATGGGCTTCCAAATTGTCATTTATAATGTTATATTAGATGTATGAAGATAAACATAAATTGAAAGTAGTTCAATGAACTATTTGTATGAATATAGGCATTTAAGAAGACTAACCATGGTAAGAAGCCTCCTGGAGTGTGGAAGACATTGATTGAGGTTATCTCCCAAGTCAAAAGCACGAATAATCTTCAGAACAACTGTAAGGGGATTCTTTCTTTGGTATTTTATGGCTTGATAGTCTTGCATTATTTGCAATTGGTAAGGAATAGCATATATAATTTGGTAGGCTTGCATCAGGATTATTAAAAGTGTATGTCTGTCTCTAATATGCCAGGCTAATTTGGTAATTTATTGTATACAAGTATAATTTGTATTGCTAGCATATAATATCTTATGAAGATGTCTCTGCATAATATAAAGTAGGGACTCAATTAATTTTCTGATTTTAGCCAAGCTATGTTATTCTTGTGCTTTGTTGAGGAAGATTGTTGCTTTTTTATTAGCATATTTGATTCAACATTTTTCTTGGTGCTTATCTGTCATCTTGATAATATTTAATCCAGTTTTTCTCATTACAGTGCAAAATTATCGTGATGTACCTTTCTCTGCAATCTGCTGGGGGACCCTGGATTCGGTGGACAACATGTTGATTTTAGAGCCACAAATGTTGGCCTTGGATGTCAGTTACCCTTGGTTCACCTTTTATATTTGCCACTACACTCGAGCAGGAGTACAAGATGTATATAATGTTGTAATGTAAATGAGGAGATGAATTACTTATTATATTGTAATGTTGTAATGTGAATGATTTTAAATGATGTATATAATATTTTTATATTTTATTTTATATTGTATTTGTGTTTGTTTGAATAAATGTGCATTATTAATTTTTTTAAAATATGAAAAGGCTATAGCGACGGTCATCGATCGTAGCTATAATCATTCTATAAAACACATGTATATAGCGGCGGTCACACCGGCGTCCGCTATAGACATCTATAGCTACTGGCCATGACCGCCGCTAAAACTTTCGATGATTGCTTGGTAAAGAGAAAATACACGATTTTGTTATGACTATAGCGATCGTCATCGATCGTCGCTATAGGCCAAAGAGAGCCGCAGTGGCGATGACCGGCTAAAACCTTTAGCGACGGTCTTTTGGCCTATAGCGCCGGTCGGCGACCGTCGCTATAGGCTGATTTTCTAGTAGTGACACTCACATAAACATAAAAAAAGAGATATAAAATATGAACACAAGAATTTACGTGAAAATTCAATTGGGAAAAAACCACGCAAAGAGAGAGAGAGAGAAATCCACTATAATAATTTGGATAGTACAAAGTGTTTATTTGTGTCATATGTTGTAAGACCCCAACTTTTTATAAATAAAATCAAATATCCTCTATTTATTATTGTGAATAATAAGGTGTTAATTTGATATAATGCTTTGGTTATGGGTGAAATGTGCAAATTTTGCAAAATAATCAAGTGGTTATAAAATATTCATTGTTGTCAGGGAATATTCATTTGGTCGTGGAATATTCTTGCTGTCGGGGAATATTCGTACGACGACGCAACTATTTATTGACCCCATAATGAAAAACGGTCGGATGAAGATAACGACAAGTTTGAGTTTTTATAAATAACGGCGTAGTTGTTATCGTTAACACTGTTGGAATACCCAGTAGTTAAAATACAGTAATACGCGTGGTTGCATAGTAGCACACTATATTGCACAGTATTTTTGAATTATTGATTCTTACGTAAGAAGGCACTACTCAATAATTGTTATAGTAATTAATGTTCAATATTTTATTTTATTGATTCAATAATTGCTACGTTGATATTTTATATTATTGGTGTTTCAATAATTGTCACTGCACAGTATCTCCATTATCAGATCAATAATTTATATTATTTGAATAATATTGTTAGATAGCATTATTGGCAATGTCTAAGGAAATTCTGTCTAGGAAAGGGGTTCGGTCACCTAATTGCGCGCCAATAAGGAGAAATCCTTATCGGAAAGCCCCATCTTTCCTGGGAACAAACTGGTTGTCATAATTGTGATTCTGTAATATTATTTATGAATAATTAATTATTGATTTATATGATAAGAAAAATATTTATTTTATGTGGATGGATAGGAAAATATTTATTTTGTGTGGATATAAATGAAGGAATTAATGCTTAGGTGTTTTATCAGTATTTTATCGGAATGGAGGTATTAAAAATCGTCCGTATGTGGATTTCGGTCATTTTTCGTTTGGAATTTGAAAAAACATAAATCTACAAAGTTGTAGAGAATTTAATTTCCTATGGAATTGACATAAAATTCGTATTTTTCTGATAAAAGGGCTATTTATTATGAATTATTGAAGTTTTGGAATTAAATGTTTTTATTAAAAACATGGTGGGCCCCACTTTTGGTTGGTGAGAAATGTGCTGAAATTATATTTCAAAAGTTGTGACGCCCCAAAATAGGTATACATCACCTATCTTGAGTTGTCAAATACATGGTACATAATACAAGTACAATCTTTAATATAAAACAAGAGAGCTGTGAGTTTTAATACAAATATTATCTTATAGACAATATCCACTCTCAGAATAAGTTCTCATTACATTTATTGTCACACTATTTAACAGAATAGTGAAGACTACTAGCTAATACTATCATCCGGACCATCACTCCGTTCCCCGACTCGTCCTAGCTACGTTCTCATTTCACAAGAGAACGAAGAAAGAAAGGGTGAGCTCAACTAGCCCAGTAAGAAATATTATGACTAAGATAATGCATAATAAATTATCATTAGCCTTCAACAGTGTTAAACTGATAAAATATAACAAATATCAAGTTTAACTGCAGCGGAACAAGCAATCCATTAGAAGAGTCAAGTAGAGAATAAAATCTACTATCTTTTATGATTTAAAAGGTCTTTCATGGCTTTTATCGCTGAGACTCAGCTTAATAAATAATCCACATCATCGAATCACCCCTGCACTACGGCCAAGGATATTCTTTAGTATCACGACCACAATTATCCATGCACTACGGGCCAAGAATATTTGTGTATTCATTAATGGTCATGATCATGCCAACAACTGTTCATCAATGCACTACGGGCCAATGAGGACTTTTACCACATCCTTTGTAACATTACGGTCAAGCGATTACAATCGAATAATCCCCGGTCATAATCATACCAAGTCCATCTATGCTCTACAGCCACGTATGACTTTCAAAAATATAAATATGAGGATGATGACAATGATATACGAATTCAATAAAACAAGTTCAAGAATTAATTTGTCCAAGAACCAATAACGTCCAAATTATCAACATGATACTGCTTTGTAGAGTAAAATTCAAGAATGCTCAGAAGAATATTTCCATGAAAAGATACTGGATGAAGCGCAAATATCAAGGATATTTCACTAATTTCTTGGAGTATAGAAGTCAAAGTTTTAACCAACTAAGTATAATAAAGAATGGAATAACAAAAGAAATCACCATGCATGCGGTGATTACATACAGCAAAGTTATTCCAATAAAATACTAAATAACGGAACCAGTCAAAGTAAATTACTTCGACATGTGATGTTCCAACAGAATAATAAAGAATGGAATAACAATAGAAATCACCATGCATGCGGTTATTAGATGATGGTTATTCCAATGTAATACTAATAATGACTTTAATCAATTCCAGCGAAACGTATGCATGTGATATTCCAATGTAATAATAATAAAGACCGAACCAGTCCGACGTAAAATGTATGAGATATGATATTCCAATGTAATAATAAAGATGAGAATCGGTCCCACGAAAACGCATGCAGCATGTGATATTCCAATAGAATTGTAAAGACGGAATAATAGAAGAATGTCACCAAGTATAGGGTAGCCCGCGTATACAGGTTATACCAATAGAATAATAAAGAATGGAATAACATAAGTTCTCTTCATGAATACAAAAGAATCACACCCCTTACGAGTACAACAAATAATATTCCCTACCTTAAGAAGAAGAGTACTGGATATATAAGTAGTGAAGTAGTAGAATACTTTCTTCTTTCTCTCTATAGTTTATCTCTCAGAGTTTCAAATGAATTAAGTAAGAAAATAATGAAGGAATGAGCTTCTATTTATAGAAAAATGGATCGCATATAGTAACTAACTCATGAATAGTTCAGTTGATTTACTTTTTAATCGACTATTCCATATATAAAGCAAAATCTTTTAAATAAAATATAATATATTCTATTTATAATCTAATAAAACAAATAACTTTATAAAAGATTTTACTATGCAAACACTATGCAGGCACTATGCAAATACTATGCATAATAAAATATAATATATTCTAATTATTGTCTAATAAAATAGATAACTTTATCAAAGTATTCTGTTTTATATAAAAAGATTTTACTATGCAAAACACTATACAGACACTATGCAACACTATGCATAATAGAATATAATATATTCTATTTATAGAATAACTTTATAAAAGTTTTCTATTTAATATAAAAAAGATTTTTGTATTATTACATTAATAATACCGACAAAAACCGAGTGACTTATCACGTAAGAATCAATAATTAATACTGTGTGTTACTACTGCAACTAACGCCAGACATCGCATTTTTTTAACACCGGTGTTTCAAATGCTTAAAGGTACAACTTCTGCCGTTATTTTCATAAAGTATTTTTGTCATTTTCTCAATCCGACAATAATTACATTGTGGGTCCACCAATGATTGTCTTGTTGTATGAATATTCCTGTTAAAACGAATATTCCCCACCAATCGAATATTATATAACAACTTCATGTACTTTGCAAAATGTATAAATATTACCCACAACTATAACATTATATCAATTTTACTCCATAATATTCAAAAATAATATTTATAGAAAATTCATCTTTATTCAAAAAGTTGGGGTTTTACAAAAGTGGTGGGCGTGAATAGTAGCAGGTAAAGCCATTAGATAGCAGGTTAGTCTGCTATGGCGTTCTAAGCATTTTCCTATAAATAGGGTGTTTAGTTTGAATTGAAAATCACACAAGAAACAAGTTTTTTTTCTCTCTCTATATATATATTATCGAGCGTATTTTGTTAGTATTTTGATACTTTGAGAGTTGCTATTCAGTACAAGTTTTCTTCAGCACTATATCCGATATTCCAGTCAGAAGTACTATTCTTTTGAGGTAAGGGATGTTATTTTCTTCGTAAATGATATTATTTTCTTCAATATCATTATGCTGAAATATTTATATGAATTTGATTGTGGAATTTCTATATTTTTTTGTCGGGGTTATTATTCACGTATACGACACTATTCACGTATACAACACTATTCACGAATATGGCACTATTCACAAAAAAAATGAAATTTTCTTTTCTTTGTCCAAGTTATCTATTATGGTTACTATCTTTGATTGTATTCATGTTTTGATCTTCATTCTTGAATTTTGCTCCACAATTGATTATTATAAGGTATTTTTGAACTTGGATAAGCTAAAGTGCAAATCCCTAATCTTTGATCTTTTATCACACTGGATTCATTTTTTTAAGATATTTTTATCATCCTTAGTCCTAAATGATGATATTACTGAATATCTTTGGCCTGTAGTGCAAAGATTAATGATTAACTGATGAATATCTTTGGCCCGTAGTGTAAAGATGAACATGTGTTGAGATGAACATGACCAACTGGTGATACAAATGAATATATTTGGCCTGTAATGCAAAGATGAATATTTGATTCAAGATGTATATTGATTGATGTTACAGGGATAAAATATTGATGATGGACTTTTAAATCTTAGAAGATAGTAGAATTCATTCTCTACTTGACTCTTCTAATGGATTGTTGTTTCATTGCAGCAATTGTTGATCTAAAACTTGTTGTATATTATATTCTATCAGATTTTTCCCTGTTGAAGACTAATGATAATTTATTGTATATTATCTTAGTCATAATATTTCTTTACTGGGCTAGTTGTGCTCACCTTTTTTCTTTTTGTTCCATTTTTCTTCTTAGGAGGTGAGAATTTAGCAAGAACTAGCCGGGGTATGGAGTGATGATTCTAGAAAGTTGTTTTAGCAGTCCTCACTATTTTTGTAAAATAGTGTATCAATAATTGTAATGAGGTCTCCTTTTGAGTTTGAATACTGTCTATTAGACAATATTTGTATTTAAACTCACAGTATATGTGTTGTCGTATTTTGTACGACAATTGTATTAATGAATTTGTATTTATTTCTGTACCATGTATTTGGCTACTCAGAATGGGTGATGTATACCTATTTTGGGGGCGTCACAGTTGGTATCAGAGCTTAGGGATATGGTCTCTGGCGGAGATCGGGGAATAGAACTAGGAGGGGAGAGACGAGTAATCCTTCGCTAGTGTGTCATACCTAAGCTTATTTGGTTAGTCAGTCGGAGCATATGGTTAATATA
Source organism: Panax ginseng (assembly GCA_020205605.1). Taxonomy (NCBI): domain Eukaryota; kingdom Viridiplantae; phylum Streptophyta; class Magnoliopsida; order Apiales; family Araliaceae; genus Panax; species Panax ginseng. Next base: position 20,038,022 of record CM035147.1, on the reverse strand, counting down.
TGATATGTTAATTTGTTGATTAACCCTTGTTTTGTGGCAGTATTTGAGAATGGCAGATGGAAATATTAATAATGGAGTGAATGAGACCGTGGAGACACCTTTAATCACCACTCAAGGGAACGTGCAACAGGAAGGCAATATTCCTCCTGTAAACAACATTACCGAACAAATGATGGGATGTTTAGAAGCTTTTTGCAGTTCATGCAAAATCAGACGAGGAAGACTCATATACAAAATACGGGTGGAAATGATAGCAATGCGCGGCTTGTCACAGCCAAACAGTTCAGAGAGTTGGGACCACCACAATTATTGGGAAAGCCTGATCCGATCAAGGCGACAACGTGGGTTAAGCAAATTACTAAGATATTTTATGTCTTGGGATGTACAGAGGAACAGAAGGTTCCATTCGCCACCTTTATGTTCCGTGGTGAGGCAGATTACTGGTGGGAATCTGTGAAGCGTACCCAGCCTGCCGCACTCAACATGTCTTGGGAAACGCTTCAGAAACTGTTTAATGACAAGTACTTTCCTGAAAGTATTCGTCATATGAAGGAGGTAGAGTTTATTAGACTAGAACAAAACAACATGGTGGTGTCGCAAAACGAGGCGAAGTTCGCAGAGTTATCCAGGTTTGCACATCATTTGGTAGAGAATGAGGAACGAATGACGCGGATGTTTCTGAGAGGTCAAAAACCCGAGATTCGGCAATATCTTATCTCTCATAAATTTTATTTAAATTCAGATGTTGTAAATAGGGCTCAATTATTAGAGCGAGATAATGAGTATGTTCAATCGAGGGACCACAACCAGGGTCATACCAGTGGCAGCAGTTATAGACACTCGAAAATTCTTTTCCTGTTACCAACTATGCAGGAGGGAAAAAGTGTCTTTTTCACACTTTAGAGGTAACCCTGGAGGACCATAACATCAATTCCAACCTCAGAGATAACCCTGAGGATATTCAGAGTTAACAACATGACAATCTCATAGATAACCCTGAGAAAAGACTGCTACAACTGCGCGAACACCGGAGATAACCTCGGGAGGGGCAAAATGGTCATTTTGCCAACTCAACTTCACTTAGAATCAAAAACACTCATTTCAATTCAAATTGCTTCAAAATAAGTCCCACAAGAACCATATCTTAACTTCGAAGCGTAAACTACGCAAAATAGCTCACTGAATTGCCTGACAGAAACTCGGAAATGCTATTTCGGTCATGGACCCATCTTCCCGAAATTAAAAAAGGACAAATCCTATGTCATTGTGTAGCTCTCGGAAAGAACTTTTTGAAATGGTATGGCACGCTTCCATCGGACTCCCGGATTGAAAGTTATGAAGGACCAAAGTGAATGTAGCGTTGTCCGAGTGTACGTGCTTTCAACACTACAAGCAACCCACATTATCAAGGGCATCCACGAGCATCCCGGGCAAATGCGCAGGTAAACCTGTGGCACCCCTTTGTATATATAGAGGATTGGGGTGGTCTTATTTGAAAGAGAAATAGCGAGGAAACCCTGTCCAATTTGCTTTGTGCACCCTATAAACTAAGTACTTTCTCATTTCAAACACTTTTGAACTTATATCCTGTCATATTGTTACCGGTGGGAGCCTAGTGTTCATCCATTTAAAGTTATTGAAGTCTTCTTTGCCGATCCACTTTGTAAGCCTTCTTACACACTTTAAAGCCTTTCTTTTCATCTTCTTTACACTTTTCTTCACGCCGAGATCGTGTTTAAGTAGTCCGCCTTGGACTTCTATCTGTGGTTTCATTTCGGTTTATATATATATATATATATATATATATATATATATATATATTATATATATATATATATTATTATATATATGGACTAACATTATCGAGTTATGCCTCCATTGAGCTTTGACTTTGTCTCGGAGCATTTATTTGCTTTTCGTATGTATATATATTTATATATATGAATCTGTATGTCGAACTCATTCGATGAGCACAGATTTTACATCCGGAGCATTTACTGCTTTATTATATATATATATATATATATATATATATTTATATATATGAACTGTGTGATGAACTCTGTTCGATGAGCCTGGATTTTATATTCGGTGTGTTTACCGCTTATATATATATATATTTGCATTCAGTCCCGCCTAGAGTTTACTTCGTGGCGGTTAACCGTCTTTACAGCTTTATTTACTTTTCGTTTCGCCTGGAGTTTACTCCGTGGTGGTTGATGGCTTTTACAGCTTTATTTACATTTTTGATCCCCCATGGAGGTACTTCGTGGTGGCTGATCATGTCTGTATATATATATATTTATAGCTTTTATATATATATACCTGCTTACTGCTTTATTATCAATTGCGGCATCATGTGAGCCTAGGAATCAAGTGATCACAGATTCAGTTTACTGGATCTAGATTCGGTTCCCGTGATGGACATTTTCAGCTGTAAGCAGCTTGTAAATTTATTCACGGTGTTTAGATTTCCTCAGATGGTTATCATACCCACGAGGAGTTCAACACTATTTTGTATATTATTTTCTTGAAGATGCTTCACATCTCAAAAATTAAAAACAATCAAGCCGAACACTTAATAAAAATGGGAGTGTAAAAGGTCTCAATTACTATTGAGCACAAGGGTTTGAAAAACCCCTTTTATAAAACATCACTGCCATATCTTGTTAAAACTGAATTTTTACACAAATTCAAACCCTGTGTATATAGGTGCGAACGAGGCCTCGCACTAATTCCAAATAAACAGCACATTGACCCCCCCACACACACATTCATATAATAGTTTCTTGAAAAGTGGTGGTCACCGTGGTAACACGGATGTCGGGGGGTGCCTAACACCTTCCCTCCGCAGAATCAAGTCCCCGGACCCTAATGAATCTCGGTTTCACCGACCCATTTAGTAGTGTCACATTATTGAGTCAATGTGCAAACCTTTTCTCGGTTGTCTTGGTATAACCATTTAAAAAACTAACTGGCGACTCTTAACAGTCCTTCGTCGACATTATACATGTCGAACATTTTTCACTTATTTTTTCAAACAAATCTCACCTAACATGAGAACACCAAAGAACCAGTAATGAAAAGGGACAACTAAAAATCCCGACGTCGACAGCAATCATCGGAGCAATGACAACTATCGGGGAGGAAAACATTCGGACAAAAGCAGTAACCACTCTGGTGGTAATCGTGGCCATGATGGTAGAAGAAGCGAGTAGGGGGTAGATTTCAAAAAGAGAAGGTAAAACAATGATAACGTGAAGACGTCAGCACAAACATCAGTTGTTTCTAGGGGAGGAGAAAGAGCACCGGTTGTTTGTTATAAATACGGGAAAGAGGGACACATCAGCCCAAACTTCCCACAACCCTTCAAGGTGTGTTATAACTGTGGAAAGGAAGGTCGTATAGCTAGAGATTGTCTTGTTGTGAAACCAATTTCAACGGGGATGGTGACTCCAAAGGCTGTCCCAGACAAGTCAAAGTCGGTGCTTCCTGGAAGAGCGTTTGTTGTGACTGCCCAAAACGCGAGAAACCCAAACAAGGTGATCACGGGTAAGCTAATCATAAACTCTTGTGAAGTTTATAACTTATTAGATATCGATTTCACCCATTCTTTTATCTCTCCTACTTGTGCTCAACGTTTGAACTTGACTCTGGAGAAATTAGACTTTGACTTATCTGTTGTGACTCCGTTAGGAGAAACTTTCATTACATCTACTATTTATAAATCTTGCTTGATTCAAGTTAGAACCATCACATTACCTGCTGATCTTATTTCGTTGAAAATACCTGCATTTGATGTGATTTTAGGGATTGATTGGTTAACCACGCATCATGCTAAAATTGATTGTTTTCGTTAGGTTGTTAGTTTTCATATTCCTAACCAACCTGTTATACGAATTCAAACAACCAAACCACTAAATTCAATCACTATCATATCAAGCCATAGAGCTATTCGTTTATTGAAAAATGGATGTCAGGCTTTCTTAGCCCATGTCACTGACTTGAACAAAAACACGTCAGATTTGAATAATATTTCTGTTGTTAGTGAATTTCCTGATGTATTTACTGAAGAACTTCCTAGTCTACCCCCAGAATGTGAAGTTGAATTCTTTATTGACCTTGAACCTGGTACAATGCCTATTTCTAAAACCCCATATCGAATGGCTCTTATTGAACTTCAGGAGTTAAAGGTCCAACTACAGGAGTTGTTGGACATCGGTTTCATTCGTCCTAGTACATCACCTTGGGGTGATCCTATTTTATTCGTAAAGAAGAAAGATAGTAGTATGCGACTTTGTATTGACTATCGGGAATTAAACCATGTCACCATCAAGAATAGGTATCCGCTACCTCGCATTGATGACTTGTTTGACCAGTTGCAAGGAGCACAATTCTTTTCAAAGATCAATCTTCATTTTGGATATCATCACCTGAAGATTAAAACTGAGGATATTCCAAAGACTGCCTTCAGAACTCGGTACGGGCATTATGAATTCTTAGTCATGTCTTTTGGATTGACTAATGCTCCTGCTGCTTTCATGGATATGATGAACCGTGTGTTCAAAGAATATTTTGATCAATTCGTTGTTGTCTTTATTGATGACATCCTCATTTATTCCAAAAGCCGTGAAGATCATGAGCGCCATTTGAAGCTGGTACTTCAAAGGCTTTGTGATAACAAGCTATATGCCAAGCTGAAGAAATACGAGTTCTAGCTTGAGGAAGTAGCATTCCTTGGGCAAGTGGTGTCAAAACATGGAGTATCTGTCGACCCAGCAAAAATTGAAGCAATACAAAGTTGAGAGCAACCAAAGTCGGTGACCAAAGTACGTAGCTTTCTGGGCTTAGCTGGTTATTATCGGAGATTCGTGGAAGGATTTTCTAGAATTGCTACTCCGTTAACTCAGGTGACTCGGAAAGATACAAAATTCGAATGGAGCGAGGGATGAGAGAAGCGTTTCCAAGAGCTCAAGAGGAGACTCATTTCGGCACCTGTTCTAACATTACCATCTAGTTCGGATGGATTTGTTATCTACAATGATGCTTCAGGCAAAGGGTTAGGATGTGTTCTCATGCAACATGGGAAAGTCATAGCCTATGCCTCGCGACAACTCAAAGAATATGAGAAGAATTATCCTACTCATGATCTGGAGTTGGCAGTAGTCATTTTCACATTGAAGATCTGGAGACACTACCTGTATGGGGAGATAGTGGAGATTTATGCGGATCATAAAAGCCTCAAATATTTCTTCACCCAAAAGGAACTCAACATGCGGCAACGACGTTGGCTCGAGTTGTTGAAAGATTACGACCATACCATCCAATACCATCCTGGAAAAACAAACGTGGTAGCTGACGCATTGAGTAGAAGATCATATGCGGGTACGAGTGCAATGTTGTTAACACAAATTCCTATTTTGTATGACTTGCAAAGGATGGAGATAGAGGTAAAGGCTCCAACTACCCATGTGATGATATCAAGTATACGAGTAGAACCGACTTTAATCGATAAAGTTAAAGCTGTTCAAGCTACGGACCTGGAGTTGATGCGTATGAAGAAGAAAGTGCAAGAAGGTGTTATTCCAGAAGCAAGAATCGACAAAGAAGGAATACTTCGAGTCAACTCCAGACTTTGTGTTCCTAACGATTCTGACTTGAAACATAGAAACATGATGGAGGCACACAACACACCATTTGCAATCCATCCTGGTAGTACCAAAATGTATCATGATCTTTGACATACATTTTGGTGGAACAATATGAAGAGAGAGATCGCAGAGTTTATCTCAAGGTGTTTAACTTGTCAACGTGTAAAGGCAAAACATCAAGTGCCAAAGGGTTCATTGCAACTATTTGAGATTCTAAAATGGAAGTGGGAACACATTACTATGGATTTTGTTACGGGTCTTCCCAAGGTTTCTCAAGGCATAAATGCGATTTGGGTCATTGTTGATAGATTAACCAAGTCTGCTCATTTCTTGCCTATATGGGAGACTTATACCCTTGAACGTCTTGCTCGTATGTACGTGAATGAGATTGTGAGATTACATGGCATGCCAGATCCATAGTTTTGGATCATCACCCAAGATTCACTTCACGATTTTAGGTTAGCTTACAGAAAGCTATGTGCACGGATTTACGATTCAGTTCGGCATACCATCCTCAAATGGACGGGCAATCAAAAAGGACTATTCAAACTCTTGAAGATCTATTAAGACTATGTGTCCTAGATTTTAAAGGAAGTTGGGATAAGTACTTGCCATTGGTGGAATTCTCCTACAACAACAGTTATCAAGCAAGTATAGGCATGGCTCCATTCGAGGCGCTGTATGGAAGAAAATATCAGTCTCTAGTATGCTGGGACGAGGTGGGTGAAGCAACATTATTGGGACCAGGATTAGTATGCATAACTACAGAAAAGATCCAAGCGATTCGATAACGTATACAAACGACACATGATCGACAAAAGAGTTATGCAGATCTTCATCGAAAGGACGTGGAATTTAATATTGGGGATCATATATTTTTACGTATTACTCCATGGAAAGGAGTTACAAGATTTGGGAAGAAAGGAAAGCTCAATCAAAGTTTTTTGGTCCATTTGAGATTCTTGACCGAATAGGAAATGTGGCATATAGGCTCGCATTACCTCCAAGCATGTCTCGTGTTCATAATGTTTTTCATATGTCTATGTTTCGTAAATATTTGAAAGACCCGAACCACATTATTGAGTTATAACCAGATGAGATAGCCGAAGATTTAACGTACGAGGATGTATCTGTTAAGATCTTGGATAGAAAAGAGCATGTCCTACGCACCAAGGTTATACCACAAGTTAAGATTTTATGGAGGAACCATGCTATTGAAGAGATGACCTGGGAGTTGGCAGAAATGAAAATGAGGTATCCTCACCTTTTTGAAACACCAGGTACGTACGTCAATTTCAAGGATGAAATTTCATAAGAAGGGAAGGTTGTAAGACCATAACTTTTTATAAATAAAATTGAATTTCCTCTATTTATTATTGTGAATAATAAGGTGTTAATTTGATATAATGCTTTGGTTATGGGTGAAATGTGCAAATTTTGCAAAATAAGCAAATGGTTATAAAATATTCATTGTTGTCGGAGAATATTCATTTGGTCGTGGAATATTCTTGTTGTTGGGGAATATTAAATGCGACGCGCAGACCATTTATGGGCCCCATAACTAAAAAACCACGAATGAAGATAATGATAAGTTTGAGTTTTTATAAATAATCTGGCGTAGTTGTTACTGCTTAACACTATTGGAATACCTAGTGGTTAAAAATACGATGTCTGGTTGGTTCTACGAAGACACCGTATTGCACAATATTTTGAACTATTGATTCTTACGTAAAAGGCACTACTCAATAATTGTTACAATAATTAATGTTCAATATTTTATTTTATTGATTCAATAATTGCTACGTTGATATTTTATATTATTGGTGTTTCAATAATTGTCAACTTTGCGATATCTCCATTATCGGATCAATAATTTATATTATTTGAATAATATTGTTAGATAGCATTATTGGCAATGTCTAAGGAAATTACTGTACAGGAAAGGGGTTCATCACTTAATTGCGCGCCAATAAGGAGAAATCCTTATCGGAAAGCCCCATCTTTCCTGGGAACAAACTGGTTGTCATAATTGTGATTCTGTAATATTATTTATGAATAATTAATTATTGATTTATATGATAAGAAAATATTTATTTTATGTGGATGGATAGGGAAATATTTATTTTGTGTGGATATAAATGAAGGAATTAATGCTTAGGTGTTTTATCAGTATTTTGTCGGAATGGAGGTATTAAAAATCGTCCGTATGTGAATTTCGGTCATTTTTCGTTTGGAATTTGAAAAAACTTAAATCTACAAAGTTGTAGAGAATTTAATTTCCTATGGAATTGATATACAATTTGTATTTTTATGATAAAAGGGCTATTTATTATGAATTATTGAAGTTTTGGAATTAAATGTTTTTATTAAAAACATGGTGGGCCCCACTTTTGGTTGGTGAGAAATGTGCTGAAATTATATTTCAAAAGTTGTGACGCCCCAAAACAGGTATACATCACCTATCTTGAGTTGTCAAATACATGGTACATAATACAAATACAATCTTTAATATACAACAAGAGAGCTGTGAGTTTTAATACAAATATTGTCTTCTAGACAATATCCACTCTCAGAATAAGTTCTCATTACATTTATTATCACACTATTTAACGTAATAGTGAGGACTACTAGCTAATACTTTCATCCCACCATCACTCCGCTTCCCACTCTCGTCTCAACCTACATTCTCATTTCACGAAGAAGAGAACAAAGTGAAAGAAAGGGTGAGCTCAACTAGCCCAAAGAAGAAATATTATGACTAAGATAATTGTTACGATAATTAATATTTAATATTTTATTTTATTGATTCAATAATCGCTACGTTGATATTTTATATTATTGTTGTTTCAATAATTGTCACCGCATTACGATCTCCATTATCGGATCAATAATTCATATTATTTGAATAATATTGTTAGATAGCATAGAAATTTCGGATCTTTTTGAGGTTGTAAAATGATTTTATTAAATTAAATAATAATAAAAATCATATTCTATTATTTAATTTGAGAAATTCGGATCTTATCATTAAATTAAATAATATGGTTGTCATTGTATAACCTATTGATGTTAGAATGTCGTAGTATTTGAGCTACGTGGATGAATTAAAGTGTTTGAATTTCCAAGACGAAAATAAAAGTTTTCCGAAAATTTTCCAAAAACACTATTCACCCGAATTATTTGCTTTCGGATATATTTTTAGTTTCCAGAAATACGTAATGATGGAATAACAAGGTAAGATAGATTATGCAATAAAAATCTAGTTATGTAAAATGTAATATTTTGCTTGCGGACTTAATTTATAAACGTTAAAGAAGGCGAAGTAGTAATGAATAAGTAATAATGGTATGATACTTGGGTATTGTACAAAGTAATGAAAACAAGTATTATACGAGTTTGTATGAAGGATGAAATATCATATATAAATTATATATGAATTAGAATACGAAAATGATACATAAACTATATATATATATGTATTAAGAAATGTTAATGGACTTGAAAGATTGGTTAACAATTATTATAAGTCCAAGTGAATTAAAGAGTGAGGCCCAATTATTGATTAATAAACAAGTAAGGTTTATTATTGCAAAAGCCCAAAGATTTAGTTGGTCCAAGCCTAAGCTAGAGTCCAAGGAATTAATTGACCCATGGGGAAAACCATGTTAATATGGTTTAACTTGGTAATCAAATTAAATGTGTAATGATCAAGTTAATGTGGTGACCAAGACTTTGAAGTAATGGCCAAGCATAGGATAAGTTTTGTGATTAACAAGTAATGAATAATAAGGAGGTGGCTTAAAAGGAGGTGGGGAGATTTAATGACTAAACTACCCTAACTTTGCAAATTCTATAAATATAGGAGAAGCTTAAAAGCCATTTAACACTTGTTCAAATAATCCAAATATTATGCAAAGTGCTTAAGTGTTAGAGAGAATAAGCTACAAATAAGTCATTTCATTTGTAAGAAGAAGAAGAAAGCTACCTTACCAAGAATTCAAAAGTAAGACTTCTTCTCTAAATTATCTTCTATCTCTACCATGATAGGTTGATAAGAAAACATGGATTAAGAAACATGAATGATAAGAAGCAAGAAGAATGTGTAAGTCATGAACTTAAGCCACATAAGTTGGCGATAAGTCATTTGAACTTATAAAAGTTATAAACTTATTATATGTTAACCTTGAATGTTAGTATGAAAATTATGAACTTGTAACGAGTTTATTAAGAGAAGTGAATTAAGAACTTATATGATCATATGTATCATGTATACATAAGTAAAGTTATATGTGAAGAACATGAGTATGATGATTAAGAAAATTTAATTATCATAAGTCATGAATAATAAAATCTTGAGTAGTTTATAATTTGACAAGTTATAAGCTCATGAAGAAATAAGACAAAAAACCAACAATTAATATAGGTTGTTGTAATAAGTATGTTAAGATATTCACATGATGAATAAAGTTCATTTGTAATGTTGAACAAATCATAAGATGAAGATTTGCCGAAAATTGTACGATTGGACGATAATCGTCGAATTCGTAAAATTCTCGGAATAGAAGTTAAATTTTGTGTTTGAACTCAAAACCATTGTTTTCCACTGGAGACAAGTCATATTTGGCATTTAAGAGTTGCGCACTCAAAAATGACCGAATTTCGACTTAGAACGAAGAAAAGAGCATTGAACATTCACGAACGTTTATCGTTTTCGTTAAAAATGAACCAATAAATTTTTAGCAAACGAAGTCAAATAGATAAAATTCTTGCATGAACATATAGATTACATAATTTGTGAACCGTAGGCTTTTGAACGAGTCAATTAGGACTTATAATGAAGAAGTTATGCGTCCGGGAAGTTCACAAAATTCAAAAACTAAAATTTTTTACGGTGCAGTTGGCGCCATGATGCCAACCCTAAAGTAAATGAGTCGTCTGTCATAGAGCATGTCAAAGATCCTGAAAGACACTCAGAGAGTTTGCATGTAATGCGAACCAATAGTAGTACAATTTGTGGCGCCTCGATATACATGTATATGATAAAAAATCCTGAGGTGTGGCAATGTACGACCAATAAGTAAGGACTCGCGCCGCAGCGCCAATCTCAGAACAAGGATAGTAATGAAGGTTTTTAAGTACAAAGAAAAGAAAGCTAATTGATTTAAAAGTAAACACAACTTAAGAAATGTAATGTAACATTGTTTAAACTTTGTTAAACCTTAAGGATGTTGTATAAGGGCTGAGATAACCTAGTCGAATATAAATTCAAGGATAATGATAAACCGAAATGAATAATAACTGAATCTAATACACAATTAGATTGAGATGAGGGTATGATATAGTCATATACATACTTGATTATATGTGACCTAATGTAAGGCATTATGTGATCATGTATTGTAGAGACTTGAAAGACTTGAACATAAAGTTAATATACCATAGTAGACGCTAAAGGCAAGTATTCTAACTCTTGTCTCAGCTCAATCAACAAGTTTTGAGGTTCATATATTCTTTCGCATGAATTGAGGTATATTGAAGTTAAAACCAATTCCTTTGGCTAGACTTGATGTATTGATAATCTATTCATTTATTATCAAATGTTGTTATCTTTTGTCAACTACTTGATATGGTTTTCAAAAGAAGACTAAAATGTTAAACAAATGTTTTGTCGGTAGAAAACGACAGGCACGTGAGGTTGCCAAATGCTTAAACGTGCATACGTTTAATGAATGTAGTGTTGATCAACATAGAGTACAATAGGCTGATCACCTAGAAGTGCTCGTAAATAATATCGGGCTTACAGATTTTCTTCCGGGTTGTCCTTTTCCAATAAAGAATGAATACTCGAGGTCTTTGACCGGAGTGAATGTTTTAATAAATATTGTTATTATTGTAAAGCATTTTGAAAGAAAAGATGAAGTGCTATTTTGAATTATCAATAGTACTTTATAACTATTGTTCAGTTATTGAAGATATACGATTCGTATGTGTCAAGCATGTTGTTATTAAATTGTTATGCTTCTTTGAGCTAGTTATGCTCACTCTTGCTTGAACCATATAAATGCAAATTAAAGACCTGAACGTCCCAAAGGATCGAAAAAGGATAAGGGAAAAGCTAAGGCAGATTTCTAAGTTGTCTTGTAATAGTATAGGTCTATTGTTGTAATGTAACTGATATTATGACAAAGAACCTTTGTAATGGGAATAGAACCTGGAAAATGTAAATATTACTTTAAATATATAGAAGTTATGTTCGTTCTTTGAGACTTTTCAATTGAATGAATGTATGAATGATTGTACAGTATAGCACCATCTGTCGGGTTGGAAGATACCCGGATTTGGGGGCGCTACAAGTTGGTATCAAAGCCTAGGTTATAAAACTTAAGGGGAAAGTAGAACCTTAAGTCATAACCTTAAGAAAGAATAAAGAAGTAAAAGATGGAAAGTAACCCTATAAAAATGCATTATATTATGTTATGTATTTATATTATTTTACTGACGTGTACTAATCAAACTATATTGTTTTATTGTAGATGTCAGGAGAAAATGATATGTATAGAGATATACATGTAGTGAGCAAGGATTCGGTTAATCGGGTAGAGATACTACCAAATCTAGTAGCAGTAGAACCAGAGTTGGTGACAATCGAGTCTGGAGACTCGGACGATTTAGACTACATGTCTATATTTGATGGCATGCTAGAGGAGGAGGTGGACGTGATGTCCTTTGACCAGGTTCCACCTATAGAGGAGTTGTCTACGGGGGAATCGATGAAGGCACTGTTTATGTCGGTATTGGATAGGAATGTCCATTACTGCCAAGAGGTTAAGGAGTTGAAAGAGGAACTCCAAGCTGTCCGTGAGGACAAGGCTAGCATGGAGGGAATGTGGGAAGAGGAGCATGATGATAGAGTTCTAGCTAAGGACAAGGTCCGAGAGCTGAAACGTGAAGTCTTTGAGCTCAAGCAAGAGCTAAAGACTAAACAGCGAAATTTGGAAAGGATGTCCTATATACATAGGAGTTCTCATGTAGATTTCAAATGCACAGTAGTCGGGTATCAGATAGAAGCAGGACGGACTAGACACACATCATTAGAGATGTTATTCTTGGCCCAGCCAAAAGAAAGATTTTGAGAATGCCCTACGTCAGATGTAATCTAGCAATAACTAGAGTAGATTGGATATGTAAATATTATGTATCTAGTAGTGACGTAAAACCCTCTTTTGTATAGCAAAGGGTAGTCTTTTATAAATCCCAATTTTTGGAAAGTAATTGCGGGATGGTAATGTAATCAGCTAAGGCTGAGTAATGTATACAATGTAGTGTTATACTACAAGTTATGAATCAATATAAGTCTTTTTATGGGATATATTGAGTAATGAGCATGAGTTGTTGTTTTAATTACAAATAATAACAAACCAACAAGAATAAAGTAATAATGATGTGTTGTTTTTTTAACGGCAAAATGCCGCCAAGAAGGAGACAACGAAATCAAGGCACTAATGTTAACCAACCGGAGGGTGGTCCGGTTAATCCAATGCAGGAGTTCGTTAATCTTTTAACGGCTGCATTTAATAGAATATGGGCTAATGTACCTGTGATTCCTGGAGTAGTACGAGCTACTACTTTTAAGGATTTTAAAAGTGTAGGTCCACCATGAGTTCAAAGGAACTACTAACCCTATAGAAGCCCTGACTTGGGTAAAAGAAATCGAGAAAGCATTTGTAATAGAAAATGTTGAGGAGGGTCAAAAGGTTGCCTTTGCAACCAATTTGATAAAAAGGAGAGGCCAACTTACGGTGGGAGGCAAACAAAGCTAGGGGTAGATATAGGAAACCTAACGTGGGAGAGGTTCAAGGAGATTTTCTTCGAGAACTATTTTCCCACGAGTATGCAAGGGAGGATGGAAATGAGGTTTCTTGAATTGAAACAAGGGGAGATGACAGTTCCCAGTATGCTGCCAAGTTTTATGAACTGGCCCAATTAGCTCTACACCAAGTGGACACTGAAGTGAGAAAGGCTAAAAGATTCGAGCAGGGCTTGAAACCTGGCTCTATAGCCAAATCTCTGTATTCCAAAGTACTTCCTTTGGAAGCATACTAGAAAAGGCAATAATTGCCGAAGGTGGGAATGAGGCTCTCAGCCAGTACCACAAGGATAAGAAAAACAAGGGCAAGGTTGATGGAGGAACCAAGACCGAGGGAGCCAGTGGAAGTGGCAACGATCAAAAGAGGAAGGGCTTTAACTCTAGGAATACCGGAGTAAAACAAGGGGACTCTAAGAGGAGGATGAAGGCCTGTAAAACCTGCGGGAAGACTCACTTAGGAGTCTGTCTCAAAGGAAAGGCAGTATGTTATAATTGTGGACAGGAAGGGCATATTTTGCCTAATTGTCCAAATCCGAAGAAAAATCACGGATGTTTTGTTTGTGGATCAACTAACCACATAGCGAATAATTGCCCAAGAAGGGACGAGAAGGAAATAAGGGAACTAATAGCGGTAAGTTAGCTATTAGTGGTCCAAATCAAATGGGAAATCAATGGCCCTCACTTTTAATATGATGGTCCAAGATGCGGTGGCATCGGGGGATGTAGTTGCGGTATTATTCGATCAACAATATAAATGCATACGTCTATTTGATTCGGTGCTACTTGTTCGCTTATAGCATGTGATTTTGCTAGACGACTAGAATTATTTCCCAAAAATTGCCTATACCTTTGAACATTAAGGTAGCAAACGAAGAGATAATTCTGTTGAAGATATTCATAGGAGTTGTTGTAGATATGCGTGGTCGTAAGTTATCGGTAGATTTAATACCGATAAGGTTAGGAGAATTCAACGTAATTCTCGGAATGGATTGGTTGATTAATCATGGAGCAATTATAGATTGCCAAAAGAAATGTGTGAGTATCAGGACGTTGAAGCAACCTCCTGTAGTATTTTACGGTAGTAAATTTCCGGGACGTCCGTGTTGCCTTACGATGACACAAACTAGAAAACTTTTAAGGAAGGGTTGTGTAGGTTACCTATGCCATGTTGTTGATACCCAGAGAGTGGGAGCAACCATGGAACAAATACCTATAGTAAACGAGTTCATGGATGTATTTCCAAGTGAGTTATCGGGTTTACCGCCGGATAGGGAGATCGAATTTGTGATAGACATTGTGCCAGGAGCGGCACCAGTCTCAAGGGCACCGTACCGTATGGCGCCTGTGGAAATGAAAGAACTAATGGTTCAGCTACAGGAACTATTGGACAGAAAGTACATTCAACCAAGTGTTTCTCCGTGGGGGGCACCGGTGTTGTTTGTCAAGAAGAAAGACGGATCGTTAAGGCTTTGTATCGACTATCGGGAGTTGAACAAGTTAACGATAAAGAATAAATACCCATTGCCCAAGATCGATGATCTCTTTGATCAATTGAAAGGGCCAAAGTATTTTTCTAAAATAGATTTGCGGACGGGGTATCATCAGTTGAAGGTTAGGAAGGAAGATGTACCAAAGATCGCATTCGTGGACTCGTTATGGTCATTACGAGGTTTCGGTGATGTCATTTGGGTTGACGAATGCACCCTCTGCATTTATGGATATGATGAACAGAGTGTTCAAACTATATTTGGACAAGTTCATCGTGGTGTTTATCGATGATATTCTAGTCTATTCTAAGACGCCGTAAGATCATCTTCAAACACTTAAGATTAGTGTTAGAGACACTAAGGAAGGAGAAGTTATATGAAGTTCACCAAATGTGAATTTTGGTGGAAAAGGTGCGATTTTTAGGTCATGTCATCGACCAAGAGGGGATTTCGATGGATCCAAATAAGGTGGAAATAGCGATAATGAATTGGGAACAACCAAAAACGCCGACTGAGGTGCGGAGTTTCCTAGGGTTAGCAGGGTACTATCGAAGATTTATCCAAGATTTTTCAAAGATAGCTACCTCGTTGACTAATTTAACAAGGAAGACGGTGAAATACGTATGGATGGATAAATGTGAAGACAGTTTTCAAGAACTGAAGAAAAGATTAAGTGAAGCTCCTGTTTTGTCATTGCCAGATGACACATGAAATTTTGTAGTGTATAGTGATGCTTCGCATAGAGGACTTGGTTGTGTGCTTATGCAGCATGGCAAAGTCATTGCGTATGCATCACGGCAGTTGAAGGATTATGAGAAAGTTTATCCTACTCATGATCTGGAATTGGCCGCAGTAGTGTTTGCCCTAAAGATATGGAGACATTATCTTTATGGGGAAAAATGTGAGATATATACGGACCATAAAAGTCTAAAGTATATCTTCACTCAGAAGGAGTTGAATATGAGACAGAGAAGATGGCTAGAGTTGATAAAGGATTATGATTGTGAAATCCTGTATCACCCTAGAAAGGCCAATGTAGTTGCCGACGCCTTAAGTAGGAAGGGTCGGGAAAAGTTGTCTATGTTAACGGCTCAAAATGAGTTAATAACAGAGATGGCTAGGATGGAAATAGAAGTAAAGATGCCGAGTGATTCGAGATGATACTCTCTTTACGATGGAGATGCAATCTACCATCGTAAAAGAGAGTCAAGGAGGTACAACTCAAGACCGACGCGAGTGTAACCAAATGAAGAAGCGGTTATCCGAGAAGGAAGATTCTAAGTATAGTCTTGATAATGAGGATTATTAAGATTTGAAGGAAGAATTTGGGTTTCAATGAGATAGAATTAAAGGAGCAAGTGTTATAAAAAGCTCATAGTTCGAAGGTACTCGATACATCCCGGTAGTACTAAGATGTATCAAGACCTTCGACGAGAGTTTTGGTGGCCAAACATGAAGAGAGAAATAGCGAGTATGTGAGTAGGTGCTTGACTTGTCAAAAGTTAAGGCCAAACATCAACGACCCAATTGGCTTATTACGGTCATTGGAGATCCCAGAATGGAAGTGGGGAGCATATCACGATGGACTTTGTGGTGGGACTTCCGACGACGCGCAAAAAAAATGCGATTCGATTTGGGTAATAGTGGACCAAATTGACGAAGTCGGCTCACTTTTTGCCAATTAGGGTCAAGTATAACTTAGACCGATTAGCTAAACTTTATGTTAAGGAAATCATTTCCGGACATGGAGTACCAATGATCGATTGTGTCGATCGTGATCCATGATTCACATCAATTTTGGAGGAGTTTGCAAGAACAGATTGGGAACACAAATGAGTTAAGCACGACTTATCATCCACAAACCGATGGGCGAAGTGAGAGAACAATTCAGACGCTTGAAGACATGTTGAGGTCGTGTGTCATGGATTTCAAGGGTAGTTGGGATGATCACCTACCACTAGTAGAGTTTGCGTATAACAACAGTTATCATGCAAGCATAGGCATGCCGCCGTATGAAGCTTTGTATGGAAGGAAATGCAGAACACCATTGTGTTGGGATGAGGTGGGAGAACGCTGGATGCTAGGACCAGAATTGGTGCAGTAGACAGCGGATGTGGTAAAGTTAATACGGATGCGTCTCACGTCACACTCGGATGCATGTAAGAAGAAGTATGTAGACTCACATAGACTAAATCGAGAGTTTGAAGTGGGTTCATATGTGTTTCTAAAGGTATCTCCCTGGAAAGGAAAGATATGCTTTGGAAAGAAAGGAAAGTTAAGTCCAAGGTTTATAGGACCTTTTGAAGTATTAAAACGGGTGGGAGAGGTAGCTTATGTGATAGCATTACCTCCAGATATAGAACGAATACATAACGTGTTTCACGATTCATTACGTCCATATAAGCGTATATAAGCGTCCATATAAGAGCCAATTCTATAAAGCATGTAATCGAGTATGAGCCAATTCATATCGAGAAAGACTTAACGATGGAAGAACCATCGATCTTATGAGGAAGCAACGTGAGGAAGAATTAGAATTAAAGAAAAGATGAAGAAAAATTTTCCCATCTATTTGATTAAACGTAAGACGCAGATTCGGGGATGTAATCTTTATAAAGGGGAAGAATGTAACGACCTAGAAATTGGATCTTATTGTAAAATGATTTTATTAAATTAAATAATAATAAAATCATATTCTATGTGTTATCAAGATGGTTGTCATTGTATAACCTATTGATGTTAGAATGTCGTAGTATTTGAGTTACGTGGATGAATTAAAGTGTTTGAATTTCCAAGACGAAAATAAAAGTTTTCTGAGAAATTTTCTAAAAAACACTATTCATCAGTATCTGCTCGGGATATATTTTTGAGTTTCCGAGAAATACGTAATGATGGAATAACAAGGTAAGATGGATTATGCAATAAAAATCTAGTTATGGAAAATGTAATATTTCACTTGCGGACTTAATTTATAAACGTTAAGGAAGGCGAAGTAGTAATGAATAAGTAATCATGGTATGATACTTGGGTATTGTACAAAGTAATGAAAACAAGTATAATACAAAGTATTATACGAGTTTGTATGAAGGATGAAATATCATATATAAATTACATATGAATTAGAATACGAAAATGATACATAAACTATATATATATGTATTAAGAAATGTTAATGGACTTGGAAGATTGGTTAACAATTATTATAAGTCCAAGTGAATTAAAGAGTGAGGCCCAATTTTTGATTAATAAACAAGTAAGGTTTATTATTGCAAAAGCCCAAAGATTTAGTTGGTCCAAGCCCAAGCTAGAGTCCAAGGAATTAATTGACCCATGGGGCAAACCATGTTAATATGGTTTAACTTGGTAATCAAATTAAATGTGTAATGATCAAGTTAATGTGGTGACCAAGACTTTGAAGTAATGGCCAAGCATAGGATAAGTGTTGTGATTAACAAGTAATGAATAGTAAGGAGGTGGCTTAAAGGAGGTGGGGAGATTTAATGACTAAACTACCCTAGCTTTGCAACTTCTATAAATATAGGAGGCTTACAAGCCATTTAACACTTGTTCAAATAATCCAACATATTGCAAAGTGCTTAAGTGTTAGAGAGAATAAGCTACAAATAAGTCATTTCATTTGTAAGAAGAAGAAGAAAGCTACCTTACCAAGAATTCAAAAGTAAGACTTCTTCTCTAAATTATCTTCTATCTCTACCATGATAGGTTGATAAGAAAAGATGGATTAAGAAACATGAATGATAAGAAGCAAGAAGAATGTGTAAGTCATGAACTTAAGCCACATAAGTTGGCAATAAGTCATTTGAACTTATAAAAGTTATAAACTTATTATAAGTTAACCTTGAATGTTAGTATGAAAATTATGAACTTGTAATGAGTTTATTAAGAGAAGTGAATTAAGAACTTATGTGATCATAAGTATCATCTATACATAAGTAAAGTTATATGTGAAGAACATGTAAAGTATGATGATTAAGAAACTTTAATTGTCATAAGTCATGAATAATAAAATCTTGAGTAGTTTATAATTTGACAAGTTATAAGCTCATGAAGAATAAGTCAAAAATCCAACAATGAATATAGGTTGTTGTAATAAGTATGTTAAGATGTTCACATGATGAATGGAGTTCATTTGTAATGTTGAACAAATCATAAGAATGAAGATTTTTTGAAAATTGTACGATTGGACGATAATCGTCGAATTCGTAAAATTCTCGGAATAGAAGTCAAATTTTGTGTTTGAACTCGGAACCATTGTTTTCCAATGGAGACAAGTCATATTTGGGATTTAAGAGTTGCGGACTCGAAAATGACCGGATTCCGACTTAGAACGAAGAAACGAGCGTTGAACGTTCACGAACGTTTATCGTTTTCGTTAAAAATGAACCAATAGGTGAATTTTTAGCAAACAAAGTCAAATAGATAAAATTCTTGCATGAACATGTAGATTACGTAATTTGTGAACCGTAGGCTTTTGAACGAGCCAATTCGGACTTATAACGAAGAAGTTATGCTTCCGGAAGTTCACAAAATTCAAAAACCGAAAAAAAATTGTTTACGGTGACAGAGTTGGCCATGGCCAACCCTAAACTAAATGAGTCACGCCACAGCCAGCATATAATGTTGTCCAAGAACACTACAAGAGTTCTCCGCAAATGTGAACCATAGTAATAATTTGTTGTGTGGCCAAGTAGCCATGTACAAAGATAAAAATCCTTCCGAGTGTGGCGCCTTGCAAAGGTGGCTAATAAGTAAGGACTCAGTCACAACCTTGATCCTCGAAACAAGGATAGTAATGAAGGTTTTAAGTACAAAGAAAAGAAAGCTAATTGATTTAAAAGTAAACACAACTTAAGGAATGTAATGTAACATTGTTTAAACTTTGTTAAACCTTAAGGATGTTGTATAAAGGGTTGAGATAACTTAGTCGAATATAAATGCAAGGATAATGATAAATCTGGAATGGATAATAACCGAATCTAATACACAATTAGATTGAGATGAGGGTATGATATAGTCATATACATACTTGATTATATGTGACCTAATGTAAGGCATTATGTGATCATGTATTGTAGAGACTTGAAAGACTTGAACATAAAGTTAATATACCGTAGCAGACGCTAAAGGTAAGTAAGTATTCTAACTCTTGTCTCAGATTCAATCAACAAGTTTTTGAGGTTCATGTATTCTTTCGCATGAATTGAGGTATGTTGAAGTTAAAGCCAATTCCTTTGGCTAGACTTGATGTATTGATAATCTATTCATTTATTATCAAATGTTGTTATCTTTTGTCAACTACTTGATATGGTTTTCAAAAGAAGATTGAAATGTTAAACAAATGTTTTGTTTGGTAAAACGCAGCGAGCACGTGAGGTTGCCAAATGCTTAAACGTGCATACGTTTAATGAATGTAGTGTTGATCAACATAGAGTACAATAGGTCGATCACCTAGAAGTGCTCGTAAAGTAATATCGAGACTTCTGGATTTACTTCCGGGTTGTCCTTTTCCAATAAAGAATGAATACTCGAGGTCTTTGACCTAGTGAATGTTTTAATAAATATTGTTATTATTGTAAAGCATTTTGAAAGAAAAGATGAAGTGCTATTTTGAATTATCAATAGTACTTCATAACTATTGTTCGATTATTGAAGATATACGATTCGTATGTGTCAAGCATGTTGTTATTAAATTGTTATGCTTGAGCTAGTTATGCTCAGTTATGCTCAACTCTATGCTGCAAACCAACCATATGAATCGCAAAGAGATAAAAAGCTAAGGCATATTTCGTCCCTTGTAAGGATCGAAAAGGATAAACACCGGAAATGTAAAATTACTAATTAGTTTCTTAGATTTGTAAGTCGTATATAGCACCATCATCTTGTAATAGTATAGGTTTATTATTATTGTTGTAACATGTAATCAAAAATGAAATTTTATTATAACAAAGAACCTTTTTAATGGGAATAGAACTTTGTTCTACAAAAATATAAATATTACTTTAAATATATAGAAGTTATGTCTCGATTCTCTTGAGACTTTTCAATTGAATGAATGTAAATGAATGATTTAAATCTTAGAAGATAGTAGAATTCATTCTCTACTTGACTCTTCTAATGGATTGTTGTTTCACTGCAGTTGTTGATCTAAAACTTGTTGTCTATTATATTCTATCGATTTTTTCTGTTGAAGACTAATGATAATTTGTTGTATATTATCTTAGTCATAATATTTTTTTACTGGGCTAGTTAAGCTCACCCTTTTTTTTTTGTTCTATTTTTCTTCTCAGGAGGTGAGAATTTAGCAGGAACTAGTCGGGGTATGGAGTAATGATTCTAGAAAGTTGTTTTAGCAGTCCTCACTATTTTTGTAAAATAGTGTATCAATAATTATAATGAGGACTCCTTTTGAGTTTGAATACTGTCTATTAGACAATATTTGTATTTAAATTCACAGTATATGTGTTGTCGTATTTTGTACGACAATTATATTAATGAATTTGTATTTGTTTCTGTACCATGTATTTGACGACTCAGAATGTATGTGTATATCTATTTTGGAGGCGTCACATATGTAATTGTGTTCTGTATCTCTAAACCATTGCTTATTGTTGTATTTATAGCTGTCATATCCACCAGAATCCAATCAATAGTAGAAATCATTTGTAGAATCACTTTATAACTACAATTAATGGTTGATAGATTCCTTCTTAAATTAAACTTTCTTATCCCACTAAATAAGAAAACACGATCTTACTTTAATGAGGACTCTCCCACTGTTCAAATAAATCCAAATAATCACACCCTAACACTGTTAAAAAAACTTAATACATAAATTCGTAAGATATATCATTTGTCAAAAAAAAAAATATTCCCTCTAAACCAGAATATTAAAGTAGTACATATGGGAAAAAATAGAGAAGGAATAATTGTGGGATTTTGGACCGTTCAATTGATCTCTTTTAGTTAGCACACTTGCCTAGATCTCCAAAAACATAGATGTCCCAATGGTGAGTCTTGTCAAGCAACTTAAGGGTCCGTTTTGCAGATCATTGTGTTAAAGTAAAAGGACTTTAATTTTAAATAAATTTAAAAATATTTTAGTGTTTAGTGGCCTTTTAAAAATGTTTTTTGTGAGTAAAGACTTTAGCTAAAAAGTATTTTTTGTATAAAAAGAAATTTTATATTTTTGGCTGAAACACTTGTGCTAAAACATAATTTATAAATTTTCTTAAAATTGTTGAAGAAATATTAGAAGTTCATATATACCACACATTTTTCAATTTTGCCTTTTATTTTTTCAGAAACACTCGTACAATTGTGTAATCACATAATTTAATTAAGCTTTACAAAAGCACTTCTTCAATATATATATATATATAAAAAGTGTTTCATTTTACTCCACCACACTGTTTCGCCAAATGTGCATTACGTACATCTCAGTCTATTGAAATTATTACCTCAATCAGCAAAATAATCCTTTTTTAATTTGTTTTGCTTGGCTATTTTTTTTTGTTCTTGCGAATTTTAAGTTGTCTAAGAAATATTTATCTTTTTTAAATAAAAGAATTTTATTCATTTATCTTTTTTTTTTGCTCAATTGTAATAAAGTTTAGTCAATATTTAGTTTTTGGGAAATACTATGGGTTTTAAATTTTTGATTTCAAAAAGTGTTTCAAATAATATGAAATCAATACATTAGTTGGATAAATTACTCATGATGGACTGAGAGCAGATCATCTGTCCCCATTTTTTTCTTATCCCCTTTGTGTCTCCCACTTAAATGTTGACATCTAGCCTTTGACTTAACACCAATTAACTCTAAAATTAAATAAGAGGTTAGGTGTCAAAATTTAAGTGGGGGACATAAAAGGAACAGAAAAAATGAGAACAGATGATCTGTTCTCTGATGGGCTATGTCATAAAGTACATTTTGTTTTATTCGATGCGACATTATTAAATACACATTCCTAAAATTTAAGACCCTCAACATATTTTTAATTTTTAACAAGAAAAATATCACCAAAAAAGATTTTGTGCGAGTATGCCATATACAAACTTTAATCTTTATAGTAAATTATAAAATTTTAAAAATGGTACTTGTTGGGCCATAATACTTTAGACATGTTGAGGTGGGTCTTGAAAGTATTAGGCCGGTTCATTGGGCCAGCCCATTGGGTGGATATTATCTTTATTTTGGGGCCTATGAAGTATTGAAACGTGACAAGTGGGTAATTACTAGACGAGTATGGTTCTACTTGGGCTTTGACCAGGTGTAGATTGGGGATAGAACTTTGAATCGTCATCTCCTGCATTGTACGTAATGAGGATTGGGCAGGCTTAGCTTGCTAAAAGTCAGGGTTCGAAAAAATCGATTGCATATGTGAGACAAACCGGGACTTTGGAGATATAAAGCAAGGATGACACACGGTGAAAGGTAACTAATTAATTACTCTCTCTTAATACACTAGAGATATTATTCCTCCATTGTTAACCTTGTGATCGTCGATACTGACTCTCACGCCGGAGCTATCCCCCAACGGTCAAGCCGTCAAGCTTTTGGTGTTGACTTGTTGAATGCAGGGATATCGACACGTCTTGGTGATTGGGACGTGAGGAAAGATCTTGACGTTAACATTGGCGCTAGAAGGAGGGCTGTGTTCTAGTGTTCTTGAAGTTTTCAATCACAAATTGTAGCTGCTCTACGTCGGAATCCATGGTGAAGAAGAGTATAACAGTTACTTCTAAAGGATATTTGATGGCTATGACTTCGTCTACACAATGAGTATCTGTCAAGGATTGATTGGGTCCTTCAAAGAGTGCTCATGCTGGTATTGCTTCCAAGCAGGTTTCTGAGGGTTCTCGTTCGAGAGCCCAAGGTGATGCTAGAAGAAGATTGATTTTTGCTGCCGAGAGAAGACCTGACCATGGTCGGAAAAGGGTAGAAGGCATACTGCTTAGAATCCTATACCGAAGTGGTCAGACTGACAGACCGATCAAGTTAGAAAGAAGTCTACACTTTAAAGACATGTCTCGAGGCCGTCCTCGGGATCGAAGCAGACCCAACAGCCATTTTTCTGATTGATCGAAGAAGGGTATTCCGCCCTATTGGTCTTCGGGATTATGGTCGAAGCAGAGTAGATGAAGACCCAACAACCATTTTCCCCGATTGATTATGAAAAAGGTATTCCCCTCTTCGGTCTTCGGATTATGGTCGAAGCAGAGTAGATGAAGACCCAACAGCCATTTTCATGATTGACTGAAGAAGGGTACTCCGTCCTATTGGTCTTCGGGATTATGGTCGAAGCAGACCCAGAAGTCGCACTCCTGATAATCCACTAAGGGCACACCGCCCTGTGGATACTCATCTTCGGAGATGCCCGTCTAAAGCTGCAGGTTAGAATGGAAAAGACAAGACTATTCAAAAGAGACTTTGAGAAGGTTTATGTCCAAATCGGCAGAAAGATGTTTGCCAGTCTTTGGTACGTGGAAAGGGCCGAAGAATGCTAAGACGTTCCAGTGGACTTCGGACTGTGAAGACGCCTTCCAGGGAATAAACGACTTATCTTTCTTCGATGCCTTTGTTGGTGAAGCCCGCTCTTGTTAAGCTATATTATTTATATCCGCAATAGTTCGTTGGCAAGTGGGAGCGATTTTGGTGCGAGAAGTTAGTTGAAGCAGACACCGGTTTACATGTAAGCCGTGTCCTTAGGGATGAAGAAATAAGATGACGATAGTTATGGAGAATCTGAAGAGTCCGACAAAAACCGCTATAAAGCTTGGTTCTAGAGAATCGTAATTGTGGGCATTGTTTGCAGACGGGTATTCTACTTTGGACTCATCTCCCACTATTGAGGAATTTTGGGTGCCGTTCGAAGCTGCAGATGTTCTTCGGAGGGTTCATATGGTTATTTATGTCAGCTAAATAGTTCAATCCCACATCAGCCACCAAAAGGCTATATTCGATTTTATCTCATATACCTCTTGCTGTCTAGGGGGTAGTCATACTAGGTCCATTGCCTAGGGATCATGTTAACAGACGCCAGCTCATGGGATCGAAGTTTGAAGCATTCATGAGGGACTTCGGTAGCTCATCCATAGTCTGACATGCACGGGCAGATGCCACCTCGGTGTTAGGAGGTTCGGGTGGACTTGCTGGCCATTCGATGGTAGCCTTTTCGGCAGATGATCCTTATGAGTTTGTCAGGCCCTTCATGGTAGGCAAACGTCATCGGTGTTAGGAGGTTCAGGTGGACTCGCTGACCATTCGATGGTAGCCTTATTGGCAGGTGGTCCTTATGAGTTTGTCAGGCCCTTCGTGGTAGGCAAACGTCATCGGTGTTAGGAGGTTCGGGTGGACTCACTGACCATTTGATGGTAGCCTTATTGGCAGGTGGTCCTTTAGACTTTGTCAGGCCCTTCGTGGTAGGCAAATGTCATCCTTTAGACTTTGTCAGGCCCTTCATGGTAGGCAAATGTCATCCTTTAGACTTTGTCAGGCCCTTTGTGGTAGGCAAATGTCATCTTTTAGACTTTGTCAGGCCCTTCGTGGTAGGCAAATGTCATCCTGTGGGTTTTTTAGGCCCTTCGTGGTAAACAAATTCCCTATGAAGCAGATCTACCTCTCACTTTGGTAACTAATAAGTATTGCATTACTTTATTACCTGATTTTTAAGTGTTGAATTCGGATCACATTATTACTTGATCTTATCTGTTATATGACTTGCTTAGTTATTGACTAACAGTTTAAGATTATACATATTTCATGTTGATTGATGATGAATTATTGACAAGAAATGGTCAAAGGTGTAATAAGGATAAGAATTTGTTAATCATCTCATTGATATCTAACTGTTTACAGAGGAGAAATGTCTTTTCAGGGAGTCCTAAAGCTTCAGATGATATCTTTAAGCTTCCTTATTGTCCTCGCTGTCCGAAGAGTCGAGGAGAGCCGGGTTTACTTTGGCCTCTACAAGTTTGGCTTTGTATTTACTTTGGCAGACCTCGTACCCTTCAGAGTACATGTGGACAACTTCATTGTTCAGCTCGGTGGATTTCCTATAATTTGCTTCAATCTCCTTGCGAAGCCGATCAGTTAATGGTGGGCCCAAATCCCTAAGAGTTCGGAGTTCTCGAAGTTCCTCTTCAAGCTTTTGACGATGGGCCATTTGCTCTGCATCTTTAGCTTGGATATCTTTATTTTTCTTTGACAGAACTGAGTTGGATTGGGCCAGATCTTCAATTTTCTTCACCAAAATTTTGTTTTTCTTCAGAAAATCGATATTTATATCAGTGATGACTTGATGAGTGGCCCGGGACGTCTTCAAATCTTCTTTGGTTTGGGCAAGGTCTTTCTGAAGGCACTTATTGTCGTGAAGAGCAACTTTGAGACTACTTCTATCTTTCGCCAAAGCAGACTTAAGCAGGGTATTCTCTTTTCGAGCGGCTTTCTCTTTGACTTCGGCCTCTTGGTATTTGGGATGGAGCGTCCAAGATGTTGTTTGCTCATGGATGATCGCTGTTAGTCTATCAGTTCAAAATTAATGGGCCGAGATATAAATGGATAAGTTAAGCTTACTCTAGCTTGGTACTTCATTCCCTCGTTGATCAGGTCCATGATAGAGCTGTTGCTGAACCGGTGGTTATCGGTATTACGAACGAAGGAGTTGTAGAGCTCAAATGGGAAATTCTCTTCTGATTCTGGCCAGAGAGTGGGGGATTCCGGGGCTTTGGGCCTGAAGTCCGAGGAGGTTGGTTATCTTTTTTGAGCAAGTTTGGGTGATCGCTCCACTTATTCTTCGGGCTCTTCGTCAGAAACAACGATTTCAACCGGGGTGGTTGGCGGAGGATCAGTTTCTGTTAGAGGTACTTGTGGTTCTTCGGAGGCTGGGGAATTTTCTTTGGTTTTCCTCTTTTTGGCGCGAAGGATTCGGGTCCGTTCGTCAGAGGGCATATCGAGGAGGCACTCGGTGTGAGTTTGTGTAGGGGTGTGTTTGGGTTTTCGGCCAGCTTGCTTTTTTTGGCAAGGTTGGCTTGTCCCTTCAATAGGAGTTGATTCAGTGGCTTGAAGCTCTTCAGTTGGTACATCGGCAGAGGTTGGCGAAGATGTACCAGAAAGAAATCTGTCTAGATCCCTTCGGTCGATTGACGTTGGTTTGATCAGAGACACTGCAACAGATGAAGAATAATTGTTTACGATAACTACTGATGGAAATTGGGAGTTAAACAATAAAGTGGGTTCGAGACTTACCGTTATGGTCGTACAACCATGCTTGTTTACTCAAAAGTCTGAAGCTCCATTCCTTAATGTGAATCTTCTCTACAAGGCTCACCATTTCTCTAACTCATTCCGTTGAAATATTTTCGAAGTTTGCAGAGATACAATCGAAAGTGGTTCAGTTAGGTATGGAGGAGACTTCGGGTCCTTTGACAAAAAACCACTCCTTATGCCATCCTTAGTTGATCGAAGGAGTATCCATTAGTGGTCGCTTCTCAAACCTGGCATTAGGTTTGGGAGATTGTTTGCTCAGCATCTTGAAGCCTCGTTCTCGAGATTTACCGGCTATGAACAGGGTGAAGAAGAAGTCGACAGTAGGTGGAATCCCTTGTTCGTGGCAGAAGGCGATAAATGTCAGGATGTGGATATAGGAGTTCGGCACTAACTGGGTGAATCCCACGCCTACGAACCCTAGTAGAATGATGACAAAGGCATGGAGAGGTAGGCGAACTCCCTTTTCGAGAAGGGTCACCGGTATGGCGGTCCAGCCTTCGGGTCGCTGGTACATTCGTTCGTGGGGAGCTAGAGCCCTTACCATATGGGTGTCCGAAATCTGGTAGCGGGTCCGAAGGTTACCCAACTCAATCTCAGTGACGGTGGAAGGAGTGTTGGCATGGGGGAAGTATTTTTCACTCTTGAAGAATTCTGAAGGATTGGGAATAGTTTTTAGTAGTTGATTCTGACTGTGAGTATCAATAGATTTGGGATTTGAACTCAGAGCCTCTTTTTTGCTAGAGCTCAGATTGGGAAGAACAGTGGTAATGGGGGTTATGCGAAGTGGGGAACTTTGATTAGTATTCTGAGAAGCCATTGTTAATTAGTTGTAGAGAGAAATTTGGAGAAGAAGAGGAGCAAAGAATATCCGAATTTCAAATTGAGTTGGTAAAACTGTTAGATTTGGGAGAAAGCAGCTTTTATACTAGAGTTCTCTTCAACTTTTCACGAGGTTCAAGGGCGGCTCATTTAATGCCAGAAGTGATTGTGAATTTGAAGAGGTAGCGTGCGGTTTTACCTTTCATTGTTACCCGGAGTGGGCTTCTCTATTGGGCTTCCGGTTTCTATTTGAATTGTTGTTTGAGATTTACCTATTGGGCCTCGATAATTTGTATCTTGGGCCTTTGTTGATCTCATTATAATTCCTTTTATTCTGGACCGATTCCATTTATACTCTTCCATTAAACCTCCTGTATAATAAAAGACTGGGGGGCAATGTTGGGCCATAATACTTTAGACATGTTGAGGTGGGTCTTGAAAGTATTAGGCCGGTTCATTGGGCCAGCCCATTGGGTGGATATTATCTTTATTTTGGGGCCTATGAATTATTGGGCTGTGACAGTGGGCCGAATTACTAGATGAGTATGGTTCCACTTGGGCTTTGACCGGTGTAGATTGGGGATAGAACTTTGACTGTCATCTCTGCCGAAAAATCAATTGCATACAGGACAAACCGGACTTTGGAGATATAAAGCAAGGATGACACATGGTGAAAGGTAATTAATTAATTACTCTCTCTCAATACACTAGAGATATTATTCCTCCATTGTTAACCTTGTGATCGCCGATACTGACTCTCACGGCGGAGCTATCCCCCGACGGTCAAGCCGTCAAGCTTTTGGTGTTGACTTATTGAACTGTGCAGGATATCGGACACGTCTTGGTGATTGGGACGTGAGGAAAGATCTTGGCGTTAACAGTACTCTTATTCAATCTTAATAGAGGGGTCCAAAGGCTCTGAACCGTCACATTCTCGTTGTCTATATTCTGATTTTAGGTTTGTTATTGTGTGAATTGATTTTTTTATAAATAAAATTTGAGTATTATGGTTTTTGGAAGTAATTAAAGGAGAAGTGAGTGTTATTATTTGTGCGAATCAATATTCGTCGAATTGTGCAAATTGATATTTTGATTTTTTCTTTTTCTGAGTGATAACATTTGTGATATTTATTGTAAATAATTACGCACGCTTAAGTGTGACTTATATTCAGTTTAATATTTGAGAAAAATAATTAATATAATTGTTAATACTTTTTTATATGAATACTAAGATTCATTATGTAATAATAAGTTTATTTTACGTAAATTTTAATATTTGGGAAAAATAATTATAATTTTTTATGCTAATTTTTACTTTTATTCTTATTAAATTTTTAATTACTAAAAATATATTTAAATGTATATTACGTAAATTTTACTCTTTAAGAAATTTAATTAGCAAAAGTGTATGACTTTATTCTCTTGATAAAATAAATATTTATTATTTTTTAACATTTATGGCACAAATTCATAATTTAATTAATCAGATCAAGTTAAGTAAAAATTATAACATACAAATTTATATTTAATGGAAATATTAAACATTTATAACTGAAGGGTATTGTAGACACTAGAAAATTTCTGCACACCTGACACTAATATTTTAGGAGGACAGATTCGTCTTTCAAGAGGGAACCTTGGAAGACAATTCATATCCATTCCGGATACTACTGGAAGTTCAGCATCAACCCCATGACACACACTGGGAGTAACAATTCCAACCTCGGAGATAACTCTGAGGCGTGCAGATCCAATACCGAAACACACACCGGAGAAGACCGAATCATGGGAATAGCTACCAACCTTGGTGATCACCCCAAGGAATGAAGTTCCGGCGATAACCCCGGAAATGTTTGTTTCAAATGTAACCAGCTTCAATCTCGGCGCTCACAACACAACGACACCCAAAGACACCAACCCAAGATAACACCGGAGGATGTACACACCTCGAGTTGACATCGAGGACCTTCAATACTTGCAAGCAATCAATCTCAAAGAATAACCCGAAAGCAACGCTCAGATTTTTCATTCAAATCGGAGATAACTCCGGTGAGGGGCAAAGACAACATCTCGCCGCTAAAGGCCACATCACCTCATCTAAACATCTTATACATACATTTCTACACAACGATGTCCCACAAGAATCAAAGAAAACCAATCCCGAGTGACTATTGTGCAGGGTAATAGATAGAATTTGAAGCTTGAAGACCGGAGGGCACCGTCCCATCTTCATAACTTCGTACAACCTCTAATCCCATACCATTGTACAACTCTCGACAACGGCGGTCCGAAATAGGTCCTATATACCTCAGTCGGATTCCCGGATTGCAATTCTAAAAGTTTGAGCGGACATTGACGTGTTTTACGGTAATGCATTTCTACGAGACAACTCACCCGAGAAACCAGGGGCAACTTTCTACCACTTCAGTAATACACGCCACTCGTCAGCAGACAGACACTTATGGCCCTCTATAAATAGAGGGCTTGGGGTGGCCATTTTGAAGGGAGAAAGAGCGAGGAAGCCCAATCAAATTTGCTCCGAATTTGTAATAATATGAGTGCTTTCCCATTTTAAACACTTGTGAGCTCACATATAGCTACTTTTATACTGCATGGAGCCGAGTTTCATCCACTTTAAAGATATAGAAGTCTTCTTTGGCGCAACCACCGTAAGTCTTCTCACACACTTTAAAGCCTTTCTCTCCATCTTTGCACACACCTTCTTCACGCTGAGAGTTGTGTTATGTGTGTTTGCCCTAACTTCGATCCGTGGTTTTATTTCAGCTTGTATATATATATATATATATATATATATATATATATATATATATATATGGACTAACATTATCGAGTTATGCCTCGATTGAGCCTGCACTTCTGGCCCGAGCGCTTATTTGCTTATATATATATATATATATATATATATATATATATATATATATATTAACTGTGTGTTTGGACTTTGTTCGATGAGCCTGGATTTTACATCCGTGCGTTTATTCGCTATATATATATATATATATATATATATATATATATATATATAAACGTTGTCGAACTCGCTCGATGACCCCGGATTTTACATCCGGCATGCTTATCGCTTTTATATATATATATATATATATATATATATATATATATATATATATATATTCCCCCGCCTGAGTTTACTTCATGGCGCTTGATCGCTTTTATGCCTTTCTTTACGTTTCATTCCCACACTGAGTTTACTTCGTGGTGGTTGATCGCTTTACAACTATCTTTATGTTTCATTCTCGCTTTTGAGTTCACTTCGTGGCGCTTGATTGCTTTGTATGCCTTTTATTCCTCCGTATGCATTGATAGCTTTTACAAATTTTATTTACATTTCGATTCCCCATGGAGGTGTTTCGTGGTTGGTGATCATGTCTCGATATATATTTACAAACTATATATATATACCGCTTATCGCTTTCATACAAATTATGATTATCATATGCGCCTAGGAATCATGTGATCACGATTCAAATTTATTGATCTAGATTCGGTTCCGTGATGGACATTTTCAAATGTGTAGCGACATGTAAATTATTCTCGCAAGGTTCAATTTCCTCAGATGGTTTTCATACTCTACGGGAAATCGGCATTATTTTTGTATATTATTTTCTTGTAGATGCTTCAGATCTCAAAAATAAAATCAATCAAGCAACACTTAATAAAATGGAAGTGTAAAAGGTCTCAATTACTATTGAGCATCAGGGTTTGAAAAACCTCTTTTATAAAACATCATTGCTATATCATTACAATCTTTTCAAAACTATTATCTGCTTGTGTGTGGATGTTGCATTTACATTTATGATGAATGTGTACGAATGCATTTACTTATTGCACTTAGTGCTACACACCATATCTGCTTGTGATATTAGTGCTTCTCACATGTCATCATTTTCATTCTGGTGTGACGCTTGATGTATGTGAATGTATGTTGTGTGGTCCCTCCACTGTGAGGGCTATCCTGCTTGCGGTTTGATTACTGGACTCGTAGGAAGACTAATTCCAAATGAGGCTCAAGAAAGGCACCACCCAAATTCGCCTAGTTGAAAGACCAAATTAATTTCCGCTGAGTAAATTATGGCGATTTGGGAACCTTCATGCCAAAAAGCCATGAGAGTAACATATGATAGGTCACCTCTCGATAAACCTGCAATGTAGGAAAGTCTCTTCATGCTTTCTTATTTTAATTACTCGTAAACACAATTACTTGTATTTTCATTCCATATCTATATCCATGTAATGAGAAATATGAAGAAATGTGTATACATATTTAATTTAACATGTTATCCTATATTACAAACAGGTGACATCTGTTTTGCAGGATAAAATTCCTAAAATGGACACATTACATAGCATTTTATTATACACTCCCTAAAGACTAAACTATGCAAGTCTTTCGCAGGGAACCAATCGGACCTACTACCCCTATTAAAATCTAAAAAGGTCATAAAGCCTACAACAATCATGTCATTATCCCACTGATCGATCTTAATCCAGTTTCTCACAAAACATTTGACTGATTAAGCAAACAAATTATAGATTTGGCTGTTCTACTCAAAGAACTACACCAGTCTACGCAGGGTCCAAAGATACCCGTACATGCTAAATCCTCTACACAAGGGGGAGCCCAAGTCATTACAATACCTGAACTGCAGTTGGATACGACCAACAAAACTCATGATGCCACCCATCTCATAGGAGATCAAGACACCGGTGACATCAAAAAGAAAGTCCTCCAAATGGAAGAGACTCTTCGTGCTATCAAAGGAATTGGAACACACGGGAATGTTTCATATGCTGACCTTTGCATTTTCCCTGGTGTTCATTATCCAGAAAAGTTTAAGACTCCTAAATTTGAAAAATATGACGGGTTAGGAGATCCTTACACACATTTGAAGGTGTTTATTGGAGAACTCGGATCTTATGCAGAGGACGAGAAGCTTAGAATGCAGCTGTTCCAAAAGAGTCCGACTGTAGAAGCCCGTTCATGGTATACCAGATTAGACAATTCAAAGGTCCATAGTTGGGAAGAGCTAATACATACCTTCCTCACTCAATACAACTTTTCGGGTCTCGGATGGCTACCGACCCCAGATCAAATTACCAAGATCAAGAAATGCCTAACGAGTCTTTCGTAGAGTATGCTCAAAGGTGGAGACGCCTGGTTGCCCAAGTTATTCCTTCCATGACAGAGTCAGAAATGGTCATGACTTTCATAGACATACAAGAAGCTCCTTTCTATGAAAGAGTTTTAGCCGGAATCGGTAAACTATTTTCTGAAATGGTCAAACATGGGGAGATGGCTGAGATGGGATTGAAGTCCGGAAAAATTCAAGACCTAGCTGCCCTTAAAGCTGTTGCTAATCACATCCAATCCAGAAATTATGGAAACAACCCCTGGAGGGTCCATAAAAAGAAAGAGGAAGATGTTTCCATAATACTACAGGGTCATAAAGGCAATCAAAACATGCATGTTCAAAGGAGAAACTATACTCCCTTTCAAGCACAGTCTTCAAACCCTCCAATACCAAAAGGTGGAGAAGTCAAATGCCTTCGAGTGTTCACACCCTTAGGGGACTCGATCGAGAATATTCTCACTCTTCTAACAACACAGAAGAAAATTACACATCTTCTTCCACCAAACCAAATTTTAATGGACTCGGGTTTCAATGTCGCTTTCGAATGTGCTTATCATGTCGGGGCACCTGGACATGATACTCAAGATTATTGGGCCTTGAAACACAAGATCCAAGACTTGATAGACAACGGTGAGATCGTGGTCACTAAACCAGATCAGCCTCACGTTCAAGACAACTTCTTCCTCAACACAAAGAAGAAGAGGTCAACATGATCAATTGGAGCAATGGACATAGTTCCAATTTCAACTGCAAATCCTCCCAGACCCCAAAGACGGTGTTGACAAATGAGATTATGCCAAGTTTCAGTTTCTAATGGAACGTAAAATAAAAGCTCTATACAAGCAAATTGAGCAATTGGCAGAACTGGTGACTTATCAGCATCAAGTGATACGCCAGTTAGTCAGCCAGGATCATGCTAGTCTCCTCCCTCTTGTCACAAATATACTCTCGTCACCTTCAGAAAATGAAATACTGGAAGACAAAGTGATAGAGAGAACGAATGCTAAAGCCCGTCGGGATTTTGCCAACAAAAGGGAATTCACATATTTGGGCCAACCTATGGAAGAAATCCTTCAGATGCTAATCAATGAAGGAAGGATCACTTCCCTTCTACCTCCAATCAATCCCCGTTCAGAACGGTACAATTCTGATGGAGTATGTCAATATCACTCCCATTCTCGCGGTCACAGCACAGAAGAATGCTAGGCACTCTGCCACCTTATCCAGAATCTAATTGACAGTGGTGTCCTGCAACTAGCAGATGATGATACTGTGGTACGTGGGAGTGAGAATACATGTCCTTCTAGATGGAAGAGTTTGGTAGCAGTCATATCCGCTGAGGCTGATGACATTAACAGATCACTCACAATACTTGCAATTCAACTTAGAGGAAGCAACAATCCTTTGAACGTGGCCGCTCCCGAGCCAATCAGCTTACCATGCAAAGCACAAGATCCTATTGTTAGCTTGCACAAAGTTCCATGGAATTATGGAGAAGGTGAAGGATCCACCTCACATACAACTGCTACAGTGTCGAAGGAAAATCCACTATATCTTCCCCAACGGGTTATGAAATCTACCATCAAATCAAAGGGGAAAATGCCCATTGAGAAGATTGAAAAATTCCTCCGCACTATGGGTCATAATGAAGCCAAGGTGGTTTTAAGCTTAAGAGAAGCTCTACACCAAATTTCAATCCTGGACTTGGTTTTAACTTCCGAGGATCACAGGAGAATCTTGATAAAGGTTTTGGAAGAAGCCTATCTACCAACATCAGTGGATACGAAAAAATTTCAACACTTGGTTGATCACATTTTCAACAACAATGTGATATCCTTCACTGATGATGACATATCGCCCGAAGGGACCGGTCATTGTAAGCCGTTATATATTGTGGTCTTGTCCTCCGGATACATGCTAGCTGGAGTCTTGATAGATGGAGGCTCATCTCTAAATATCTGTCTATATGCTACCTTGGTGAAGATGAATATCAATCTCAACCGAATCCGGGGCAGCCATACACTCATCAAAGCTTTTGATGGAGCCCGCCAAAATTCGGTCGGTGTAGTTGAACTGCCAATCGAAATTGGTCCCCATACATTCTGCGTATCTTTCCACATACTCAAGATAGATTCGGGATACAACCTACTATTGGGATGACCATGGATTCATATGGCAGGGGCAGTCCCCTCCACCCTTCATCAACAGTTGAAATACATTATCAACAATAGCCTAGTCACGGTCAACGCTGAACCAGAGTGTCCTCAACACGGGGACATACCATTCATCAATGCTAATGCAGATGTTGAGCAGATCAATTTTCATGCCTTGGAAGTAAGCAATACCCAATACCATGCTATTGGAATGCCATTTCCCAAACCCAAGATTTCTGCCGAGGTATTGTCGGCTACTCAAGAAATGATGTCATCAATCATCAACCGACAAGGGTCAGAAGATCTCCGTGGTATCAAGTACCCAATTCAATTAACCAAGCAAACTGGAACAGCTGGACTAGGCTATTTTGCCAGTTTTAGTCAAAGGAATCCTCATAAGGATCAGCAGATTCCTTCAATTTCAAACGCACAGCGTTTATCTTCGTCTTCAAACTCTGAGTCCGCACAACCTCCTGTAAAGGTGCCAGCCAATATCATGGCTATGTTATTTCCCAAGCCGGTGAAGGAGAAAGAAGTCTTTGTTCTAAATCCCGCAGTGGTATAGGAGGAACGAAGAATCAAGCAAGACGTCATCCGAATGATGTCAGGCATACGCATCATCGTTCATGATGAACATACAAACAGATATACCCTGCATTTATGATTGCACAAACGTAATGGCCATCATTTGGGAGAAGGAGGACGATGATGTTTCC
Source organism: Panax ginseng (assembly GCA_020205605.1). NCBI lineage: Eukaryota > Viridiplantae > Streptophyta > Magnoliopsida > Apiales > Araliaceae > Panax > Panax ginseng. Next base: position 20,001,869 of record CM035147.1, on the reverse strand, counting down.
TCCATCATTGCAATCCACCTTGACTTTGCCTCATGAATTGAGCAAAGACTCCTCAGATTAGTCGACAAGGGTAAAATGGGTAGAAACTCTTTCTACCCTGTAGATATCATAACTGCTTACTTTTCTAAATAGTATTAGTAGTTTATTTTGTCAGTATATTCTAACACTGTGTATGATCAAAACATTTTATATATACTAAGTGAAAGCATATTTTGTTTCAGGACCATGAATTTAGATGTGCATGTACTTGCTGATATGGTGCCTCTTCTCCATAAGGATTGTACCTTTGATGTAGAGATGAATTCAGCCTTGATGGAAGTACATGAGGACATTGAGGTGCCTCCAGAAATTCAAGAATGGGTCAAAGACAAACCTAAACCCAACCTCGACCAAACCAATTCCTTCAATCTCAGAACCTTAGAAAGCCCTAAGTTAATCCAGATTGGTTCAGACCTTACCCCATACCAAAGGAATGACATGGTTACGCTATTAACCCAATTCCAGGATGTGTTTACATGGTCTCATGAAGACATGGTGGGTTTTTCCACTGACATTGTCCTTCATCGCCTTCCCATTAAAGGGGGATTTAAGCCAGTCAAGCAAAAGCTCAGGCGATTGAAACCTGAGTGGAGTTTAAAGGTGAAAGAAAAATTGTGAAACAATTTCAAGCTGGCATCATCATGGTGTCCACATATCCTGAATGGATATCCAACATTGTTCCCGTGCCTAAACCCGGAGGGAAGGTGCGAGTCTACAGGGATTACCGGGACTTGAACAAAGCTTGCTTGAAAGATAGCTTTCCCGTGCCATTTATCCACATTCTCATTGACAATATTACTCAATACTGCATGTATTCCTTTGCTGATTGCTTTGCGGGGTACCATCAAATCATGGTTGCTGAGGAAGATCATGAGAAAACTACTTTCATCACGCCTTAGGGAACCTTTTGCTATAGACGGTTTTCATTCGGCCTCATCAATGCCGAAGCCACCTATCAGCGAGCTATGATGGCTCTCTTCCATGATTTAATGCACAAAGAGATAGAGATCTACGTGGATGACATCATTGTCAAGTCCTGAAAGGAGGAGGATCACTTAGACCATGTCAGAAAACTTTTCAATAGGTTGCGTAAGTACAACTTGAAGTTGAATCCAGCCAAGTGCGCCTTTGGCGTTAAATTAGGCAAGTTGCTTGGATTTCTAGTTAGCCACAAAGGGATTGAGCTGGATCCTACCAAAATCCAGGCCATCACGGAAATTCCCATTCATCAAATAGAGAAGGAAATACGGGGATTTTTGGGAAGAATCAACTTCATTAGCAGGTTTATCTCTTAACTCACAGCAACCTGTGAGCTAATCTTCAAGCTATTAAGGAAAAACTCCTCCATGAGATGAAATGATGAGTGCCAAAATGCCTTCCTCACGATTAAAGAACAGCTAGTCAAAGCTCCCGTTTTGGTACCACCCAGGGATGATGTTCCCCTGTTCATGTACCTGTCCATAAGTGACAATGCCATGAAATTTCGTATGTCAGACGTAAAAAAAAATAGAGGCTAAGAACGAGCTATCTATTACCTCAACAAAAGATTCAGCAACAATGAACACAAGTATACTCTGATTGAGAAGACTTGTTGTACTTTAGCATGGGCGTCCATAAGGTTACAACATTACCTCCATGGTCACACAACCCATCTCATATCCCGCGTGGATCCTCTCAAGTACATGTTCAATAAACCCATGTTAAATTGCTAGTTGTCCAGATGGCAGTTGATCCTATAATAATTTGACATCGTACATGTGACACAAAAGTCCATCAAAGGTCAAGGAATTGCAGATCAATCGGTCATTGCACCTTCTGAGGGGATTTCAAACCCCGAGACATACTTCCCGATGAAGGAGTAATGATACTCAAGAATACCATCAAGATGATACACGCCAAGCATGGAAGATGTATTTCGATGGAGCCATTAATATGGAAGGTGCCGAGCCGGAGCAGCTTCTAGTATCTAAGACGGGAGCAGATCCGTCATCAATAAATTGCAGCTTTGTCGCACCAACAACACATACCGAAAATAAGGTCGTCTCATGGGCTAAAACTTGCCCGCTCAATGGGCATCGAAGCGGTTAAATGTCTCTTTGAGATTCAGAGTTGGTAATCGACAATCCACCGTAGTCTATCAAACCAAAGAGCTACATTTCTTTGCCTTACCATCCAAAGTTTTACAGATGGTTTTGAGTTCAAGAAATCTCCTTTCTACACGCTCCTCGTAATAGGAATAACTTTGCAGACGCATTAGCAACTTTGTCTTCCTTAATTCGTATATCCAAAAAAGGACACTTGCCAAGCGTCACAATTTCCCTACACAAGGCCCCAACATATGGGAATTACGTCGGAGAAGTATCGGATGAGCTACCTCCCATCCAGCATCCTTGGTATCAACATATCAATGGATACCTACGAGATGGATCTACACCCGCTGAGGCGAGCCTGACTGAGAAAAGGCAGATCCATCGACTGGCTATGAAATTCTACCTGAGTGGAGATGCGCTCTACAAAAGAGATGCAGAACTAGGTCTCCTCAGATGTTTAAACAAAGATCAAGCTCAAAGGCTTATGGATGAAATCCATGGTGGAGTCTGTGGCCTTAACATGAGTGGCCCCCTACATGTCAAGAAAGTCCTCAAGACAGGACATTACTGGCTATCTCTCAAAGCTGATTGCAATGACCACGTCAGGAGATGCTATCAATGCCAGATTCATGGGAATGCTATCCACGCCCCTCCATGGGAACTCCACAATATGAGTTCACCTTGGCACTTCTTAATGTGGGGAATGAACGTTATCGGGCCCATTGAGCCTAAAGCCAGTAATGGACATCGATTTATCTTCACCATGATCGACTACTTCACCAAGTGGGTAGAAGTAGCCTCCTTCCCCAGGGTTACCAAAGAAGTCATCATTGTTTTCATTAGAAACAATGTCATTTGTCGATATGGACAACCAGAGGTGATTGTGTCAGACAATGCTAAGAACCTCAACAACAAAATGTTAGAAGAATTATGCAGTAAATTCCACATCAAACATCTTAACTCAGTCATCTATCGTCCGAAGATGAATGGTGCTATTGAAGCAGCTAACAAAAACATCAAGAAGATTATGCAAAAGATGTCTGCCAACCACAAAGATTGGCCTGACCTATTGCCTCTTACTCTGTTAGCATACAGAACATCAATGCGCACTTCCACTGGGGCAATCCCCTACGCATTAACCTATGGGATGGAAGTAGTGCTCCCCATAGAAGTTGAAATGGAATCCCTCAGAGTATTAATAGATGCTCAACTGGAGGAAGACTAATGGGTACAAGACATGTATCACCAATTGTCTCTAATAGACGAAAGGCGAACCGCAACTATCTTCCATGGTCAGTTATATCAACAAAGGATCGCCAGATCCTACAACAAAAAAGTCTGGCTACGGCAGTTTAAACAACATGACTTGGTTTTGAAGAAGATCATTGTCAACCAAGATCAATCTAAGGGAAAATTCACTCCTATCTGGGAAGGCCTGTTTGTTGTCAAGGAAGTATTGACAGGAGGCGCTCTCAGATTGCAAGAAATGGACGGCGATGAATTTCCATAACTAATCAATTCGGACGCTGTGAAATGGTACTATGTCTGAAATAACCAACAAACACCCAGGTATTGGATCATCAGATCACCAGTCATTCCGTTTCTTTAACCATTTACAACATATAACTCTCTTTCACACTTTTCCCCTCAGGGAAAACATACTTTTCAAGCTAGCAGCCTGGCTTCTCTGCGTTCCTACAACTTAGGTCATTCCACTATGGATTGAACCTCTCGCATTTGCAGTTTGGCTACCCATACATGGGATCAAACTTCTCATACCTGCAGTTTATCCTCAACCTAGGATTAAACTTTCTCCTCCCCGCAATCTGACCTGCACATGGGATCACGCTTTTAACCTCGCCCTGAGGGGCGAATTACGCCGACCTGATCTCCTCTTCAATAGGAGTACGTAGGCAACCATTTCATATAGCCCGGTCGCAATAAAATAAAAACAACAAAAACATTCCTACACCATTTCTGCCACATACAGCGTTGAACCTCTTACACCAGGTTTGAACTACGCAGAACTGATCTCCTCTTTAATAGGAGTACGTAGGAAGCCATTCATGGTGCGGTCTCACCCCCTACCAAAACACAAAAACTTGTCAATTGGTACTGGGATCATCTTTCAATCCACTACATTTCATTGGCTTCAGACCAAAGGGATGGAATTACCTAAACTCCTCCCAAATAGGAGATTCAACGACCATCTAAGCTGTGGTCATACCTTGAAGAGCAACACCAATCTATAAGAGATGGAATTAACTAGGCTCCTCCTAAATAGGGGTACTGACGACCATCTGTGGTGCGGTCAATCTTAGAGAGGAAAGCCAAACTCCTCTCCACATCTCCATACAGAAACCAGTTCTAAGACACCAAAGATGGTAGGGATACACGGAGATCAAGGATCCATTCTGAAATGTTCAGAGACAACTCAATGTCCATCCATCTAGGAGGAATTCAGAATACATCAAGATCACAAGCCCTGAAAAAACAGGCAAATGTCAAGCAAGCAACAAACATATCTAAAAGGGAAGTGATCAAAAATATATTTCCCTGCTATATATATAATGGTGTTTGATATACATAATGTAAACTGTACATGACAAAATGGCTAAGCTAGTCTGTGCAGGAGAATACAAGCTCATCTACAAGTCGTGGTATATGCGAGCTAACAAGCCCAACATGGCGTCCCTCTCGTAAGAAGGAGGCGGTCGCGGGTCTCAGACGAGAATATCCACACGACCCAATAGATCCGCAACCATCCGCATGGTGACCATATACTCATCAATGTAAGCGCCATCTCTGCGATCATGCCAAAGGGTAAGGGACCTCACTACAAGATTATCTCGTGGACGGCTACATCCTCGGGTAGATATGTCACTATCCCACTCAACTATCACTTCATCTCTCGGTCGATATAGCCTCATCCCGCTTAGCAACAATGCCGTGTCTCTCAGCGAAGCTAATGCATCGCCTCTCTAATAGAGTCAAATCTCTCTCCCATCAAGGGCAACAACATCAAGGCTATAGCCTGGTATTTCTCGAAGGTCATCAGATGAAGACTATGTCAAGCATCACGTAATGTCAGATAACGACAAAGGTCGGTCTCGGGAGAATCTAGAGGAAATGCTGGCAACCCAACAAGTAGCTCCTCCTCGATATGGGAATCAATGTCCTCCATGGGCTCTCCATCGTCTCTCAATCATTATCCGCAGATCGTGGATACCGCCAAGAACCGATAGAATCTGCTCTCCATCCACGCAGAATACTCTGGCGAACATCCCGGATGGATAATAGAGAAAACCGCTACCTCACGTTGATCCCAACAAGCATACACACGAGATCGATCCTCTGCTGAAAGATAGCGAGAAGCTAAACGCTGACCTAGCGCTCCTTCAAAAGGATGAAAATCCTGAAACTGGTCAAACTGCGACATCACGGCCAGCGGGTGGTAGGTAGTCATACCCCTCAAACCAGCCAGAGGGAGGTAGTCCATGCCCGGAGCATGAGTAATAAAGCTGTAAGGTGAGCTAAGCCCCGAACACTACAGTATGACAAACAGATCTCTGATATCCGCCAAGAACATCGACTAAGACATGGCGTTTGTACACTTCGATGGCTGAAAGGAGTATGACAAGGCTATGTCGTGGGTGAAATAATACCCATGCCATCTAAAAGTGCCGATCAGTCTCAAGTGTGACATAAACCACACGTACAATATGACCGAGCTGCCTGTAAACACTCATGTCGGATAAGTGCAACAGTATGTAGCTGACCTTAGAGTCTCTGCTAGAATCATCGGTATAATGGTATGACACTCCCTGAGATCTCTCACTGCCAATGATGACTCTAATGTCTATCTCATCCATGTACCGTGCCATATAGACATACGACAGTACGCACAATAAAAGTACATCAACCCTGCCTAGACGCCAATGATCCTCCGGTGCGGTGAAATCCCCGGAATGTCGTGTATAACTATCCTCAGAGCCAAATCTGTCAAACAAAAAATGCTGGGATATAACATGGCCAGATGTAAGCTCATCATGTACCACCATACGCCTTAATCCAGTGAGGGTTATGAACCGTCGACTCATGTCCCCCAAAACCATATGTACGCAAGGTCTGTCTAGTAGCAGCATTGTCAACCGTGCATACTCCTCCAGAGTGGGAGTGATCTCCTAGGTCCCAAATTGGAAAACTCCGCCTCTCCGATACCCAAAGGCTCCAAAGATGCCATCCACGAAATCCTCAGAGGGAACCTCAAACATCAACAAAGTTCATAGTATCTTCAAACAAATGATCTACTACCACCTTATTCGATGGTGACATGCTATCATACCACGATCGCATACCAAGTGCCACCAATGATGGTGGGGTATGATCAATACAGTTAACTATCGAAGAAGACATCTGTACGGGCCGTGTCATAAGACCATCTAGGGGTCAAAGCTGAATATCTTTGGAAATACATACATATGCAGAACATGATACATGCACTGCAGATAATAGATGGCAATATGATATAGGGAATGAGAAAATTTTCATACATTCCTAAGTATATCAACATCTAATATATCATCTCTGTACAACTACAAATACAGGGAAATGGGGCATAGACACCTTATTACTAATAGAGGCCTATCAAAAGATATAGCGAGAATGGGGCACAGCCACCCAATAGCTAACAGAGGCCTATCCCACCCCTCCAGCTCGGTCCAGTTCGAGTTGCAAAGGTGTTCTCACAGACTAAAAAGGTCAAATCGGGAATAAAAACGCTACGCGATTGAGCAGAATAGCCTGCAATCCTGGTCTTCGGTAATACCTTGTACAGGTCCAATGTCGGCAATTCCGGGGCACGAGGCATCGAAAACTGTTCGATGATTGCGTACGTTGGTATTCATAAGTCTTCAATAGATCCCCGGCGGGGGTCATAACACAATGTTCTGTTGATTCACACATCAGCGAAGGTCAAACAACCTTGACAATATGCTCATAGAGTTTCATCCGTTGATTCACACGTCAGCGAAGGTTAAGCAGCCTTGACAGTCTACCCCACAGGGTTTTCATCCGTTGATTCACACGTCGGTGAAGTACATATCAATGAAGGTCAGGCAATCCTGACAGCATATACTGTTGGCAGTAAATCCAATAGAATCTTGACATATCCTGGCAATACAATCCAAGAAAGGTCAACATCATCAAAGAGGATTGATGATGGAATATGTTATACACATCCTCAAACAGACAAAGCTTTATCCCCACAGATCTCTTACACATAAGAGGTACCTCTTCGGAATTAAGTCTGTATCAAGGCTCCAGGACTTTGGTGATAACTCCAACATCAACATCCTAACAGATTCGGATCACACCTCCGATCAGGTCATATTTGCCTACCTCGGTAATACTTACAAGGATTCAGCAATCATCCTCAGCATGTTTGGCAACAACCCCGCACACATGCATCATACATTTGCATCATGTTGCTACATATAGTATCATGTTTGTTTTATGGCATTTCAAGTGTCTAGGATTCTTTATCCTACCCATGCATTGCATTGCATGAGTATGATAAAGAGGGGCATCTGTAGACACTCGAAATTTTCTATACACCTATCACTAATATTGTAGGAGGACAGATTCGTCTTTCAAGAGGGAACCCTAGAAGACAATTCATATCCATTCCGGATACTACCGGAAGTTCAGCATAAACCCAAGGACACACACTGGGAGTAACAATTCCAACCTTAGAGATAACCCCGAGGCGTGTAGATCCAATACCGAAACTCACACCAGAGAATACCGATTAATCTCGGAGATAACCCCGAGGTATCAAGTCTCAGTCCCAATCATGGGAATAGCTATCAACCTTGGTGATCACCCCAAGGAATGCAGTTCCGGCGATAACCCCAAAAATGTTTATTTCAAATGCAACCAGCCTTCAATCTCGGTCACAACACAACGACACACCAGATAGACCAACCCGAGATAACACCGGAGAACAGCAGAGCACACCTCGTGAGTCGACACTGAGGACCTTCAACACTTGCAAGTTAAATTCAATCTCAACAATAACCTCGAAAGCAACGTCATGACATCATTTATCACGATAACTCCGGTGAGGGGCAAAGGCATCATCTCGCCACTCAAGGCCCCATCACGTCATCTCAACATCTCATACATACATTTCTACACAACGATGCCCCACAAGAATCAAGGAAAACAAATCCCGAGTGACTATTGTGCAGGGTAACGAATAGAATTTGAAGCTTGAAGACCGGAGGGCACCGTCCCATCTTCATGACTTCGTACAACCTCTAATCCCATACCATTGTATAACTCTCGACAACAGCGGTCCGAAATAGGTCCTATATACCTCAGTCGGATGCCCGGATTGCAATTCTAAAAGTTTGAGCGGACATTGACGTGCCTACGTGCACGTACTATGAGACGACCCGACCTGAGAAACCCGGGGCAACCCGGGCAAATTTTTAGGTACACTTGCGGCCGGGTCATAGTACACTGTGGGTCTCTATAAATAGAGGGCTTGGGGTTGCCATTTTGAAGGGAGAAAGAGCGAGGAAGCCTTGTCAAATTTGTTCCGTGCTTGCAATATATTAAGTGTTTTCCCATTTTAAACACTTGTGAGCTCACATATAGCTACTTTTGTACCGACTGGAGCTGAGTTTTATCCACTTTAAAGATATAGAAGTCTTCTTTGGTAGCCCACTGTAAGCCTTCTTACACACTTTAAAGCCTTTTTCTTCATCTTTGCACACACCCTTCTTCACGTTGAGAGTCGTGTTGTGTGTGTTTGGCCGGATTTCAGTCCGTGGTTTTATTTCAGTTTGTATATACATATTATATATATATATATATGGACTAACATTATCGAGTTATGCTTCGATTGAGCCTAGACTTCGGTCTGGAGCATTTATTTACTTATATATATATATATATATATATATATATATATATATATATATATATATATATATGAACTGTGTGTCGGACTTTGTTCGATGAGCCTGGATTTTACATCCGCTGCGTTTATTCGCTTTTATATATTTATATTTATATATATAAACCGTTGTTGAACTCTGTTCGATTAGCCTGGATTTTACATCCGGTGCATTTATCGCTTTTATATGTATATATATATATATACATTTTTCGTCCTGCCTGGAGTTTACTTCGTGGTAATTAATCGTTTTTACAGCTTTCTTTACGTTTCGTCCCACATGGAGTTTACTTCGTGGTGGCTGATTGCTTTTAAAGCTTTCTTTATGTTTCGTCCTGCCTGGAGTTCACTTCGTGGCAGTTGATTGCTTTGTACAACTTTATTTATGTTTCGTCCCGCCTGGAGTTTCCTCCGTGGCGGTTGATAGCTTTTACAACTTTATTTACATTTCTGATCCCCCATGGAGGTGCTTCGTGGTTGGTGATCATGTCTGTATATATATATAGATTTTTACAGCTTTTATATATATATACCGCTTATCGCTTTCATACAAATTATGTATATCATATGCTTAGGAATCATGTGATCATAGATTCAGCCTATTGGATCTAGATTCGGTTCCCGTAATGGACATTTTCAGCTTGTAAATTATTCTGAAGTGTCTGAATTTCGTCAGATGGTTTTCATACCCACGGGGAAATCGACATTATTTTGTACATTATTTTTCATGTATATGCTTCGCATCTCGGAAATAAAATCAATCAAGCCGAACACTTAATAAAATGGAAGTGTAAAAGGTCTCAATTACTATTGAGAATCAGGGTTTGAAAAACCTCTTTTATAAAACATCATTGCTATATCTTGCTAAAAACTGAATTTTTACATAAATTCAAACCCTGTGTATATAGGTGCGAACGAAGCCTCACACTACTTCTAAATAACATCACATTGACCCACACACACACACATTCAGATAATAGTTTCTTGAAAAGAGGCGGTCACCGTGGTAACACGGATGTCGGGGGGTGTGTAAAACCCCAACTTTTTGAATAAAGATGAATTTTCTATAAATATTATTTTTGAATATTATGGAGTGAAATTGATATAATGTTATAGTTGTGGGTAATATTTATAAATTTTGCAAAGTACGCAAGTTGTTATATAATATTCGATTGGTCTGGGAATATTTGTTTGAATAGTGAATATTCGCATAACAAAGACAATCATTGGTGGACCCTACAAATGTAATTATTATCGGATTGAGAAAACGACAAAAATACTTTATGAAAATAACTATGAAGTTTTACCGTTAATCGTTGAAACACCCGGTGTTAAAAGTAAAGAATACGCGTGGTGGTTGCATAGTAGCACACCAGAATTATTGATGCTTACGTGATAAGTCACTCTCTTTTTGTTGGTATTATTAATGTAATAATACGTAAAATCATTTTATATAAAATGTAAATACTTTTATAAAGATATTCTATAAATAGAATATATTATATTCTATTATGCATGTTGTTGCATAGTATTTTGTATAGTAAAATCTTTTTCTATAAAAATGTAATTCTTTTATAAAGTTATCTATTTTATTAGACAATAATTAGAATATATTATATTTTATTATGCATAGTGTTTGCATATAAGTGCTCGTGATAGTAAAATCTTTTATAAAGTTATTCATTTTATTAGATTATAAATAGAATATATTATATTTTATTTAAAAGATTTTGCTTTTAAATATGGACCGTCAGATTAAAGTAAATCAATCTGACCGCTCATGAGTTAGTTACTATGCGTACCATTTTTCTATAAATAGAAGCTCATTCCTTCATTATTTTCTTACGAATTCAATCAAACTCTAGAGAGATAAACTATAGAGAGAAAGGAGAAGGTATTCGCTACTTCACTACTTATATATCCAAGACTTTCTTCTTCTTAAGGTAGGGAATATTATTTCTTGTACTCGTAAGGGGTGTTATTCTTTTGTATTCATGAAGAGAACTTATATTATTCCATTCTTTATTATTCTCGTTGAATAACTCGTATACGTGGCTACCCTATACTTGGTGGCATTCTTCTATTATTTTGTCTTTACTATTCTCGTTGAATATCCTCGTTCGCATGCTTTTACGCCTGCACTGATTCCGCCTTTTTTATTATTCTCGCTGGAATATCCTCGTCACATGGCTTTTTCTGTGGGACCGGGTTCCGCTTTTTTATTATTATTCTCGTTAGAATATCCTCGTCTCAGGCGCTTTTACGCCGGACCTGATTTCGTCCTTATTAGTATTCTGTTGGAATAATCTGTCTATGCGAAGTACCACATACATGGTGATTTCTGTTTTTATTCCATTCTTTATTATTCTGTTGGAACATCCTGTCAGTGCGAATTTTGCCTGACCTTGTTCCGTTATTTAGTATTCTATTGAATAACTCGCCTCATCGTAAGCACCGCATGCATGGTGATTTCTTTTGTTATTCCATTCTTTATTATACTCAACTGGTTAAAGTTTTGACTTCTATACTCCATGAAATTAGTGGAATATCCTTGATAATTGCGCTTCATCCAAAGATCTTTTCATGGAAATATTCTTTTGAGCATTCTTGAATTTTACTCTACAAAGCAGTATCATGTTGACAATTTGGACGTTACTTGTTCTTGGACAAATTAATTCTTGAACTTGTTTTATTGAATTCTTATATCATTGTCATCATCCTCATATTTATATTTTTTTGAAAGTCATCTCGTGGCCTCAGAGTGCATGATGGACTTGGTATGATTATGACCAGGATTATTCGGGTAATCATGACCGTAATGTTACAAATGATGTGGTAAAAGTCCTCATTGGCCCGTAGTGCATTGATGGACAGTTGTTGACATGATCATGACCATTAATGAATACATAAATATTCTTAGCCTGTAGTGCATGGATAATTGTGGTCGTGATACTAAAGAATATCCTTGGTCGTAGTAGTGCGGATTCGATGATGTGGATTATTTATTGTCGAGTCTCGCCGATAAAAGCCATGAAAAACCTTTTAAATCATAGTAAGATAGTAGATTTTATTCTCTACTTGACTCTTCTAATGGATTGTTTGTTCCGCTGCACTTAAACTTGATGTTTGTTATATTTTATCAGTTTAACACTGTTGAAGGCTAATGATAATTTATTCTGCATTATCTTAGTCATAATATTTCTTACTGGGCTAGTTAAGCTCACCATTTCTTTCACTATTCTCTTCAGGAAATGAGAACGTAGCTGGGACGAGTCGGGGAATGGAGTGATGGTCCGGATGATAGTATTAGCTAGTAGTCCTCACTATTCTGTTAAATAGTGTGACAATAATTGTAATGAGGACTCCTTTTGAGTTTGTATACTCTCTAGAAGACAGTATTTTTGTATTCAAACTCACTGTTTATGTTTTGTCGTATTGTACACGACAGTTGTATTATTAAGTTGTGCATCAGGAAGGCGACAATCCTCATGCAAACAACAACACGGACCAAATGATGAATGATGGATTGTTCAGAGGCTTTATGCAATTCATGCAACATCAAAGCAGAGCTACCATCGTCTCAAAAATGTAGGTGGAAACAATGGAAACTCTAGGACGGTCACCGCTAAACAGTTCAAGGAGCTGGGACCACCAGAGTTTATTGGAGAGCCAAAACCACTTAATGCGGAAGCATGGATAAAACAAATCACCAAGATATTTGATGTCTTGGGATGCTCCGAGGAGCAAAAGGTTCCCTTCGCCACTTTCATGTTACGTGAAGAGGCAGATTACTGGTGGGAATCTGTAAAACGTACCCAGCCTGATGCACTCAAAATGTCTTGGGAGAAGTTCTAAGAGATATTCAACGACAAGTACTTTCCCGAGAGTATTCGTCACATGAAAGAAGTGGATTTTATCAAATTGGAACAAAACAATATGACCGTGTCGCAATACGAGGCTAAATTTGCGAAGTTATCCCAGTTTGCATCCCATTTGGTCGATAATGAGGAGCGAATGACGCGAATGTTTTTAAGAGGTTTAAAACCGGAGATACATTAATATCTTATTTCTCATAAATTGTGTTTGTACTCAGATGTTGTAAATAGGGCTCAGTTATTGGAGCGCGGTAACGAGTCAACGCAACCAAGAGAAAGCAAAATGGCAAAGATGAAAATACCAAAGGGTATCACCATCGAAATCTGGTGACAACAAATGTGGAGAGAATCAACATGCCAGAAATGGTAACCACTTCGGTGGTAATCATGGCCAAGACAGTAAAAATGGATATTTCAAGAAAAGGAGATTCAACAATGATGGAAGGACGTTAGCAGCAGCACCCGTTGTTAAGGAAAGAGAACGACCACCTATCATATGCTTCAAATGCGGAGGGGAGGAACACATCAGTCCAAACTGCGTGATGCCGTCCAAAGCATGTTATAATTGTGGAAGAGAAGGTCACTTCACCGATTTTATCGCTCACCAAGACAAGTTTAGCTGTGATGGAGGCACCAAAGGTCATTCCGAAAAAGTCAAATCCTAGAGTGCAAGGGAGAGCGCTTGTTGTGACCTCCCGTAAAGTAAGGAACCCGAATGAGATCATCACGGGTAAGCTTTATCATAAACTCTAGCGAAGTTTATACCTTATTTGATACCTTGCTACCCATTCTTTTATTTCTCCTACTTGCGCCAACGATTAAATTTGACTCCTGAGAAATTAGACTTTGACTTATCTGTGGAAACTCCGTTGGGAGAAACCTTCATTACATCCATTGTTTATAAGTCTTGTTTGGTTCAAATCGGTACCCTTACATTACCTGTCGATCTTATTTCATTGAAAATACTTGCATTTGATATGATTCTAGGGATTGATTGGTTAGCTACTCATCATGGAAAAATTGATTGTTTTTGTAAGGTTGTTAGCTTTCATATTCCTAACTAACCTATTATACGAATTCAAGCAACCAAACTATTAAAATCAATCACTGTCATCTCAAGCCATAAAGTTATTCGTTTATTGAAAAATGGATGTCAAGCTTTCTTAGCTCATGTCACGGATCTAAAAAAATACGCCGCTTTTAATAATATTTCTATTGTTAATGAATTTCCGACGATTCCCTCAAGAACTTCCCTCAGCCTACCCCTCAAGAGCATGAAATTGAATTTTGTATCGACCTTTGAACCCTAGACAAAACCCATTTCCAAAGCCCCATATCGAATGGCTCTATTGAACTTCGTGAGTTAAAGACTCAACCGCAAGAATTGTTAGACATTGGCTTTATTCGTCCTAGTACTTCTCCTTGGGTGCTCCTCAGATGTATTTATGAAGAAGAAAGATGGGAGTATGCGACTTTGTATTAATTATCGGAGTCAATCATGTCACCATCAAAAATAGGTACTCATTGCCACGTATTGATGACCTATTTGACCAGTTACAAGTAGCCAAATTTTTTTCAAAGATTGATCTTCGTTCTGGATATCACCAATTGAAGATTAGAACCGATGACATTCCAAAGACGGCTTTCAGAACTCGGTATGGGCATTATAAAATCCTAGTTATGTCCTTTAGATTGACTAATGCTTCTGCTGCCTTCATGGATATGATGAACTGAGTATTCAAGGAATATTTAGATCACTTTGTGGTCGTCTTTATTGATGACATCCTTATTTATTCCAAAAGCCGTGAAGATCATGAGCAACACTTGAGGCTGATACTCCAAAAGCTTCGTGAATATAAGCTTTATGCCAATTTGAAGAAATGCGAGTTCTGGCTTGAGGAAGTAGCATTCCTTGGGCACGTGGTATCAAGTCATGGAATAGCTGTTGACACAACAAAGATTGAAGCTATTCAAAGCTAGGAGCAACCTAAATCGAAGGATCAAGACGTAGCTTTCTTTTAGTCGTTATTACTCTGAGATTCGTAGAAGGGTTTTCTCGAATCGCTACTCCACTAACTCAGCTGACTCGGAAAGATACAAAGTTCGGTTGGAGCGAGGATTATGAGTAGAGTTTTCAAGAACTTAAGAGGAGACTCATTTCAGCACATGTTCTGACAATACCATCTGGTTCGGAGGGATTTGTCATCTACAGTGATGCTTCGGGCAAAGGGTTAGGATGTGTTCTCATGCAACATGGGAAAGTCATAGCCTATGCCTCACGACAACTTAAAGAATATGAGAGGAATTATCCTACTCATGATCTAGAGTTGGCAGCTATTGTCTTCGCACTAAAGATTTGGAGGCATTAGTTGTATGGGGAGAAAGTGGAGATCTTTACGGATCATAAAAGCCTTAAATATTTCTTCACTCAAAAGGAACTCAACATGCAACAATGACGTTTGCTTGAACTGTTGAAAGATTATGATCATTCCATCCAATACCATCCTGGAAAAGCGAAAGTGGTAGCTGACACATTGAGTAGAAGATCATATGCAAGTACGAATGCGATATTGTCAACGCAAAGGCCCATTTTGTGTGACTTGCAAAGGATGGAGATAGAGTTAAAGACTCCAGGGACCCATGTGATGATGGCGAATATACGAGTAGAACCGACTTTAATTGATAAAGTTAAAGCTGCTCAAGCTACAGACTTGGAGCTGATGCGTATGAGGAAGAAAGTGCAAGAAGGTGCTATACCGAAAGCAAGAATCGATGAAGAAGGAATACTTCGAGTCAACTCCAGACTTTGTGTTCCTAACGACCCTAATTTAAAGTATAAAATCATGATGGAGGCGCATAACACATCGTTTGCAATCCATCCTGGGAGTACCAAAATGTATCATGATATTCGTCATACATTTTGGTGGAGCAATATGAAGAGAGAGATAGCGCTGTTTATCTCAAGGTGTCTAACGTGTCAACGAGTCAAGCGCGAGAGCATCAAGTACCAAAAGGTCTATTGCAACCACTTGAAATTCCGAATGGAAGTGGGAGCACATTACCATGGATTTCAAGCACGGCCTTCCCAAAGTTTCTCAAGGCATAGATGCGATTTGGGTCATTGTTGATAGATTGACCAAGTCTGCTCATTTCTTACCGATACAAGAAACTCATACACTTGAACGTCTTGCTCGTATGTACATAAACGAGGTTGTAAGATTGCATGGTATGCCAATATCCATAGTTTATAATCGAGACCCAAGATTCACTTCAAGATTTTGGGTTAGTTTGCAAAAAGCTATGGGCACGAATTTACGATTTAGCTCGGCATATCATCCTCAGACGGACGGACAGTCGGATAGGACGATTCAAACTCTTAAAGATCTATTACGACTCTGTGTCCTTGACTTCAAGGGAAGTTGGGACAAGTTCTTACCATTGGTGGAGTTTTTCTACAACAACAGTTATCAAGCAAGTATTGGCATGGCTCCATTCAAAGCGTTGTATGGAAGAAAGTGTTATTCTCTAGTATGTTGGGATAAGGTGGGTGAAGCAACGTTGTTGGGACCGAAGTTGGTACGTATGACTACGGAAAAGATTCAAACGATCCGACAACATACAAAAACCTCACAAGATCAACAAAAGAGTTATGTTGATCTTCATCGAAAGGACGTGGAATTCGATATAGGAGATCATGTGTTGTTACGTGTTGCTCCATGGAAAGGAGTTATGAGATTTGGAAAGAGAGAAAGCTCAATCCTCGATTCATCTACCCATTTTAATCCTTGATCGAGTAGGAACTCGTGGCCTATAGACTCGCTTTTACTCCCAAGTATGTCTCGTGTTCATAACGCTTTTCATATATCCATGTTACGTAAATATGTGGAAGACCAAGCACATTATTGAGTTAAAACCGAGATTTAAATAGCGTAAGATTTGACGATGAAGAGGTTCCCTGCTCAAATCTTGGATAAGAAGGAACATATTCTACGCCCCAAGGTTATACCTCAAGTCAAAGTTTTGTGTGGAGAAACCACGATGTTGAGGAAATGACTGGGAGTTAGAATTTGAAATGAAATCAAGGTATCCTTACCTCTTCAATATACCAGTATCGCACCCTAATTTCGAGGGCGAAATTTCATAAGAAGGGAGATTGTAAAACCCCAACTTTTTGAATAAAGATGAATTTTCTATAAATATTATTTTCAATACTATGGAGTGAAATTGATATAATGTTATAGTTGTGGGTAATATTTATAAATTTTGCAAAGTACGCAAGTTGTTATATAATATTCGATTGGTCGGGGAATATTTGTTTGAACAGGGAATATTCATACAACGACACAATCATTGGTGGATTCTATTAACGGAATTATTGTTTGGATTGAGAAAACGACAAAAATTTTTATATGAAAATAATTTATGAAGTTTTATCAAGAATCGCTGAAACACCCAAGTTAAAAGTACAATGAATACGCTGTGGTTGCATAGTAGCACACAAGATTAATTATTGATGCTTACATGATAAGTCACTCGCTTTTGTTGGTATTATTAATGTAATAATACAGAAAATCATTTTATATAAAACATAATACTTTTATAAAGTTATACTATAAATAGAATATATTATATTCTATTATGCATAGTGTTGCATAGTGTCTGCATAGTGTTTTGCATACTAAAATATTTTTATATAAAATAGAATACTTTTATAAAGTTATCTATTTTATTAGACAATAATTAGAATATATTATATTTTATTATGCATAGTGTTTGCATAGTGCCTGCATAGTGTTTGTATAGTAAAATCTTTTATAAAGTTATTCGTTTTATTAGATTATAAATAGAATATATTATATTTTATTTAAAAGATTTTGCTTTAAATATGAATCGTTAGATTAAAGTAAATTAATCTGGACCGTTTATGAGTTAGTTACTATGCAGTCCATTTTTCTATAAATAGAAGCTCATTCCTTCATTATTTTCTTACTTAATTCACCAAACTCTAGAGAGATAAACTATAGAGGGAAAGAAGAAAGTATTCTCCTACTTCACTACTTATATATCCAAAGACTTTTCTTCTTAAGGTAGGGAATATTATTTCTTGTACAATGTAAGGGGTGTTATTCTTTTGTATTCATGAAGAGAACTTATATTATTCCATTCTTTATTATTCATTTGAATAACTCAGATACGCCGGCTACCCTATACTTGGTGGCATTCTTCTATTATTTCGCCTTTACTATTCTCATTGGAATATCCTCATTCATGCATTTTACTGCACTCGATTCCGCCTTTATTATTCTCGTTGAATATCCTCGTCATGCAAGGCGCTTTTACGCCGCACTGGTTCCGCTCTTTATTATTATTCTCGTTAGAATATCCCGTCTGCGCGCTTTACGCCGGACTCGATTTCGCCCTTATTAGTATTCTCGTTGGAATAACTGTCTATGCGAAGTACCACATACATGGTGATTTCTGTTTTTATTCCATTCTTTATTATTCTGTTGGAACATCGCTTGGCTCGCGAATTTCACCGACCTTGTTCCGTTATTTAGTATTCTATTGAATAACTCCGCCTCATGCTAAGTACCGCATGCATGGTGATTTCTTTTGTTATTCCATTCTTTATTATACTCAACTGGTTAAAGTTTTGACTTCTATACTCCATGAAATTAGTGGAATATCCTTGATAATTGCGCTTCATCCAAAGATCTTTTCATGAAAATATTCTTCCGAGCATTCTTGAATTTTACTCTACAAAGTAGTATCATGTTGACAATTTAGACGCATCGGGTTCTTGGACAAATTAATTCTTGAACTTGTTTTTATTGAATTCTTATATCATTGTCATCATCCTCATATTTATATTTTTTTTGAAAGTCATTTGTGGCCTCAGAGTATGTGATGAACTTGGTATAATTATGACTGTGGATTATTCTATGTAATCATGACCGTAATGTTACAAATTATGTGGTAAAAGTCCTCATTGGCCCGTAGAGTATTGATGGACAAATTGTTGGCATGATCATGACCATTAATGAATACACAAATATTATTGGCCCGTAGTGCATGGATAATTATGGTCGTGATACTAAAGAATATCCTCGTCAGAAAAGTGTGGGGTGATTCGATGATGTGGATTATTTATTGTCGAGTCTCAAATGATAAAAGCCATGAAAACCTTTTAAATCATAGAAGATAGTAGATTTTATTCTCTACTTGACTCTTCTAATGGATTGCTTGTTCATCAGAGTTAAACTTGATGTTTGTTATATTTTATCGCTTAACACCGTTGAAGGCTAATGATAATTTATTCGCATTATCTTAGTCATAATATTTCATCGGGCTAGTTGAGCTCACCTTTTCTTTCACCGTTCTCTTCTGTGAAATGAGAACGTAGCTGGGACGAGTCGGGGAACTGAGTGATTGTTCGGATGATAGTATTAGTTAGTCGTCCTCACTATTCTGTGAAATAGTGTGACAATAATTGTAATGAGGACTCCTTTTGAGTTTGTATACTCTCTAGAAGACAATGATTTGTATTCAAACTCACAATTTTATGTTTTGTCGTATTGTACACCCATAAATTGTATTATTAAGTTGTATTTGATTTCATGCATCATGTATCCAAGCGACTCAAGATGGGTTATGTATACCTAATTTTGGGGGCGTCACAGGGTGCCTAACACATTCCCTCCACATAATCAAGTCCCCGGATCCTAATGAATCTCGGTTTCACTGACTTGTTTAGTAGTGTCACATCACTGGGTCAATGTGCAAACCTTTTCTCAGTTATGTTGGTATAACTATTTAAAAAACAACTCATGCGACTCTTATCACCCATCGTCGACATTATACATGTCGGACCTTTTTCACTTGTTTTTTCAAACAAATCTCACATAAAATGAGAACACCAAAGAACAAGTAACAGAAAGGGATAATTCAAAATCCTGACGTCGACAGGTATATTAGACATTAACTACAAGAAAAAGGCTTAATTCTGATAATAATAACAATAACATAAATATCAAACTTATTTTACATATATCAGAGTCTAATCCCAGGCACGCGACCTTTACTATATTTCATTACATGATAGATAATACATATCATTGTCTTAATAATGTCTAACTATTACAAAAGATACCATTAAACTTATTCTGTTTGCTTTCCTTTTTCCCTTGCTCTTGCCTGAACCTTCTGGTTGAACACACTTAGCTGAAAATATTTAAATTTAAAGAAAGAATGAACATTTGATTGCCAAACAAGTAATAGCAACAATAAATATAAGCTGAACGAAGTAAATATTTTCTTTGAATGACACTTCTACAACGAATCAATTTTTTGTGAAGTAAACTGAACCAATAATAACAATATATCAATTATATCTCAGATATTTGAAACTACGTATTGACTATAAATGGAGAGCAGTCGACAGACTATGAACTTTGTTTTCAATTTTCGCTAAGGTTTAGCATAACTTCATCCGCAAACCGTCATAACTTACGGGCGCGAAGGTGATCATCCAAATGTGCCCTGTATTGATCAATACTACATGCAAGAACGATATTATCGTTCATCTTATCCATCTTAGGTGCACAAAAGTTTTCCAATATTCGGGATGTTCATACTTAGTCGGGAATCCAAACCAAAACAATTCGGTTGGATACAATAAAGTTCTATCATGTTCAATGATATTTCTAAATCTGTGTCTAGCTGGGTCAAATAGCTTAGACGACTTTAATTAAGGTATACATACCGAAAATCAATAAGTATGTATCATCATGTGATTAAATACAATGATTATACAAGTAAGGACACTTGTATAACCATATTTAGAAATTAACGAACAGAATAAATATCTGAATTATAATATGATACTGTGCTGATAAACAATGATCGAATAATTTAAGAACTTGTATGAATACAAATGACTGGATACATAATCGATAACAATAGAGTAATAATATGGCACAATGATAATATGATTCTAAAACTTTCTTACTCATGTCCATTGCATAAAGTAAATGCAAAGGTAGGATACTTGCCTGGTCTGCTGCTTATAGTTACGAAACTTAGTTTTATCTTTTATATCAAAATCTATCATTAATAAAATCATTCGTTCGATTAGAATAGCATACAATAACACATAGTACTACTATTTACAGTCAGCACATAACCTAATCACATTGTCACATAATTATATCAGTCATTGGTTCACAAACAGACACATATACAGTTAAACTATCTAAGTCTAGATCAATTTCTAAAATATTTTGATGTACCGACGGCTGTATCGGGTAATTATCGAGTCTAAAACTCCATTCAATAATTCAATATCTGTAAATATTAGTCATATTATTTTTAAATGATTTATAATAATTTTTTAATAATTATTTTAATTTATCATAATTTTTAAACACCTAATCATTATTAAATGATTTAAATATTAAATAATTCTATTATCATTAATATTTAATTAATAATAAAATATTAATGAAACCATTGCTAAAATATTAAAGTTATTTATAATAACTCAAACTATTTTTAAAACATTAATATTAACCTTATTTGATTTTTAAAACATTTAAAATCATTTTTAAATAATCACCATTAATATTTAAATATTAATGTACTATTTATCAAAATATTAAAAGTTATTAATTATAACTTAAAATATTTTAAAACCATTTAAATCCTTTTTAAATGATTTTAAATTAATAAAACCATTTTTAAACTATTTATTTAATATATTTATTAAATAAGTCTAATATCATTAATATTAAATTATTAATGAAAATTACCTTTAAATATTAAAAGTTATATTTTATAACTTAGAATATTTTTAAACTCTTTATTTTCATTTAAAATGATTTTTTTAATATGAAAATCATTTTTAAACTAATTTATTTAATATTAATTTTAAATAAATCTAATATCATTAATATTAAAATATTAATATTTTTCATGACAAAATATCAAAAGTTATATTCTATAACTTAAAATATTTTTAAAACCTTTAAATCATTTTTATATAATTTTTAAATCATTAATTTATTTTTCATAATTTATTTAATACATTTATTAAATAACTTAATTATCAATAATATTTAATTTATTAATGAAATTCATCACAAAATATTAAAAGTCATTAAAAAATAACTTAAAATATTTTCTTATACCATAATATAATTTTAATTGATTTTTCAAGTATTTAAATCATTTTTAAATAATTTATTTCATATAATAATTAATTAAATTAAATGCCTTTAATATTCCAAAAATATTAAATATTTATGAAATATATTCAAAATTATTAAAAACTAATTTTTAGGCTTTAAAATTTTTTTTAGTAATTTATTATGTATTTTTAATAATTAAAAACTATTTTCCTGTAATTATTTAATAAAATAATTAATTTTAGAAATAAAGTGTCGCTAAAGACTGACTATATCGACAGAACCGCCGCTATAGGTGTTCTTCATGTTCTTGGCCAAACCCAGAAACTCATAGCCAGTCACTAAGGGTACCACTTTGACCGCTAATAATTCTTAACTCGTGATGTTTGTGGGAACGCTAATCATCAGATCTTGTTGTGTTAGCGCAATACTACATGATCCCACAACAAAAATGGCCAAACATTATAAAACAAGTGAGATATGGGGTCTTGAATAAGATGTCAGAGCTTACTAGGTTTTTTCTGGGTAACCCAGAAACCCAGTCAGCTTTGAGTAGGCACTTTGTGTAAGACCCCAACTTTTATGAATAAAGATGAATTTTCTATAAATATCATTTTTGAATATTATGGAGTGAATTTGATATAATGTTATAGTTGTGGGTAATATTTATAAATTTTGCAAAATAAGCAAGTGGTTATAAAATATTCGTTTGGTCGGGAAATATTCTTTTTGTCTGAGAATATTCGTACGATGACACAATCATTGGTGATCCCTACAATGTAATTTATTGCTTGGAGTTAGAAAACGACAAAATTATCTTTTTATAAAAAATAACAAATAAAGTTTTACCATTAACTGCTGAAATACCCGGTGGTAAAAGTACAAAGAATACGCTGGTCGTATGGTTGCAAGTAACACCCATATTATACAAGATTCTTGATTATTGATGCTTACGTAAGAAATCACTACTCAATAATGGTTACAGTAATTACTGTTCTATATTTTATTTTATTGATTTTATAATTACTACGTTGATATTTTATATTATTGATTCAATAATTGTCATTGCACAGTATTTCAAATTATCAAATCAATAATTCATATTATTTGAATAATATTATTATTTGCATTGTTGACAATGTCTAGAATGTTCTTTCGAGGAAAGGGGTTTGGTCACCTAATTGCGCGCCAATAGGGAGAAATCCTTATCGGAAAGCCCCCTCTTTCCTGGGAACGACCTGGTTGTCGATATTGTAATTTTGTAATATTATTTGTGAATAATTAATAATTGATATATGTGATAAGAAAATATTTATTCAATGTGGATTTAAACTGAGGAATTTTAACATGTGACATTTGTTGAAAGTTGGTATTTTATCTTTTCCGATAAAATAATTTATTCAAATATATTATTATAATATTACATTATAGTAGTATGATGTGATTATATAATAGTACGTTTTTTATAATTTGAATGGTAACATTATTATAGTAAATTGATGGTATAAAAGTAAAAGAAGGTGGAAGAGAACAAATTGAATTTGAATTTCTATGATGCAAGCGATGATGTCATCGGACGATGAGGTAAGAGATGATGTCATTGGACGATGAGGTAAGCAATAATGTAAGATTATCGATGATGTCATAAATTATGGCGAAAAGACTATTTTACCCTTACTCTGCCAAGCCTATAAATAGAAGCTCATTTCTTCATTATTTTTCACCAATTCATTCAAGCTATAGAGAGAGAAAGTATAGAGAGAATAAGAAAGAAAGAAGAAGAGTATTCTGTTACTACACTATTGTAGTATCTAAATCTCCTACTAAGGTAAGGGATATTATTTCTTTCGTATTCATGAAGAGAGTTATTTTCTTTCAATACTCGTAAGGGTTGTTATTCCATTCTTTATTATTCTATTGGAATAACCTGTCTGTGCGGTCTATCGCATGCCTAGTGAATTCTGTTGTTATTCCATTCTTTATTATTCTGTTGGAATGTAAGACCCCAACTTATTATAAATAAAATCGAATTATTATTGTGAATAATAAGGTGTTAATTTGATATAATACTTTGGTTATGGGTGAAATGTGAAAATTTTGCAAAATAAGCAAGTGGTTATAAAATATTCTTTGATGTCGGGGAATATTCGTTTGATCGTGGAATATTCTTTCCGGCTTGGGAATATTCGCATAACTACAAGCAAATGCATTTGTGGGCCCTATAACGGATAACTGCTTAATTTGAAGAAAACGATAACGCTTTGAGTTTTATAAATAATCTACAGTAATTGTTACCAAGTAACACTATTGAATACTTGGTGGTTAAAATACGTAGATACGCTGGGTTGCACAAAGAGCTTATTACCAGATTGCATGCATTGTTGAATTATTGATTCTTACGTAAAGAAGGCACTACTCAATAATTGTTACAAGAATTATCGTTCAATATTTTATTTTATTGGTTCAATAATTGATGCGTTGATATTTTATATTATTGTTGTTTCAATAATTGTCACCGCATGAAGATTTCCCATTATCGATCAATAATTCATATTATTTGAATAATATTATGAGATAAAGATTAGTGGCAATGTCTAGAAAGTTCTCACAAGGAGAGGTTTGGTCACCTAATCAAGGCTGCCAAGAAGAGAGAAATCCTTATCTGAAAGCCCCTCTTCCTCGAAACTACCGGTTGTCATTATTGTGATTCTCAGAATATTATTTGTGAATAATTAATTATTGATTTATATGATAAGGAAATATTTATTTATGTGGATATAATTGAAGGAATTAATGTTGAGGTGTTTTTGTCAGAATGGAGGTATTAAAAATTAAATCACTGTTATTGAGATATATTGCGTGAGTTATAATTTTTAATCTGATCGTTGGATCGTTGTGATTTTTGGATATGTTATACATATATAAGTTGATTATATGTCCATAAATTTAGAACCATTAAAAATGAACGTATAATTTGTTATGAATTTTAAGAGGTGACTAATATAGAAATTAGGTTTATAAATGATTTTGGTGAAAAATTCTAGAATTGTGTGGGTCCCACTTGTGGTTGGTGAAGAAATGTGCTGAAATTTATTTCAAATGTGGTGGGTGGCAATAGTAGCAGGTAAAGCCATCAGATAGTAGATCAAGTCTGCTTCGGCGTGCTAACATTTTCCTATAAATAGAGGGCTAAGTTAGAATTGAAAATCACACCAAAAACATAAGCTTTCTCTCTTTCTCTCTCTCTATATTATTGAGCGTATTTTGTGAGTATTTAGATACTTTGTGAGTTTTTATTTATCAGTGCAAGTTTCCTTCAGCCTTATACCGATATTCCGATCAGAAGTACTATTATTTTGAGGTAAGGGGTGTTATTTTCTTCCTAATGATATTATTCTTTCAATATCATTATGCCGAAATATTGGTCTGAACTTTTTATCAAATTTGAAACTTTTTGTGTTGGGGTTACTATTCATGTATACGGCACTATTCACATATACGGCACTATTCACGAATACGGTACTATTCACCAAAAAATGAAATTTTCTTCTTTTTATCCAAGATGTCTATTATGGTTACTATCTTTGATTGTATCCATGTTTTAAACTTTATTTTTGAATTTTGCTTCAAAATTGGTTATTATGGAGTATTATTAAACTTGGATAAAACTTTAATACAAATCCTTAATATTTGTTCTTTTATGTAAAACCCCAACTTTTTGAATAAAGATGAATTTTCTATAAATATTATTTGTGAATATTATGGAGTGAAATTGATATAATGTTATAGTTGTGGGTAATATTTATAAATTTTGTAAAGTACGCAAGTTGTTATATAATATTCGATTGGTCTGGGAATATTCGCTTTAACAGGAATATTCGTATAACTAAGACAATCATTGGTGGACCCACAACGGAATTATTGTCAAATCGAGAAAACGACAAAAATACTTTTTATGAAAATATGGGCTAAGTTTTACCGTTAATCGCTGAAACACCCGATGTTAAAAGTATAAGAATACGCTGTGGTTGCATAGTAGCAATACGATATTAATTATTGATGCTTACGTGATAAGTCACTCAGCTTTTGTTGGTATTATTAATGTAATAATACGTAAAATCTTTTTTATATAAAAAACATAATACTTTTATAAAGTTATTCTATAAATAGAATATATTATATTCTATTATGCATAGTGTTGCATAGTGTCTCGATAGTGTTTTGCATAGTAAAATCTTTTTATATAAAATGTAATACTTTATAAAGTTATCTGCTTTTATTAGACAATAATTAGAATATATTATATTTTATTATGCATAGTGTTTGCATAGTGTCTCGATAGTGGTTTGCATAGTAAAATCTTTTATAAAGTTATTCATTTTATTAGATTATAAATATAATATATTATATTTTATTTAAAAGATTTTGCTTTAAATATGGACCGTCGATTAAAGTAAATCAATCTGGACCGCTCATGAGTTAGTTACTATGCAATACCATTTTTCTATAAATAGAGCTCATTCCTTCATTATTTTCTTACTTAATTCAATTCTAAACTCTAGAGAGATAAACTATAAAGATAAAGAAAAAAGTATTCTGCTACTTCACTACTTATATATCCAAAGACTTTCTTCTTAAGGTAGGGAATATTATTTATTGTACTCGTAAGGGGTGTTATTCTTTTGTATTCATGAAGAGAACTTATGTTATTCCATGCTTCATTATTCTCGTTGAATAACTCAGATACGCCGAAATACCCTATACTTGGTGACATTCTTCTATTATTCCGCCTTTATTATTCTCGCTGGAATATTCTGCTCTCACGCTTTTATGCCGGACCGATACCGCCTTTTTATTATCCTCGTTGAATATCCGTTTTAGGCGCTTTTACGCCGCACTCGGTTCCGCTCTTGATTATTATTCTCGCTGGAATATCCTATCTGTATGCTTTTACGCCGGACCGATTCCGCCCTTATTAGTATTCTCGTTGAATAACTCGCCTATGCTAAGTACCGCATGCATGGTGATTTCGTTGTTATTCCATTCTTTATTATTCTGCTGGAACATCCTCGCTTGGCATGTAATTTCGAATCGACCGGTTCCGTTATTTAGTATTCTCGTTGAATAACTCGCTCATGGCGCGGCACCGCATGCATGGTGATTTCTTTTGTTATTCCATTCTTTATTATACTCATTGGTTAAAGTTTTGACTTCTATACTCCATGAAATTAGTGGAATATCCTTGATATTTGCGCTTCATCCAAAGATCTTTCATGGAAATATTCTTCTCGAGCATTCTTGAATTTTACTCTACAAAGCAAGATCATGTTGACAATTTGGAGATTATTAGTTCCTGGATAAATTAATTCTTGAACTTGTTTTTATTGAATTCTTATATCATTATCATATTTATATTTTTTTTGAAAGTCATCTATGGCCTATAGTGCATAGATGGACTTGGTATGATTATGACCAGGGATTATTCGGTACAATCATGACTGTAATGTTACAAATGATGTGGTAAAAGTCCTCATTGGCCTCAGTGCATTGATGGACAAATTGTTGGCATGATCATGACCATTGATGAATACACGAATGTCCTTGCCCGTAGTGCATGGATAATTTGTGGTCATGATACTAAAGAATATCCTCGGCAGAAAGTGTGGGGGTGATTCAATGATGTGAATTATTTATTGTCGAGTCCCAAATGATAAAATTGATGAAAACCTTTAAATCATAAAAGATAGTAGATTTTATTCTCTACTTGACTCTTTTTAATGGATTGCTTGTTCCATCATGCAGCTTAAACTTGATGTTTGTTATATTTTATCGCTTTAACATCGTTGAAGGCTAATGATAATTTATTCTGCATTATCTTAGTCATAATATTTCTTACTGGGCTAGTTGAGCTCACCCTTTCTTTCACTATTCTCTTCAGGATATGAGAACATAGCTGGAACGAATCGGGGAACGGAGTGATGGTCCGGATGATAGTATTAGCTAGTAGTCCTCACTATTCTGTTAAATAGTGTGACAATAAATGTAATGAGGACTTATTCTGAGAGTGGATATTGTCTAGAAGACAATATTTGTATTTAAACTCATAGCTCTCTTGTTGGATAATTAAGATTGTATTTATATTATGTACTATGTATTTGGCGACTCAGAATAGGTGATGTATACCTATTTTAGGGGCGTCACAGTTGGTATCAAATCTTAGAGATATGATCCCTGGCTAATATGTGAGACTAGAACTAGGAGGGAAGAGACGGGGAATTCCTTCGCTACTAGGACCTACTTAAATTTATTTTGTATTTAAATTGGTTGGTCAGAGTTTAGAGATAATATATTACATGTCAACTAACCCTTTTTTTGTGGCAGTATCTGAAAAATGACATTCGAGAATGTTGAGAATAACAATGGAGCACAAGAGACCGTTGAGTCTCCACATATCAATAATCAGGATAATGTGCATCAGGAAGGCGACAATCCTCATGCAAACAACAACACGGACCAAATGATGAATGATGGATTGTTCAGAGGCTTTATGCAATTCATGCAACATCAAAGTAGAGCCATTTCTCGTCCTCAAATGTAGGTGAAAACACTGAAACTCTCGAATAACGTCCACCGCTAAATGCTTCAAGGAGCTGGGACCACCGGAGTTTATTGGAGAGCAAAAACCACTTAAGGCGGAAGCATGGATAACGCAGATCCCCAAGATATTTGATGTCTTGGGATGCTCCGAGGAGCAAAAGGTTCCCTTCGCCACCTTCATGTTGCGTGAAGAAGAAGATTACTGGTGGGAATCTGTAAAATGTACCCAGCCTAACGCACTCAAGATGTCTTGGGAGAAGTTCCAAGAGCTATTCAACGACAAGTACTACCCAAGAGTATTCGTCACATGAAAGAAGTGGAGTTTATCAAATTAGAACAAAATAATATGACCGTGTTGCAATACGAGGCTAAATTTGCGGAGTTATCCCGGTTTGCATCCCATTTGGTCGATAATGAGGAGCGAATGACGCGAATGTTTTTACGAGGTTTGAAACCGGAGATACGTCAATATCTTATTTCTCATAAAATCTGTTTGTACTCGATATTGTAAATAGGGCTCGCTTATCGGAGCACCTGCAGAACGAGTCAACGCAACCAAGAGAAAGCAAATGACAAGCCTGAAAATACCTACGGCCAGTATTACCATCAAAATGGTGACAACAAACGTGGAGAGAATCAACATGTTAGAAATGGTAACCACTTTGGTGGTAATCATGGCCAAGACAATAAAAATGGACATTTCAAGAAAAGGAGATTCAACAATGATGGAAGGACGCCGCCAGAAGAGTACCCATTGTTAAGGAAGGAGAACGACAACCTATCATATGCTTCAAATGCGAGGGGAGGGACACATCACCAAAACCGCGCTGATGATGCCGCCCAAAGCATGTTATAATTGTGGAAGAGAAGGTCACTTAGCCCAATTTTGTCGCTCATCAAGACAAGTTCACCAGATGGAGGCACCAAAGGTCATTCCTTAAAAAGTCAAAGCCAGAAGTGCAAGGGAGAGCATTTGTTGTGACCTCCCGTAAAAGCAAAGAACCCGAATGAGGTCATCACAGTAAGCTTATCATAAACTCTAGCGAAGTCTATACCTTATTTGATACCGGTTCTACCCATTCTTTTATTTCTCTTACTTGCGCTCAACGATTAAATTTGACTCTGGAGAAATTAGACTTTGACTTATCTGTAGAAACTCCGTTGGGAGAAACCTTCATTACATCAACTGTTTATAAGTCTTGTTTGGTTCAAATCGGTACCCTCACATTACCTGTTGATCTTATTTCATTAAAAATACTTGCATTTGATGTAATTCTAGGGATTGATTGGTTAACTACTCATCATGCAAAAATTGATTATTTTAGTAAGATTGTTAGCTTTCATATTCCTAACCAATCTGTTATGTGAATTCAAGCCACCAAACCATTAAAATTAATCACTGTCATCTCAAGCCATAAAGCTATTCATTTATTGAAAAACAGATGTCAAGCTTTCTTAACTCGTCTCACGGATCTAAACAAAAATACGTCAGTTTTGAATGATATTTCTATTGTTAATGAATTTCCTGACGTATTCCCTGAAGAACTTCCTGGCCTACCCCCAGAGCGTGAAATTGAATTTTGTATCAACCTTGAACCTGGTACAAAACCTATTTCCAAAACCCCATATCGAATGGCTCCTATTGAACTTCAGGAGTTAAAGACCCAACTACAGGAATTATTAGACATCGGTTTCATTCATCCTAGTACTTCTCCTTGGGGTGCTCCTATTCTATTCGTGAAAAAGAAAGATGGGAGTATGCGACTTTGTATTGATTATCTGGAGTCAATCATGTCACCATTAAAAATAGGTACCCATTGCCACGATTGATGACCTGCTTGACCAACAGTAAGGAGCCAAATTCTTTTCAAAGATTGATCTTCATTCCGGATATCACCAATTGAAGATTAGAACCGATGACATTCCAAAGACGACTTTCGTAACTCCTAGACGGCATTATGAATTCCTAGTCATGTCCTTTGATCGACTAATGCTCCTACCGCCTTCATGGATATGATGAACCGAGTATTCAAGGAATATTTGGATCACTTTGTGGTCGTCTTTATTGATGACATCCTTATTTATTCCAAAAGTCGTGAAGATCATGAGCAACTCTTAAGGCTGACACTCCAAAAGCTTCGTGAATACAAGCTTTATGCCAAGTTGAAGAAATGCGAGTTTTGGCTTGAGGAAGTACCATTCCTTGGGCACGTAGTATCAAGTCATGGAATATGTGTTGACCCGACAAAGATTGAAGCTATTCAAAGCTAGGAGCAACCTAAATCAGTGACCGAAGTACATAGCTTTCTCGGCTTAGCTGGTTATTATCGGAGATTCGTAGAAGGGTTTTCTCGAATCGCTACTCCACTAACTCAAATTGACCTTAAAGATACAAAGTTCAGTTGGAGCGAGGAATGTGAGAAAAGTTTTCAAGAACTCAAGAGGAGACTCATTTCAGCACCTGTTCTGACAATACCATCTGGTTCGGAGGGATTTGTCATCTATAGTGATGCTTCGGGCAAAGGGTTAAGATGTGTTCTCATGCACCATGGGAAAGTCATAGCCTATGCCTCACGACAACTCAAAGAATATGAGAGGAATTATCCTACTCATGATCTAGAGTTGGCAGCTGTTGTCTTCGCACTAAAGATTTGGAGGCATTACTTGTATGGGGAGAAAGTGGAGATCTTTACGGATCATAAAAGCCGCAAATATTTCTTCACTCAAAAGGAACTCAACATGCGACAACGACGTTGGCTTGAACTGTTGAAAGATTATGATCATACCATCCAATACCATCCGGGAAAAGCGAACGTGGTAGCTGACGCATTGAGTAGAAGATCATATGCAAGTGCGAATGCGATATTGTCAACGCAAAGGCCCATTTTGTCTGACTTACAAAGGATGGAGATAGAGTTAAAGACTCTAGGGACCCACGTGATGATGGCGAATATATGAGTAGAACCGACATTAATTGATAAAATTAAAGTTGCTCAAGTTGCAGATCCGGAGTTGATGCGTATGAGGAAGAAAGTGCAAGAAGATGCGATGCCGGAAGCAAGAATCGATGATGAAGGAATACTTCGAGTCAACTCCAGACTTTGTGTTCCTAACGATCCTGAGTTAGAGTATTAAATCATGATGGAGGCGCACAACACACCATTTGCAATCCATCCTGGGAGTACCAAAATGTATCATGATATTCGTCATACATTTTGGTGGAACAATATGAAGAGAGAGATAGCGCTGTTTATCTCAAGGTGTCTAACGTGTCAACGAGTCAAGGCGGAGCATCAAGTACCAAAAGGTCCATTGCAACCACTTGAAATTCCAGAATGGAAGTGGGAGCGCATTACCATGGATATCGTTACCGATATTCCCAAAGTTTCTCAAGGCATATATGCGATTTGGGTCATTGTTGATAGATTTACCATGTCTGCTCATTTCTTACCGATACAAGAAACTTATACACTTGAACGTCTTGCTCGTATGTACATAAATGAGGATGTAAGATTGCATGGTATGCCAGTATCCATAGTTTCTGATCGAGACCTAAGATTCACTTCAAGATTTTGGGTTAGTTTGCAAAAAGCTATGGGCACGAATTTACGATTTAGTTCGGCATATCATCCTCAGACGGACGGGCAGTCGGAGAGGACGATTCAAACTCTTGAAGATATATTAAGACTCTGTGTCCTTGACTTCAAGGGAAGTTGGGACAATTTCTTACCATTGGTGGAGTTTTCCTGCAACAACAGTTATCAAGCAAGTATTGGCATGGCTCCATTCAAGCGCCAGTATGGAAGAAAGTGTCATTCTCCAAGATGCTAGGATGAGGTGGGTGAAGCAACATTGTTGGGACCGAGTTGGTACGTATGACTACGGAAAAGATTCAAACGATCCGACAACGATAAAAACCTCACAAGATCGACAAAGAGTTATGGCCGATCTTCATCGAAAGGACGTGGAATTCGATATAGAGATCATGTGTTGTTACGTGTTGCTCCATGGAAAGGAGTTATGAGATTTGAAAAGAGAGGAAAGCTCAATCCTCGATTCATCTACCCATTTTTAATCCTTGATCGAGTAGAACTGTGGCCTATAGACTCACTTTACCGCCAAGTATGTTTCGTGTTCATAACGTTTTTCATATATCCATGTTACATAAATATGTGGAAGACTCGAACCACATTATTGAGTTAGAACCGGACGAAATAGCGGAAGATTTGACGTATGAAGAGGTTCCTGTTCAAATCTTGGATAAGAAGGAACATATTCTACGCTCCGAGGTTATACCTCAAGTCAAAGTTTTGTGGAGAAACCATGATGTTAAGGAAATGACTTGGGAGTTAGAATCTGAAATGAAATCAAGGTATCCTTACCTCTTCAATATACCAGGTACGCATTCTAATTTCGAGGGCTTAAATTTCATAAGAAGGGGAGATTGTAAAACCCCAACTTTTTGAATAAAGATGAATTTTCTATAAATATTATTTTTGAATATTATGGAGTGAAATTGATATAATGTTATAGTTGTGGGTAATATTTATAAATTTTGCAAAGTACGCAAGTTGTTATATAATATTCGATTGGTCGGGGAATATTTGTTTGAACAGGGAATATTCATACAACGACACAATCATTGGTGGATTCTTATTAACGGAATTATTGTTTGATTGAGAAAACGACAAAAATTTTTTATGAAAATAATAATTAAGTTTTATCATTAATCTGCTGAAACACCCTTGTTAAAAGTACAAAGAATACGCTGCGGGGTCAGCATAGTAGCAATACAAGATTAATTATTGATGCTTACATGATAAGTCACTCAGCTTTTGTTGGTATTATTAATGTAATAATACGTAAAATCATTTTATATAAAACATAATACTTTTATAAAGTTATACTATAAATAGAATATATTATATTCTATTACGCATAGTGTCGTATATAGTGTTCCGCATAGTGTTTTGCATACTAAAATATTTTTATATAAAATAGAATACTTTTATAAAGTTATCTATTTTATTAGACAATAATTAGAATATATTATATTTTATTATGCATAGTGTTTGCATAGTAAAATCTTTTATAAAGTTATTTGTTTTTATTAGATTATAAATAGAATATATTATATTTTATTTAAAAGATTTTGTTTTAAATATGAACCGTCAGATTAAAGTAAATCAATCTGACCGCTCATGAGTTAGTTACTATGCAAATCCATTTTTCTATAAATAAGCTCATTCCTTCATTATTTTCTTACGAATTCACCAAACTCTAGAGAGATAAACTTTAGAGAGAAAGAAAAAGTATTCCGCTACTTCACTACTTATATATCCAAAGATTTTCTTCTTAAGGTAGGGAATATTATTTGTTGTACTCGTAAGGGGTGTTATTCTTTTGTATTCATGAAGAAAACTTATGTTATTCCATTCTTCATTATTCTGTTGGAATAACCTGTATACGCGGGCTACCCTATACTTGGTGACATTCTTCTATTATTCCGCTCTTTTTATTCTCACTGTAATATCCTCGTCATATGCTTTTACGCTTTAATTCGATTCCGCCTTTTTATTATTCTCATTGGAATATCTTGTTCAGTATGCTTTACGCCTTACCGGGTTCCGTCTTTATTATTATTCTGTTGGAATATCCTGTTTGTGCGTTTTACGCCGGACCTAATTCCGTCCTTATTAGTATTCTGTTGGAATAACCTGTCTATGTGAAGTACCGCATGCATGGTGATTTTTGTTGTTATTCCATTCTTTATTATTCTGTTGGAACATCCTGTCGGTGTGAATTTTGCCTGACCTGGTTACGTTCTTTAGTATTCTGTTGGAATAACCTATCTATGCAAAGTACCGCATGCATGGTGATTTCTTTTGTTTTTCCATTCTTTATTATACTCAGTTGGTTAAAGTTTTGACTTCTATACTCCATGAAATTAGTGGAATATCCTTGATATTTGCGTTTCATCCAGTATCTTTTCATGGAAATATGCTTCTGAGCATTCTTGAATTTTACTCTACAAAGCAATATCATATTGACAATTAGGACATTATTAGTTCCTGGATAAATTAATTCTTGAACTTGAGGAATTCTTGAAGATAGTGGAATTCTTTCTCTACTTGACTCTTCTAATGGATTGTTGTTTCCGCTGCAGTTGTTGATCTAAAACTTGTTGTTTATTATATTTTATCAGATTTTTTCCTGTTGAAGACTAATGATAAATTGTTGTATATTATCTTAGTCATAATATTCTTTACTGGGCTAGTTGAGCTCACCCTTTTCCTTTTTGTTCCATTGTTTTTCTCAGGATGAGAGAATTTAGCAGGAATTAGCCGGGGTATGGAGTGATGATTTAAGATAGTTGTTTTAGTAGTCCTCACTATTTTGTAAAATAGTGTATCAATAATTGTAATGAGGACTCCTTTTGAGTTTGTATACTCTCTATTAGATAATAGTTGTATTCAAACTCACAGTATATGTGTTGTCGTATTTTGCACGATAATTGTATTACTGAAGTTGTATTTGTTTATGTACCATGTATTTGGCGACTCAGAATGGGTGATGTATACCTATTTTGGGGGCGTCACAGTTGGTATCAGAGCTTAGGTATATGATCCCTGGCTAAGATGTGAAACAAGAACACGGAGCGGAGGGATGGGGAATTCCTTCGCTAGTATGACTTGACTAAGTTTATTTGGTATTTATTTGGTCAGTCATAGCATATGGTTAATATGTGATATGTTAATTTGTTAATTAACCCTTGTTTTATGGCAGTATTTAAGAATGGCAACGGGAAATATTAACGATGGAGTGAATGAGACAGTGGAGACACCTTTAATCACCACTCAGGGGAACGTGCAACAGGAAGGCAATATTCCTCCTGTAAACAACACTACCAAACAAATGATGAATGATGGGATGTTTAGGAACTTTTTGCAGTTTATGCAAAACCAGACGAGGGAGACTCGTGCACAAAATACGGATGGAAATGATAGCAATGTGCGGCTTATCACAGCTAAGCAGTTCAAATTGGGTCCTCCAAAATTTATTGGAAAGCCGGATCCGATAAAGGCAGAAACGTGGGTCAAACAAATTACCAAGATATTCGATGTCTTGGGATGCACGGAGGAACAGAAGGTTCCATTCGCCACCTTTATGTTCTCATGGTGAGTGTATCATCGGTGGGAGTCTGTGAAACGTACCCAGCCTACCGCACTTAACATGTCTTGGGAAACATTTCAGAAACTATTCAATGACAAGTACCTTCCTGAAAGTATTCGTCATATGAAGGAGGTAGAGTTTATCAGATTGGAACAAAACAACATGACGGTGTCCTAGTATGAGGCGAAGTGACTGAGTTATCCAGGTTTGCACCTCATTTGGTAGAGAATGAGGAACGAATGACAAGGATGTTTCTGAGAGGTCTAAAACCTGAGATTCTAAATATCTTATCTCTCATAAATTTTCTTTATATTCAGATGTTGTAAATGTGGCTCAATTATTAGAGCGAGATAATGAGTATGTTCAACCGAGGGACCACAACCAAGGTCATACTGCAAGTGGGCGGTGGTCATCTGAGCAATGACAACCAAAGAAAGAGGAAAACATTCTGGACAAAAGCGGAACCACTCGGTGGTAATCGTGGCCGTGAAAATAAAAAGAAGCGAGCCTGGGAGGAGATTTCAAGAAGAGAAGATTTAACGATGACGGAAGACGCTTAAGCAAAGAAGACTAAAGACCAAAGAACAAATTCTAGGGGAGGAGAACGATCGCCAGTTAGATGCTATAGATGCGGAGAGGAGGGACATATAAGTCCAAATTGTTCACAACTTTCCAAGATATGTTTTAGTTGTGGAAAAGACAGTCACATAGCTCGATTTTGTCCTATAGCGAAATCAAGTCCAGTTAGGACGGTGGCACCAAAGGTGGATATGGACAAAACAAAGTCGGTGGTTTCAGGAAGAGCTTTTTTCGTGACTTCTCAAATAGTGAGTAACCCGAACGAAGTTAGCATGAGTTAGTTAATTATAAATTCTTTCGAAGTCTATAGCTTATTAGATACCGGTTCTACCCACTCTTTTATTTCTCCTGCTTGTGCTCAACGTTTAAACTTGACTCCGGAGAAATTAGACTTTGACTTATCTGTGGAGACTCCGTTAGGAGAAACTGTTATCATATCCACAATTTATAAATCTTGTTTGATCCAAATGGGCACAATCACATTACCTGTTGATCTTATCTCTTTAAAGATACTTGCATTTGACGTAATTTTAGAGATTCATTGGTTAACTACTCATCATGCCAAAATTGATTATTTTCGTAAGGTTGTTAGTTTTCATATTCCTAACTAACCTGTTATGCGAATTCAAGCAACCAAACCATTGAATTCAAACACTTTCATATCAATCCATAAAGCCATTTGTTTATTGAAAAATGGATGTCAAGCTTTCTTAGCCCATTTCATGGATTTAAACAAAAATACGTCAGATTTGAATGATATTTTTGTTGTTAGTGAATTTCCTAGCGTATTTCCTGGCTTATCCCCAGAGTGTGATATTAAATTTTGTATCGACTTTGAACCCGGTACAAAACCAATTTTCAAAAATCCATATCAAATGGCTTTTATTGAACTTCAGGAGTTAAAAACCCAACTATAGAAGTTGGTACCCGAGCCTCTATCTAGTGACGTCCTTTGTGGAATGCACCGAATCTAGACTCTTCGTAGGGGACGTCATATTTATGCGATGATAAACTGATAGGCGCCATTATGACGTGCTATCAAAGATCGGGATATGAGTCACAGTTGAGAGCAACCTAAGTCAGTAATCAAAATATCTAGCTTTCTAGGCTTAGCTGGTTACTATCGAAGATTCGTGGAAGGATTTTCTCGAATTGATACTCCGTTAACTTAGCTGACTCGAAAAGATACAAAATTCGTATGGAGCGAGGAATGCGAGAAAATTTTCCAAAAGCTCAAGAGGCGACTCATTTCGCACTGCTCGACCATACCATCCTCGAAAAGCGAACGTGGTAGTTGACGTGGCTGAGTAAGATCGATCGCGAAAGTACGAAAAGCGATATTGTCGAACACAAAGACCTATTTTGTATAACTTACAAAGGATGGAGATAGAGTTAAAGGCTCCAAGTATACACATTATGATGTTAAATATACAAGTAGAATCGACTTTAATTGATAAAGTTAAAACCGCTCAAGCTACAAACCTGGAGCTGATGAACATAAAGAAGAAGGTACAAGAAGGCGTTATTCTAGAAGTAAGAGTCGATGAAGAGAAGAAAGCTCAAACCTTCGATTTATTTGAAATCCTCGATCGAGTAGGAACTGTGGCCTATAGACTAGCCTTAACGCTAAGTATGTCGCGTGTTCATAACGTTTTTCACTTATCGATGTTACGAAATATGGACGATTCAATCATATTATTAAGCGTTAGAACCGCATTTAGATAGCCGAAGATTTAACGTACGAGGAGGTACCTGTCAAGATCTTGGATAGGAAAGAGAATGTCCTACACACAAAGGTTATACCACAAGTTAAGGTTTTGTGGAGGAACAATGCTATTAAAGAAATGACCTGGGAGTTGGAATCAGAAATGAAAGCGAGGTATCCTCACCTTTTCGAAATACCAGGTACGTATATCAATTTCGAGGATGAAATTTCA
Organism: Panax ginseng; assembly: GCA_020205605.1. Taxonomy (NCBI): domain Eukaryota; kingdom Viridiplantae; phylum Streptophyta; class Magnoliopsida; order Apiales; family Araliaceae; genus Panax; species Panax ginseng. Next base: position 19,963,433 of record CM035147.1, on the reverse strand, counting down.
TAAGGAGGGGAGGTTGTAAGACCCCAACTTATTATAAATAAAATCGAATTATTATTGTGAATAATAAGGTGTTAATTTGATATAATACTTTGGTTATGGGTGAAATGTGAAAATTTTGTAAAATAAGCAAGTGGTTATAAAATATTCATTGTTGTCGGGGAATGTTCGTTTGGTCGTGGAATATTCTTTCTGTCAGGGAATATTCGTACGACGGCACAGCCATTTGTGGGCCCATAACGAATAACTGTCGGATGAAGAAAATGACAAAGTTTGAGTTTTATAAATAATGGCGTAATTGTTACCAAAGTAACAATGTTGGAATACCCGTGGTTAAAATACGATGAATACGCTGTGGTTGCACAAAGAGTGATTACTCAGATTGCACATTATTGTTGAATTATTGATTCTTACGTAAGAAGGTACTACTCAATAATTGTTACAGTAATTACTGTTCAATATTTTATTTTATTGGTTCAATAATTGTCGCGTTGATATTTTATATTATTGTTGTTTCAATAATTGTCACCGCACGCATTTTTCCCATTATCGGATCAATAATTCATATTATTTGAATAATATTATGAGATAGCATTAGTGGCAATGTCTAGAAAGTTCACATCAAGGAGAGGTTTGGTCACCTAATCAAGCTTGCCAAGAAGGAGAAATCCTTATCTGAAAGCCCTCTTCTTTCGAAACTACCGTTGTCATTATTATGATTCTGTAATATTATTTGTGAATAATTAATTATTGATTTATATGATAAGGAAATATTTATTTTATGTGGATATAATTGAAGGAATTAATGTTGAGGTATTTTTGTTTGAATGGAGGTATTAAAAATTAAATCACCATTATTGAGATATATCAAGTGAGTTATAATTTTAAATCCGTACCTAGATCGTTGTGGATTTTTGGATATGTTATACATATATAAGTTGAGTATATGTCCACAAATTGTGAACCGTTAAAAATGAACGTATAATTTGTTATGAATTTTAAGAGGTGACTGATTCAGAAATTAGGTTTATAAATAATTTTGGTGGAAAATTCTAGAATTGAGTGGGTCCCACTTGTGGTTGGTGAAGAAATGTGCTGAATTTTATTTCAAATGTGGTGGGTGGCAATAGTAGCAGGTAAAGCCATCAGGTAGTAGGTCAAGTCTGCTTCGGCGTGCTAACATTTTCCTATAAATAGATGGCTAAGTTAGAATTAAAAATCACACCAAAATCATAAGCTTTCTCTCTTTCTCTCTCTATATTATTGAGCGTATTTTGTGAGTATTTAGATACTTTGTGAGTTTTTATTTATCAGTGCAAGTTTCCTTCAGCCTTATACCGGTATTTCGATTAGAAGTACTGTTATTTTGAGGTAAGAGATGTTATTTTCTTCCTAATGATATTATTCTTTCAATATCATTATGCCGAAATATTGGTATGAACTTTTTTATCAAATTTGGAACTTTTTGTGTCGAGATTACTATTCACGTATACGACACTATTCACGAATACGACATTATTCACAGAAAAATGAAATTTTCTTCTTTTTATCCAAGATGTCTATTATGGTTAGTATCTTTGATTGTATCCATGTTTTGATCTTTATTTTTGAATTCTGCTTCAAAATTGGTTATTATGGAGTATTATTAAACTTGGATAAAACTGTAATACGAATCCTTAATATTTGTTCTTTTATCTCACTGAATTCGTTTTCTTTAAGATATTTTTCATCATCCTCAGTCTTAAATGATGATATTACTGAATATCTTTGGCCTGTACTGCAAAGATGAATGATTAACTGATGAATATCTTTGGCCCATAGTGCAAAGATGAACAAGTGTTGAGATGAACATGACTAACTAGTGATACAAATGAATATCTTTGGCCTGTAGTGCAAAGATGAATATTTGGTTCAAGATGTATATTGATTGATGTTACAGGGATAAAATATTGATAATAGACTTTTAAATCTTAGAAGATAGTGGAATTCTTTCTCTACTTGACTCTTCTAATGGATTGTTATTTCCGCTGCAGTTGTTGATCTAAAACTTGTAATCTATTATATTTTATCAGATTTTTCCCTGTTGAAGACTAATGATAAATTGTTGTATATTATCTTAGTCATAATATTCTTTACTGGGCTAGTTGAGCTCATCCTTTTCCTTTTTGTTCCATTGTTCTTCTCAGGAGGAGAGAATTTAGCAGGAACTAGCCGGGGTATGGAGTGATAATTCAAGATAGTTGTTTTAGTAGTCCTCACTATTTTGTAAAATAGTGTATCAATAATTGTAATGAGGACTCCTTCTGAGTTTGTATACTCTCTATTAGACAATAGTTGTATTCAAACTCACAGTATATGTCTTGTCATATTTTGCACGACAATTGTATTACTAAAGTTGTATTTGTTTATGTACCATGTATTTGGCGACTCAGAATGGGTTATGTATACCTATTTTGGGGGCGTCACATGGAATATCCTGTCTGTACGGATTACGCATGACCTGGTTCCATTCTTTATTATTCTGTTGGAATATCCTGTCTGTGCGGATTACGCATGACCTGGTTCCATTCTTTATTATTATGTTGGAATAACCTGTCTATGTGGAGTACAGCATGCATAATGAATGATCCTTCGTATTCATTCCTTATTAAATCGTGGAAATGATCTGTCTACGTGGATTACCGCATGGCGGGCAAAAATCCATTTGCGGTTTCATATATTCTATTATACTCAATTGGTTAAAGTTTTGGCTACTATACTCCATGAAATTAGTGGAATATCCTTCATATTTGTGCTTCATTTAGTATCTTTTCATGGAAATATTCTTCTGAGCATTCTTGAATTTTACTGCACAAAATAGTATCATGTTGACAGTTTGGACGTTATTTATTTCAGGATAAATTAAATTATAAATCTTTTAAAATTTATCCTTGAACTTGTTTTATTGAATTCCTATATCATTGTCATCATCCTCATGTTTATATTCTGTTGAAAGTCATCTGTGGCCTGTAGTGCATAGATGGACTTGGTATTATTATGACCAGGGATTATTCGGTATAATCATGACCGTAATGTTACAAATGATGTGGTAAAAGTCCTCATTGGCCATAGTGCATTGATGGACAGTTGTTGGCATGATCATGACCATTGATGAATACACGAATATCCTTGGCCCGTAGTGCATGGATAAGTTGTGGTCGTGACACTAATGAATATCCTTGGCCGTAGTGCAGGGATGATGTGGTTTATTTATTAAGTTGAGTCTCAGCGATAAAAGTGATGAAAAATCTTTTAAATCATAGAAGATAGTAGATTTTATTCTCTACTTGACTCTTCTAATGGATTGCTTGTTCCGCTGCAGTTAAACTTGATGGTTGTTATATTTTATCAGTTTAACACTGTTGAAGGCTAACAATAAATTATTATGCATTATCTTAGTCATAATATTTCTTATTGGGCTAGTTGAGCTCACCCTTTCTTTCACTGTTCTCTTCAGGAAATGAGAATATAGCTGGGACGAGTCCGGGAACGGATTGACGGTCCAGATGGTTGTTTTAGTATTCCTCACTATTCTATAAAATAGTGTGACAATAAATGTAATGAGGACTCCATTGAGTGTGGATATTTTCTAGATGACAATATTCTTATTAAAACTCTAAGATTATGTTTTGTCGTATTTTTACACGACTGTTGTATAATTATATTGTATTTGATTTTTGTATCATGTATTTGGCGACTCAAGATGGGTGATGTATACCTATTTTTGGGGGCGTCACAGTTGGTATCAAAGCTTAAGGATATTATCCCTGGCTGAGATGTGAGACAAGAACTAGGAGGGGAGAGACGGGGAATTCCTTCGCTAGTATGACCTACCTAAGTTTAATTGGTATTTAATTAGTCGGTCAGAGTATAAGGATAATATGTTGCATGTCATTTAACCCTTGTTTTTGGCAGTATTTGAAAATGACATCCGAGAATATTGAAAATAGCAATGGAACACATGAGACCGTTGAGTCACCACAGATCAATACCCAGGATAATGTGCAAGAGGAAGACAATAATCCTCAGGTAAACAACAACGATCAAATGATAAATGATGGAATGTTCAGAGGCTTTATGCAATTCATGCAACAACAGGCGAGAGCGGCTTCTGTCCAAAATGTAGGTGGAAACACTGGAAACTCTTGGACGGTCACCGCTAAACAGTTCAAGGAGCTGGGACCACCGGAGTTTATTGGAGAGCCAAAACCACTTAAGGCAGAAACGTGGATAAAGCAGATCACCAAGATATTTGATGTCTTGGGATGCTCCGAGGAGCAAAAGGTTCCCTTTTCCACCTTTATGTTGCGAGGAGAGGTAGATTACTGGTGGGAATCAGTAAAACGTACTCAACCTGCCGCACTGATGATGTCTTGGGAGAAGTTCCAAGAACTATTCAACGACAAGTACTTTCCCGAAAGTATTCGTCACATGAAAGAGGTAGAGTTTATCAAGTTGGAGCAGAACAATATGATCGTGTCGCAGTATGAAGCTAAGTTTGCCGAGTTGTGCCGGTTTGCGTCTCACTTGGTTGATAAGGGGGAGAGAATGACGCGAATGTTTCTAAGAGGTTTGAAACCCGAGATACGTCAATATCTAATTTCTCATAAACTGTGTTTGTATTCAGATGTTGTAAATAGGGCTCAGTTATTGGAGCGCGATAACGAGTTAACCCAACCAAGAGAAAGCAAATGACAAAATGATAATACCAAAGGTAGCAACATCGGGCGGTGACAACAAACGTGAGGAATCAACATGCCGTAAATGGTAACCACTTCTTGGTAATCATGGCCAAGACAATAAGAATGGGCATTTCAAGAAGAGGAGATTCAACAATGATGGAAAGATGTCAGCATCAGCACCCGTTGTTAAGGAAGGAGAACGACCACATATCATATGCTTCAAATGCGGAGGGGAGGGACATATCAGTCCAAACTGTGCGCAGCAGTCCAAAACGTGTTACAATTGTGGAAGAGAAGGTCACCTAGCTTGATTTTATCATTCAGGGAAGGCAAGTCCAGCTGGGATGGAGGCACCAAAGGCCGTCTCAGAAAAGTCAAAACCAATAGTTCAAGGGAGAGAGTTTGTTGTGACCTCCCAGAAAGCAAGAAACCCGAACGAGGTCATCACGGGTAATCTTATCATAAACTCTAGCGAAGTTTATACCTTATTTGATACCGGCTTCTACCCATTCTTTTATTTCTCCTACTTAGCCAACGCTTAAATTTGACTCGAGAAATTAGACTTTGACTTATCTCAGAAACTCCGCTGGGGAGAAACCTTCATTACATCCATTGCTTATAAGTCTTGTTTGGTTTAAATCGGTACCCTCACATTACCTTCGTCGATCTTATTTCATTGAAAATACTTGCATTTGACGTAATTCTGGGATTGATTGGTTAACTACTCATCATGCAAAATTGATTATTTTCGTAAGGTTGTTAGCTTTCATATTCTAACCAACCTATTATGCGAATTCAAGCAACCAAACCATTAAAATCAATCACCGGCATCTCAAACCATAAAGCTATTCGCTTATTGAAAAATAGATGTCAAGCTTTCTTAGCTCATGTCACGATTTAAACGAAAATACGCCGATTTGAATGATATTTCTATTGTTAATAAATTTCCGATGTATTCCCCAAGAACTTCTTGCCTATCCCAGGCGTGAAATTGAATTTTATCGACCTTGAACCCGGTACAAAACCCATTTCCAAAGCCCCATATCGAATGGCTCCTATTGAACTTCAGGAGTTAAAGACCCAACTGCAGGAGTTGTTAGACATCGGTTTCATTCTTCTTAGTACGTCTCCTTGGGGTGCTCCTGTTCTATTCGTGAAAAATAAAAATGGGAGTATGCGACTTTGTATTGATTATCGGGAGTTGAACCATGTCAATGTCAAAAATAGATACCCGTTGCCTCACATTGATAACCTGTTTGACAAGTTGCAAGGCGCTAAATTCTTTTCAAAGATCAATCTTCGTTCCAGATATCATCAGTTAAAGATTAGAACCGGTGACATTCCAAAGACGGCTTTCAGAACTCGGTACAGGCATTATGAATTCCTAGTCATGTCTCTTGGATTGACTAATTCTCCTGCTGCCTTTATGGATATGATGAACCGAGTATTCAAGGAATATTTGGATCACTTTGTGGTCGTCTTTATTGATGACATTCTCATATATTCCAAAAGCCGTGAAGATCATGAGCAACACTTGAGGCTGATACTCCAAAAGCTTCGTGAAAACAAGCTTTATGCCAAGTTGAAGAAATGCGAGTTCTGGCTTGAGGAAGTTGAATTCCTTGGGCACGTGATATCAAATCATGGAATATCTGTTGACCCAGCGAAGATTGAAGCAATTCAAAGCTGGGAGTAACCTAAGTCAGTGATTGAAATACATAGCTTTCTCGGCTTAGCTGGTTATTATCGGAGATTCGTAGAAGGGTTTTCTCGAATCGCTACTCCATTAACTCAAGAGGAAACTCATTTCAGCACCTGTTCTGAAAATACCATCTGGCTCGGAGGGATTTGTCATCTACAGTGATGCTTCGGGCAAAGGGTTAGGATGTGTTCTCATGCAACATGGAAAAGTCATAGCATATGCCTCTCGGCAAACTGTTGAAAGATTATTATCATACTATTCAATACCATCCTGGTAAAGCGAACATAGTAGCTGACGCATTGAGTAGAAGATCATATGCGGGTACGAGTGCAATATTGTCAACATAAAGGCCCAATTTGTATGACTTACAAAGGATGGAGATAGAGTTAAAGACTCCAGGGACCTATGTGATGATGTCGAATATACGAGTAGAACAAACTTTAATCGATAAAGTTAAAGCTGCTCAAACTACAGACCTGGAGCTGATGCGTATGAGGAAGAAAGTGCAAGAAGGTTCTATGCTGGAAGTAAGAATCGATGAAGAAGGAATACTTCGAGTCAACTCTAGACTTTGTGTTCCTAACGACCTTGATTTAAAGTATAAAATCATGATGGAGGCTACACACACACCATTTGCAATCCATCTCGGGTACCAAATGTATCATGATCTTCAACATACATTTTGGTGGAGCACTATGAAGAGAGAGATCGCGGAGTTTATCTCAAGGTGTCTAACTTGTCAACGAGTCAAGGCGGAACATCAAGTACCAAAAGGTCCATTCCAACCACTTGAGATTCCAAAATGGAAGTGGGAGCACATTACCATGGATTTCGTTACCGGTCTTCTCAAGGTTTCTCAAGGCATAGATGCAATTTGGGTCATTGTTGATAGATTGACCAAGTCGGCTCATTTCTTACCCATACGAGAAACTTATACACTTGAATGTCTTGCTCGTATGTACATAAATGAGATTGTAAGATTGTATGGTATGCCAGTATCCATAATTTCTAATCGAGACGCAAGATTCACTTCACGATTTTGGGTTAGTTTGCAGAAAGCTATGGACACGGATTTACGATTTCGCTCGGCATATCATGCTCAGACGGACGGGCAGTCAGAGAGGACTATTCAAACTCTTGAAGATATATTAAGACTCTGTGTCCTTGACTTCAAGGGAAGTTGGGACAAGTTCTTACCATTGGTGGAGTTTTCCTACAATAATAGTTATCAAGCAAGTATTGGCATGGCTCCATTCGAGGCGTTGTATGGAAGAAATTGTCGTTCTCCAGTATGCTGGGATGAGGTGGGTGAAGCAACGTTATTGGGACCGGAGTTGGTACGTATAACTACGGAAAAGATTCAAACGATCCGACAAAGTATAAAAACCTCACAAGATCGACAAAAGAGTTATGTTAATCTTCATCGAAAGAACGTGGAATTCGATATTGGAGATCATGTGTTGTTACGTGTTGCTCCATGGAAAGGAGTTACAAGATTTGGAAAGAGAGGAGAGCTCAATCCTCGATTCATTGGCCCATTTTTAATCCTCGATCGAGTAGGAATTGTGGCTAATAGACTCGTTTTACCGCCAAATATGTCTCGTGTTCATAACATTTTTCACATATCCATGTTACGTAAATATGTGAAAGACCCGAACCACATTATTAAGTTAGAACCAGACGAAATAGCGGAAGATTTAACGTATGAAGAGTTTTGTGACGCCCCCAAAATAGGTATACAACACCCATTCTGAGTCGCCAAATACATGGTACAGAAAGCAAACTACAACTTCAATAATACAATTGTCGTGCAAAATACAACAACACATACTGTGAGTTTAAATACAAATATTGTCTTCTAGACAATATCCACACTCAAATAAGTCCTCGTTACAATTATTCAAACACTATTTTATAGAAATAGTGAGGACTGCTAAAATATCTTTCTAGAACCATCACTCCGTACCCCGACTAGTTCCTGCTATGTTCTCACCTCCTAAGAAAAATGAAACAAAAAGGAAAAAGGTGAGCTCAACTAGCCCAGTAAAGAATATTATGACTAAGATAATATACAACAAATTATCGTTAGTCTTCAAAAGGGAAAAATCTGATAAAATATAATAGCCAACAAGTTTTTGATCAACAATCGCAATGAAGCAAACAATCCATTAGAAGAGTCAAGTAGAGAATGAGTTCTACTATCTTCTAAGATTTAAAAGTCCATCATCAATATTTTATCACCAGAACAACAATCAATATACATCTTTAATCAAATATTCATCTTTGCACTACAGTGCCAAAGATATTCATTTGTATCACCACCGATTGGTCATGTTCATCTCAACACTGCTCATCTCTCGCACTACGGGCCAAAGATATTCATCAGTTAATCATTTATCTTTGCACTACAGGCCGAAGATATTTAGTAATATCATCATTTAGGACTGAGGATGATGAAAAATATTTTAAAGAAAATGAATCCAGTGAAACGGAAGGACAAATAGTAGGATTCGTATAAAACGCTTTATCCAAGATCAATAATACTTCATAAATACCAATTTTGAAGCAGAATTCAAAAATAAAGATCAAAACATGGATACAATCAAAGATAGTAACCATAATAGACATATTGGACAAAAATAAGAAAATTTTATTTTTCAATTGAATAGTCTTTATTCGTGAATAATGTCGATATCGTGAACAATTAATCGCTCGTGAATAGTAACCCCGACACAAAAAGTTCTAAATTTGATAAAAATTCAGATCAATACTTCGGCATAATGATATTGAAGAAATAATATCATATATGAAGAAAATAACATCCCTTACCTCAAAATATCAGTACTTCTGTTCGGAATATCGGTATAAGGCTGAAGGAAACTTGCACTGATGAATAGAAACTCACAAAGTATCTAAATACTCACAAAATACACTCAATAATCTAAAGAGAGAAAGAGAGAAAACTTGTTTCTGGTGTGATTTTCAATTCTAACTTAGCCCTCTATTTATAGGAAAATATTAGCAGACTTGACCTGCAACCTGATGGCTTTACCTGCTACTATTCCCACCCACCACATTTGAAATAAATTCAGCACATTTCTTCACCAACCACAAGTGGGGCCCACTCAATTCTAGAATTTTCCACCAAAATGCTAAATTTGGATACTTCAACAATTTCTCGAACCACCACCTCTTAAAATTCATAAACAAATCATACGTTCATTTTAACTGCTCAAAATTTGTGAACATATACTCAACTTATATATGTATAACATATCCAAAAATTACAACGATCCAACTATTTGGGATTATAACTCACACAATATATCTCAAAAACACTTGTTTAATTTTTAATACCTCTATTCCAACAAAAATATCGATAAAACAAAATTTCAACATTAACTCCTTCATTTTTAACCATAATAAATATATCCAACATTTATATCCACATAAAATAAATATTTCCTTATCATATGAATCAATAATTAATTATTCACAAATAATATTACAGAATCACATTTATTACAACCAGGTAGCTCCTCGAGAAAGAGGGGCTTTCAATAAGAATTTCTCCTTATTGGCGCGCAATTAGGTGACCAAACCTCTCCTTGACCGAACTTTCTAGACATTGCCAATAGTGCTATCTAATAATATTATTCAAATAATATGAATTATTGATCTGATAATGGGAAATATCGTGCAAGATGACAATTATTGAAACAACAATAATATAAAATATCAACGCAAGAATTATTGAATCAATAAAATAAAATATTGAATAAAGAATCATCGTAATAATTATTGAGTAGTGCCTTCTACGTAAGGATCAATAATTCATCAATACTGCATCCACGCCAGACATCGTATTTTAACCAATTTAGTATTCCAACAAAGTGTTAATTCGTGAATAACTACGCCAATTATTTATAAAAACTCAAACTTGTCATTTTCTTCATCCGACGCTTATTCTGCTACATTGGCCCATTAAATGACTCATACCATTCGTATGAATATTCCCCGACAACAATGATTATTTTATAACCACTTGCATATTTTGCAAAATTTGCACATTTCACCCATAACCAGAGAATTATATCAAATTAATACCTTATTATTCACAAATATAATTAGAGAAAATTCGATTTTATTTATAATAAGTTGGGGTCTTACAACCTCCCCTCCTTATGCAATTTCGTCCTCAAAATTGACATACGTTCCTGGTGTTTCGAAAAGGTGAGGATACCTCACTTTCATTTCTGATTCCAACTCCCAGGTCATTTCTTCAATAGCATGGTTTCTCCACAAAACCATAACTTGTGGTATAACCTTGGTGCGTAGGACATGCTCTTTCCTATCCAAGATCTTAACAGGTACTTCTTCGTACGTTAAATCTTCGGTTATCTCGTCTGGTTCTAACGCAATAATATGGTTTGGGTCTTTCACATATTTACGAAGCATGGATATGTGAAAAACATTATGAACACGAGACATACTTGGAGGTAATGCGAGTCTATAGGCCATATTTCTTATTCGGTCACGAATCTCAAATGGACCAACAAATCGTGGATTGAGCTTTCCTCTCTTCCCAAATCTTGTAACTCCCTTCCATGGCACAACACGTAACAATACATGATCCCCAATATTAAATTCCACGTCTTTTCGATGAAGATCCGCATAACTCTTTTGTCGATCTTGTGCCATTTGTATACGTTGTCGAATCATTTGGATCTTTTCTGTAGTCATGCGTACTAATTCTGGTCCCAATAACGTTGCTTCTCCCACCTCGTCCCAGCATACTGGAGAACGACACTTTCGTCCATACAATGCCTCAAATGGAGCCATGCCTATACTTTCTTGATAATTGTTATTGTAGGAGAATTCTACCAGTGGCAAGTACTTATCCCAACTTCCTTTAAAATCTAGGACACAAAGTCTTAATAGATCTTCAAGGGTTTGAATAGTCCTCTCTGATTGTCCGTCTGCTTGAGGATGGTATGCCGAATCAATCAGAAATCTGCGCCCATAGCTTTTTACAAGCTAACCCAAAATCGTGAAGTGAATCTTGGGTCGCGATCCGAAACTATGGATACTGGCATGCCATGCAATCTCACAATCTCATTCACGTACAAGCGAGAAAGACGGTCAAGGGAATAAGTCTCACGTATTGGTAAGAAATGGGCAGACTTGGTTAATTTATCAACAATAACCCAAATCGCATCTATGCCTTGAGAAACTTTGGGAAGACCTGTAACGAAATCCATAGTAATGTGTTCCCACTTCCATTTCGAAATATCAAGTGGTTGTAATGGACCCTTTTGCACTTGATGCTCCGCCTTTACACGTTGACAAGTTAAACACCTCGGGATAAACTCTGCGATCTCTCTCTTCATATTGTTCCACCAAAATGTATGTCGAATATCATGATACATTTTGGTACTCCCGTGATGGATTGCAAACGGGTGTTGTGTGCCTCCATCATGATTCTATGCTTGTGTCGAAATTGTTAGGAACACAAAGTCCGGAGTTGAATCTAAGTATTCCTTCTTCATCGATTCTCGCTCGAATAGCTCCTTCTTGCACTTTCTTCTTCATACGACGCCTCCAAAACGTAGCTTGAAAGCAACTTTAACTTTATCGATTAAAGTCGATTCTACTCAGATATTCGCCATCATCATGTGGGTCCTGAGTCTTTAATTCTACCTCCATCCTTTGCAAGTCATACGAATGGGCCTTTGATTGACAATATCGCACTCATACTCGCATATGATCTTCTACTCAATGCGTCAGCTATTATGTTCGCTTTTCAGGATGATATTGAATAGTGTGATCGTAATCTTTCAAAAAATCTCGAGCCAACGCCGCTGTTCAAAGCATGTTGAGTTCTTTTTGGGTGAAGAAATATTTGAGGCTTTTATATGGTCCGTATAAATCTCCACTTTCTCCCCATACAAGTAGTGTCTCCAAATTTTCAACGCTAATACGATCGCTGCTAACTCTAGATCATGAGTAGGATAATTCCTCTCATATTCTTTGAGTTGTCGTGAGGCATAGGCAATGACTTTCCCATGTTGCATGAGAACGCATCCTAACCCTTTTCCTGAAGCATCGCTGTATATAACAAATCCATCCGTACCAGATGGTATTGCCAGAATAAGTGCCGAAATGAGTCTCATCTTGAGCTCTTGGAAACTCTTCTCGCATTCCTCGCTCCATACAAATTTTGTATCTTTCCGAGTCAACTGAGTTAATGGAGTAGCGATTTGAGAAAATCCTTCCACGAATCTCCGATAATAACCAGCTAAGCCCAGAAAGCTACGCACTTCGGTCACCGACTTTGGTTGCTCCCAACTTTGTACTGCTTCAATCTTTGCCGGGTCAACAGATACTCCATGTTTTGACACCACGTGCCCAAGGAATGCTACTTCCTCAAGCCAGAACTCACATTTCTTCAGCTTGGCATAAAGCTTGTTTTCACGAAGCCTTTCAAGTATCAGCTTCAAATGGTGCTCATGATCTTCACGGCTTTTGGAATAGATGAGGATGTCATCAATAAAGACAACAACAAAGTGATCCAAATATTCCTTGAATACACGGTTCATCATATCCATGAAAGCAGCAGGAGCATTAGTCAATCCAAAAGACATGACTAAGAATTCATAATGCACGTACCGAGTTCTAAAGGCAGTCTTTGGAATATCCTCAGTTTTAATCTTCAGCTGATGATATCCAGAACGAAGATCGATCTTTGAAAAGAATTGTGCTCCTTGCAACTGGTCGAACAGGTCATCAATGCGAGGTAGCGGATACCTATTCTTGATGGTGACATGGTTTAATTCTCGGTAGTCAATACAAAGTCACATACTCCCGTCTTTCTTCTTTACGAATAAAACAGGAGCACCCCAAAGAGATGTACTAGGACGAATGAAACCTATGTCTAACAATTCCTGTAGTTGGACTTTTAACTCCTGAAGTTCAATAGGAGCCATTCAATATGGGATTTTAGAAATGGGTTTTGTACCCGGCTCAAGGTCAATAAAGAATTCAACATCACGCTCGGGCTGGTGACCGGAAGTTCTTCGTGAAATACATCGTAAAAAATTCTCTAACAACATAAATATTATTCAAATCACTTATCTTTGTTCAAATCCATAACATGGGCTAAGAAAGCTTGACATCCGCTTTTTTAATAAACGAATAGCTTTTATGGCTTGATATGATAGTGGATCGATTTTAGTGGTTTAGTTGTTTGAATTCATGACAAAGTTGGTTAGGAATATGAAAACTAACAACCTTACGAGAACAATCAATTTTGGCATGATGAGTGGTTAACCAATCAATTCCTAAAATCACATCAAAAGAAAGTATCTTTAAAGAGATAAGATCAACAGGTAATGTGATAGTACCAACTTGGATCATGCAAGATTTATAAACTGTAGATGTAACGAAGGTTTCACCCAACGGAGTTTCAACAGATAAGTCAAAGTCCAATTTCTCCGAAGTCAAGTTTAAACGTTGAGCACAAGCAAGAGAGATAAACGAATGGGTAGAACCAATATCTAGTAAGGTATAAACTTCGCAAGAGTTCAAGATTAGCTTACCCGTAATCACCTCGTTCGGGTTCCTCGCGTTTTTGGCCATCCACGACAAACGCTTCTTCCAGAACCGCTAATTTCGACTTATCCCGGACAACCTTGAGTCACCATCCCATTGAACTTGGTTTTGCTACTGTAACAATCCCTGCTATGTGGCCTTCCTTTCCACAGCTTGTAACATACCTTGGATTGTTGTGGGACATTAATGATATGTCCCTCTTCCGCATTTGTAACATCTAACTGGCGGTCGTTCTCCTCCCCTAGAATTTGTTGTTGGTGCCGGTGATGTTGTTGATGTCTTCCCGTCATTGTTGAATCTCCTCTTTCTGAAATTTCCACTTGACTCACCTCTCCTATTACCATGGCCACGATGACCACCCGAGTGGTTACCGCTTTGTTCGTATTTTTCCTCCTCGTTGGTTATCATCGCCTAATGAATAATTGTTGTCACCGTATGACCTCGGTTGTGGTCCTCGCTTGAATATACTCATTATCTCGCTCTAATAATTGAGCCTCGCTTACAACATCCTAATATAAAGAAAATTTATGAGATATAAGATATTGTCAATCTCTGCTTTAGACCTCTCGTAAACATCCTCTTCATTCGCTCCTCATTTTCACCAAATGAGGTGCAAACCGGATAACTCGCAAACTTCGCCTCGCATCGACACCGCCATGTTGTTTTTGTTCTAGTCCGATAAACTCCACCTCCTTCATATGACGAATACTTTCGTGAAAGTACTTGTCATTGAATAGTTTCTGAAATGTTTCCCAAGACATGCTAAGTAAGGTTGGTTGGTACGCTTCACGAGACTCCACCAAAGAGTCCGCTCACCGAATATAAAGTTGACGAATGGAACCTTCGTCTCCGTGCATCCCAAGACATCGAATATCTTGGTAATTTGCTTGACCCACATTTCCGCCATGATCGGATCCGGCTTTCCCATAAATTCTGGTGGTCCCAACTCCTTGAACTGCTTGGCTGTGACAAGCCGTGCATTGCTATCATTTCCACCCGTATTTTGTGCACGAGTCTCCCTCGTCTGGTTTTGCATGAACTGCAAAAAGCTCCTAAACATTCCATCATTCATTGTTTGCTCGGTAGTGTTGTTTACAGGAGGAATATTTCCTTCCTGTTGCATGTTCTCCTGGTTTATAACTAAAGGTTGTTCCACAATCTCATATGCTTCAATGCTTATAACAACATTTTCAGATGCCATTTTCAAACACTGTCACAAAACAAGGGTTAATTGACATATCACATATTGTCCCTATACTCTGACCGACCAATTAAATACCAAATAAACTTAGGTAGGTCATACTAGCGAAGGAATTCCCCGCCTCTCCCTCCTAGTTCTTGTCTCACACGCCGCCTGGATCATATCCCTAAGCTCGATATTAACCGCGACGCCTCCCAAAATAGGTATACAACACCCATTCTCGAGTCGCCAAATACATGGTACGTAAAGCAAACTACAACTTCAATAATACAATTGTCGTGCAAAAATACGACAACACATACTATGAGTTTAAATACAAATATTGTCTTCTGACAATATCCACACTCAAATAAGTCCTCGTTATAATTATTCAAACACTATTTTACGTAAATAGTGAGGATCACGAAAACATCTTTTAGAACCATCACCCGCACTCGACTAGTTCCCTCGCTATGTTCTCACCTCCGAGAAAAATGGAACAAAAAGGAAAAGGGTGAGCTCAACTAGCCCAAAGAAGAATATTATGACTAAGATAATATACAACAAATTATCGTTAGTCTTCAACAGGGAAAAAATCGATAAAATATAATAGCCAACAAGTTTTTGATCAACAACCGCAATGGAACAAAGAATCCATTAGAAGAGTCAAGTAGAGAATGAGTTCTACTATCTTCTAAGATTTAAAAGTCCATCATCAATATTTTATCCCTATAACAACAATCAATATACATCTTTAATCAAATATTTATCTTTGCACTACAGGCTAAAGATATTCATTTGTATCACCAGTTGGTCATATTCATCTCAACACCTGTTCATCTTTGCACTACGAACCAAAGATATTCATCAATTAATCATTTATCTTTGCACTACAGGCCGAAGATATTTAGTAATATCATCATTTAGGACTAAGGATGATAAAAAATATTTTAAAGAAAACGAATCCAGTGAAATGGAAGGACAAATAGTAGGGATTCGTATAACAGTTTATCCAAGATCAATAATACTTCATAAATACCAATTTTGAAGCAGAATTCAAAAATAAAGATCAAAACATGGATACAATCAAAGATAGTAACCATAATAGACATCTTGGACAAAAAGAAGAAAATTTTATTTTCTATGAATAGTGTCGATTCGTGAATAGTGTCGTAGATACGTGAACAAAGGTCGCTCGTGAATAGTAACCTCGACACAAAAAGTTCTAAATTTGATAAAATTCGTGATCAATACTTTCCAAGATAATGATATTGAAGAAATAATATCATATATGAAGAAAATAACATCCCTTACCTCAAAATATCGCATTTTGATCGGAATATTTCCAGATAAGGTCAAGCAAACTTGCAATCGATGAATAAAAACTCACAAAGTATCTAAATACTCACAAAATACACTCAATAATCTAGAGAGAGAAAGAGAGAAAACTTGTTTCTGGTGTGATTTTCAATTCTAACTTAGCCTTTTATTTATAGGAAAATATTAGCAGACTTGACTTGCAACCTGATGGCTTTACCTGCTATTATTCCCACCCACCACATTTGAAATAAATTCAGCACATTTCTTCACCAACCACAAGTGGGGCCCACTCAATTCTAGAATTTTCCACCAAAATGCTAAATTCGGATACTTCAACAATTTCTGAATCAGTCACCTCTTAAAATTCATAACAAATCATACGTTCATTTTTAACGGTTCAAAATTTGTGGACATATACTCAACTTATATATGTATAACATATCCAAAAATTACAACGATCCAACGGTCGGATTATAACTCACGCAATATATCTCAAAAACACTTGTTTAATTTTTAATACCTCTATTCCAACAAAAATACTGATAAAAAACCTCAACATTAACTCCTTCATTTCTAACCATAATAAATATATCCAACATTTATATCCACATAAAATAAATATTTCCTTATCATATGAATCAATAATTAATTATTCACAAATAATATTACGTAATCACATTTATGACAACCAGTGTCGCTCCTGTGAAAGAGGGGGCTTTTTCAATAAGAATTTCTCCTTATCAAGCCGCGCAATTTAGGAGACCAAACCTCTCCTCGATGTAACTTTCTAGACATTGCCAATAATGCTATCTAATAATATTATTCAAATAATATGAATTATTGATCTCGATAATGGGAAATACTGTGCAAAGGACAATTATTGAAACAACAATAATATAAAATATCAACGCACCAATTATTGAATCAATAAAATAAAATATTGAATAAAGAATTCATCGTAATAATTATTGAGTAGTGCCTTCTTACGTAAGGATCAATAATTCATCAATACATGCATCCACGCGTAGACATCGTATTTTAACCACCGGTATTCCAACAAGTTAATCAGAATAACCACGCCGTTATTTATAAAAACTCAAACTTGTCATTTTCTTCATCCGACAGTTATTCTATTATGGGACCCACAAATGACTGCGCCGTCGTACGAATATTCTCCGATAACAATGATTATTTTATAACCACTTGCATATTTTGCAAAATTTGCACATTTCACCCATAACCAGAGAATTATATCAAATTAATACCTTATTATTCACAAATATAATTAGAGGAAATTCGATTTTATTTATAATAAGTTGGGCTTTTACAAGTTTCCTGTTAAAATCTTGGATGAGAAGGAGCATATTTTACGCTCCTAGGTTATACCTCAAGTCAAAGTTTTGTGGAGAAACCACGATGTTGAGGAAATGACCTGGGAGTTAGAATCTGAAATGAAATCAAGGTATCCTTACCTCTTCGACATACCGTGCATTAAAGTTATTTGTAATATTAAATATTTATTGATTTATATAAGTCCTTGTATTTAATTCCGATTATGTTTATATTTATGAATAAATAATTGTTCAATTTGTTCAATTTGAGTTGATGTGATTTAGTTAATTATTTGTTGAATAAATAATTAAATATTAAATATTTATTTACAATATTAAATATTTATTGAATTATATAAGTATTTAATGACAATTTGAGTTGATGTGATTTAGTTAATTATTTGTTGAATAAATAATTAAGGAGCTAAGAAAATTAGTTGTTATGAGTTTATATACCAATTTAATTTAATAAGTAAGCTAGAGAGCTTATAGTGATTTAAATAAATTATAATATTTTAAATGGGAAATGGTAATTTAAAATATTAGTTGGTTTAATAAAATTATAATTATAAAGAAATTATAGTTTTGTGATAATGATTTATGTGTTAAAGTAATTTAATAGATTAATATTTTAATTGATTATTTAATTAAATAGAAGTGTGACAAATAACCTTGCTATAAAGGAGTTACTAAAAATAAATTAAAAGAGTTTAATTTAGTTTTGCCAAACATGTCTTATCGCATATTAAGTCTTTAATCTAATGATGTGTTAAAGCAAACAAGGTATAAGGATTAATCCATTTGTTTTAATTAAGTTTACCAAACAAGGTGTAAGGGTTAATGGGTTATTTTATTAAGCTTCAGCCAAACAAGCCTTATGGCTTTTGATTTTCAAAATTCTATAACCGATGTCGCTTAAAATCCTATACTTAATATCTATATTATTATTATTATATTATGCTTATATGATAATACGTAAACTAGAGTCGGGAGAAGAGAGAGAAGAAGAAGAAGAACACACAGAAAAATTTGAGAAAACTCTAGAGAGAGTGAGTGATTCTAACAAAAGTTTTTGAGAAAGGAATTGAGAAAAGAATAGCCATCATCTTCCTAATCAAAGGTAGGAGCTTAATCTCTTCTTTAAAAGTTTAGACTTCTTCTTCCAAAAAAAGTTCTCTCAAAAATTTTTATAAAGGATTAATTGTTGTTATGTATATAGTTTTGTATGATTATTGATTATAAGGTTGTTTCATGAATTTGTATGTGATTATAGAAAATTTAAGTCATGTATGTATGTGTTTTGTGAAGAAAACCATATTACAGTGTTTACATGAAAATACATATGAATATGGCTTAATTTAAAATAGAAATTAAGGTTTAATTAGTTGTTAGATTGATAAATTGATTATAGAAATTGATAGAGTATGTATAATCATAACTATGATGTTTTGAAATTTCTGTTTTGATTGAAAAACAAAATCAAAGTGTTAAATTTCATTAAAAATGTCAACAATGGAGTTTTTGCCAAAAACATTGAAATTGGGTGTTGTAACTTTGAGGTTTGTGTTATTTTATGAGTATAAACATGTTAGAAGTCTTCACAATATGTTTATATGAAGTCTATATGTGTATTACATGATAATCACTCTATTAGATTCGAGCTTTTAGGCCAAATTGGCTTTTTTCATACTGCTGCCGAGCTTCGTCGCCGATTCGAGTTTCATATAAGCACACGCTCAAAGAAGAAGATATCTCTCGCTACACAAAGATTTATACACCACCACAATATACCAACCAATGGCCTCAATCACCGAGTCAGCAGTCAAATACATCACTCACGCACAAGCAGACGTAACCACAAAGTAAATCGGAAAATAGCAATACGAAGTTAACGTAGAATGTTCTCGATAGCTTTTGTTTATGTATACAAAACTTGAAAATAAATGTTATGTGTTAATAATATGAATGTTAAATGATGATTTCAGTAGTATTAAACTATGAATGAACATGTTATCAAGAGTTAATTAGTATTAACGTAGTTTGATTATGTGAATTGGTAATTTAACCTACATGATGTATATATTTTGTTTATATAGATATAAAATGTTGGTAATGACTAATTATGTCATGATGACATATGTATAGGGTATTGATTCGTTGTAAGGTTTAGCTTGTGCTAAAGGCAAGTTTTCTAACTCTAAAACTTCATTGTACAAGTTTAAATTTCGCTGAGAGCACATTATTGCTTTTAATTCCATTTCAATTATACAAGTTGCTAACTTTACACTTTCGTGGAGATAGATTGTTTATTATTGATAAAGCTCTTGTATCTATTGGTTCATGAGAATACAAGTATTCCAAATCTTATATTTTATTATTGAGCAAGTTCTTTAATATGTAACTTGTGATTTAGCATACGTAGTTGTTTTATTTTAATATTCTAGTATCGAATAACTCTATCGCTCAAATTTACTATTCATTATGCATGTTTAGTACCCAAATTCTCAATAACCTTGAATGTTATGATTATTCAATGCTTATGCTATTAGATTATTCCTAAAGCATAATGTTAATTTACAAATATCAATTCAAGATGATTATTCCATAGCATACAGCTTATTTTTTTTTGTAATCAACTAACTTAGTTGATTTTCGCTGAATCCTAAATTACCTCAGAATGTATCCAAACCAAACTTACTTTGGTGCGTGCACTTGTATTCTAAATAATCGAGATGAACAACTCTTTTAATAGAGGTTTACGCTAGCGTTGAAATGGTTGTGCACAATACATTGTACGAAGGGTTGATCCCCAAGACGTGTGGAGTCCTTATAGTCTTATGACCGTTAAAGTTAAAGTTGAAAGATTACTTATAACTCAGGACATGATTCGTGGTCATTAGACCTCAAAGAATGTTATAATTTTCGTAAAGTTAATAGAATATATTGTTCAGCTTCTATTGAGCCTAATATTGGCAATTGATGTAAAAGTTTAAAGATTTATTTATTGTTATTTCAAGTGGGCCTTGTTTGCTCACTCTTGCCTCGTAAAATTTCTTACAAATTAAGTTGAAACCGTGACGACCTAGCACCAAAGAAGTGAAAAAGGAAAGATGAATAAATACTCAAGACTTGTAATAGTTTTGATAGTTTACTTTCGCACTTTGGTTTAAAGATTGTAATGAAGTTTATTTAAATTTTCCGATTTGAATGATTGTTGTTAAAGGTTAGATAACCCGAGATTTTTATTTAAGTTTAATCTCAGTATGGGCAAGGTGTTTTTATTATTCAATTTTATTATAATTGGGTAGTTATAAATGAATGTTTTGATTAAGTGAACACCAAATCTTGAGGAAATGAAGTACCGTGATTTGGGGTGTCACAAAGTTGGTATCAAAGCTTTAGGTTATGAACCTTAGGTGGGGGAAAAGCCTTAGAAGTAACCTTTTGAAAAGATAAGGAGATAACTCTTATCGAAGTTTTAAGAAAGAAGTAATAAAACACTTATGTGCTTATGTGTTTATAGTTTATGTATTCGTGAGTGTCGAGTAGTAATGATTAATAATTAAAACTTTAAAACTTTGTTGTCGTGGATGACTAATGCCTCGAGAATCCAACAAAGTTAGGGAGGAGGGACCTCAAATGCCTATAGAGGAGGAGCCTCACACATTCAGTGAAGTTTGGGAACAACTACTCGCCACGGAGTCACCTCTGCTGGTCACATGAGTTGAAGATGAGGATGATGATGTGGAGATGTATGAGGAGGATCCCATCGAGTTACCACAGAGAGGATGAGGATGATGAGGACGAGGAGGAAAGGATTCCACTTAACTCGATAGTGGGTCGAGATATAATATGAGGTGCATGACCGTAACGTGGAACTTCGTGATATAGTTGAGGAGTTGCAGGAGATAGTAGTCAACAACAATCGCAATGACACAAAAAGACTAAGAGATCCAGATCGTGAGGAACGAATCGACAAACGCCGAGGAGAAACTAATACGCATCAAGGAGAGAAAGAACAATTGATCGAGATGGTTGCTGAACTTAAGAACAAGCTGAGAGAAGAAGCTGCTAAGAGGGCAAGAGCTAAAGATGCATACGAGGAAGCTTATCAACGAACCGAAGAGCAGTAAGGAACTCACAAGCGAAAAGGATGAAGATGGAAGAGATGGATAAAGTATTTGACATCGCAATTAATCGAGCTCAAGATCGGGTCATGGGATATCCGATTCAGTTCGAGACGCTGCCATCATATGTATTAGATCGCAGGACAATGTTTCGAGTCATGGAGGAAGAACGTGATAGGGCTAAGAAGTATCTTAATAGATCATCATAGAAAATGTGCCTGTAATGCACGTAATAAGTATTAAATAATGTAAATCCTCAGTGTTAAGTAACCATGGATATGATAATAATGATGTTGTCCTCGTAACTTTTGTAGTTCAGAAAGGAATGTAAATAGCAGTGATGCTATTGTTTTTATGATTTTCGAAGTAATGATGAATAAATAAAAGTTATTATTTTATTCAAAGTGTTATGTGTTATGTGGTTATTTCTTTTATGGAGGCAAGTTAATTAGAAATACTTAAAGAAGTTGAGTAATAGTCTAATAGATGTTTTGTTTTAATGTAAAATGCCTCCTGCACGTGAACCACCCCGGCAGAGAAACAAATGAGAGAACTACTAATAACGATAATGTTGACGGAAACCCCTGCTCAACAACTAGTGACACTACCGATGTGAGCGCTGCAGTAATCAACCACAAAACCATGGTACAACGCTTAAGGATTTCAAGGCGGTTGACCACCAATTCCATGGGTCTATGAATCCAAATAAGCACGCACCGGATTATGGAGATAGAAAAGTATTCGGCGTCGCTAGGGTAGGGGATGATCGTAAGACTACTTTCGCAACGCTCATGTTGAAAGCGTAAGTTAGTTATTGCGGCAAGCCAATAAAACTCGTGAAGGGCCAGGAGTGATGACCGGATAGGTTCAAGGAGTTGTTTTTCGAGACCTATTTCCTGAGAGTTCAAGAGTCACCGAAGTACAGCTCGAACTAAAACAAGGAACGATGACGGTGATCCGAGTATGCCACAAAATTCAATGAATTGGCGAGGTTTGCACCATATCAAGTCAAAGATGCATTTGAAGCGTAAGGCGAAGAGATTTGAACAGGACCAAAGCCCCGGTCAGATAAAGAGGGTCTCCCTGCTCCAAATGAAGACATTTGCAAAGCATGGATGGAGAAAGCAAGACTCACCAAGGTGGAGGCGAGGCAAAGACAAAGTTCAACCAGAACAAAAAGAAGAAGAAGAATGAAATGAGATTAAGAATGGAGGTAGGTGGAAAAACAACAAAACAACAACAACAACAACAACAACAACAACAACAACAAGACAGGAAGAGGAAGTGAATGGGAACGGGTGCCGGAAACCAAAGTCGGTAACCAAAGAAAACAAAAGTTTGAAGCATGTATGATATGCGGAAATTCCATAAGGGTGCGCGTGCTTGATAGGGAAGCGAGTATGCTACAATTGTGGCTGTGAGGGTCACATCGCCCCAAATCGCACTCAACCGAAGAAGAATGTATGCTTCACGCATGGATCCAAGGATCACTTTGCTCGTGAATGCCCTAAGAAGAGGGAAGGAGGACAAACGTAAGCAATGGAGGTAACAATGGAGGTACATGGGCCATCAGCAGACTCTCAAAGATCAAACAAACCCACAAATGTAACCTTCAACACGACTGCAGCAAGATGTCAGGCAATCAAAAGATGTAGTGTCGTATTATCCCAATCAATGATATAAATGCTTATGTATTATTCGATTCGGGTGCTACTTGTTCGCTTATATCTCGATGAATTTGCTAAGAGGTTAGAATTGCCTTGTAGAAGAACCAATTTTCCTTTGAACATAGAAATTGCGTAATAAGGAAGTAATCCCTCATTAGATTCAGATACAAGAACCGTAGGGTGAACATTAAGGAGAATATCTTGTTGGTAGATTTGATTCCGATTAGACTCTGGGGAGTTTGATGTAATTTTGGGAATGGATCATTGCTCAAATATGGAGCAAGAATCGATTGTCACAAGAAGTGTGTAAACCTTACGACTCACAAAAAGTAGTATTTTATGGCAAAGCAAGTCACCTAGACAAATGAAATGTCCGACGACTATGCAGCCAAGAAGTTGTTGAGTCAAGGTTGTGTGGGCTATTTAGCTTATATAGTCGATACTCGTAAGAAGGGTGTGAAATTAGAAGAAATACCGAGAGTGAGAGAATTCAAGACGTTGTTTCAGTAAGATTTGCCAGACTTCCGCCTCCGACAGAGAAATTGAGTTCGTGGATCGACTTAGCGCCGAACAAAACCGATATCGGGCCCCGCATGTAATGGCTCCTAGAGAAATGAAGGAACCGATGGTACAAAGCAAGAGTCATAGACAAGAAATATATTCAACCAAGCGACGCCGGGGGGAGCGCCAGCTTTATTTCGTTAAGAAGAAGGATGGAACAATGCGCCTTTCATTGATTATAGAGAGTTAAATAAAGTCACTATTAAGAATAGGTATCCGCTTCCTAGAATAGATGACTTGTTTGATCAAATTGGGGGTGCTAAATATTTCTCAAAATTGATTTGAGAAGTGGGTATCACCAATCAAGGTAAGAAAGGAGGATATACCTAGAATCTAGCATTCGTAACTCCTGCATTTTTACATTACGAAGTTTCGGTGATGTCTTTTGGTTTAACTAATGCCCCGCCAAGGCTCATGGATTTGATGAACAGGTGTTTAAACCATTCTTAGACAAGTTTGTAGTGGTATTTATTGATGACATTCTCGTGTATTCCAAAACTCAAGAAGAACACGTGGAACATTTACGCTTGACATTGGAAACACTAAGGAAGGAAAAGTCAGACGCGAAATTTCTAAGTGCTAATTTTGGCTCGATCGCACACAATTTTTTGGTCATGTGATCGACAAAGATGGGATTTCAAAGGATCCATCAAAAGTGGAAGTCAGAATCAATTGGGAACAACCAAGAACACCATCAAAAGTGAGGAGTTTCTTGGGACCGGCCGATTATTATAGAAGATTCATTCAAGATTTTTCTAAGATAGTTACTCGCTAACAAATTTGACAAGGAAAGTCAGAAAATTCGCTTGACGAAGAAATGTGAAGAGAGTTTCCAAGATTTGAAGAAAAAGTTAAGTATGGCACCTGTGTTGACATTACCGATAATACAGAAAATTTTGTGGTGTATAGTGATGCCTCACACAAAGGGTTGGGTTGTGTTCTTATGCAGAATCGGCAAAGTTATTGCCTATGCATCAAGACAATCAAGGATTATGAGAAAGGGTATCCACTCATGATTTGGAATCGGGTCATAGCTTGTATTTGCTCAAGATATGGAGACACTATCTTTATGGAGAGAAATGTGAAATCTACACGCACTCACAAAAGTCCAAGTATATTTTCACTCGTAAGGATTTGAACACGCGCCGAGAAGGTGGATGGAATTGATAAAAGATTATGATTGTGAAATCTTTTATCATCCCGCAAAGCGAATGTGGTGGCGTATGCTTTAAGCAGAAAGGTCGAGAGAAGTTGATGCCGATAACAACTCAGAGGAGCTCATTTCAAAGAATGACAAAACTCGGAGTTAGAAATCAAATTTCCAAAAGAATCAATTTAACAACTATTCCAGATAGAAGTCGGTCCAACTTTAGTGGACAAAGTGAAGAATGCTCAACTACAAGATGAGGAGTGGGGAAAATCAAAGAGAATTTGGTCGAGGGCTGATGTAAAATACAAGGTCGATACCAAGGATTACTACTATTCGAGGGAAGAATTTGGGTTCCAAAGAAGGTTAGAATCGAAAGAAGAAATTTGGACCGAAGCTCATAGCTCAAAATATTCAATTCATCCAGGAAGCACGAAAATGTATCAAGATTTGCGCCGACATTTTGGTGGCCAAACATGAAAAGGGATGTTGTTGAATGCGTAGCGAAATGCTTGACATGTCGTAGAGTAAAAGCCAACATCAAAGACCCAAATGATTACTCCAACCGCTTGGAAATACCGTAATGGAAGTGGAAACACATCACGATGGATTTTGTGGTGGGTCTTCCAACTACTCGTAGAGGATGCGATGCAATTTGGGTGATAAGGATGACCGACGAAGTCAACAGACTTTTTACCAATAAAGATTAGATTCAATCTTGATCACTGGCAAGATTGTACATTAAAGAGGTCGCTTTCAAGGCATGGAGTGCCAAGATCAATTGTGTCCGATAGAGATCCGCGATTCACATCGAATTTCCGAAGAGACTACAAGAATGCATGGGGACACAATATGAATGAGTACGGCTTATCATCCACAAACAGATGGCCAAAGCGAATCTAACAATTCGTACATTGAAGATATGCCGAGAGCATGTGTCATGGACTTTAAAGGAAGCCGGAAGAACAATTACCGCTGTGGAATTTGCTTACAACAATAATTATCACGCGAAAGATCGCATGCCACCTTACGAGGCATCAGACGGCGTAAAGTGCGTAACTCCACCGGCCGGGATGAAGTCGAAACGCCAACCGTTAGGACCGTAATCGGTGCAATAAAAACCGCCGACGTTGTCAAACCTATTAGACAAGATTAGTAGTAGCACCAAGATGTATGTAAAAAGTATGTCGATCAACACAGCATAAGATCGCATTCGACGTAGAACTTTTGTATTCCTAAAAGTTTCTCCTCGAAGGGGAAAATTCGCTTTTAAAAAGGGAAAGCTAAGCCCGAGGTTTATTGGACCTTTTGAAGTGTCGCAAGAGTGGGAGAAGTGGCTTACGAGGTAGTAGCTCTACCTCCGTAGTTGGAAAACATTCATAATGTTTTTCACATTTCTGTTACGACCATATAAACCCGACTACAAACATGTGATCGAGTACGAACCGCTGCAGCTTCGAGAAAGATTTGTCTTATGAAGAGATTCCTATCCAGATAGTCGATGTGAAAGAACAAGTGCTCAGAATAAAGTGATACCTTCCGAAGGTGATATGGAGGAACCACAACGTCAAGAAGCTACGGGGAACTCAAGAGAAAATGTTGAAAGAATACCCCGAGTTATTTGTTTAATTGCGGTCTTCGATTCTCGGGGACAATCTTTGTAAGTAGGGAAGAATGTAACGTAATGATTTGTTTGAGTTGTGATTCGAGGATGTAATCTTGTAAGGAGGGAAATGATGTAACATTCCGTAATTTTAAAGTGTAATATTAAATATTTATTATTTATATAAGTATTTAATGGATTATGTTTATTGTTGAATAAATAATTGTTCAATTTGAGTTGATGTGATTTAGTTAATTATTTGTTGAATAAATAATTAAATATTAAATATTAAATATTTATTTGCAATATTAAATATTTATCAATTATATAAGTATTTAATGACAATTTGAGTTGATGTGATTTAGTTAATTATTTGTTGAATAAATAATTAAGGAGCTAAGAAAATTAATTGTTATGAGTTTATATACCAATTTAATTTAATAAGTAAGCTAGAGAGCTTATAAAGATTTAAATAAATTATAATATTTTAAATGGGAAATGGTAATTTAAAATATTAGTTGGTCGAAATAAAATTATAATTATAAAGAAATTATAGTTTTGTGATAATGATTTATGTGTTAAAGTAATTTAATAGATTAATATTTTAATTGATTATTTAATTAAATAGAAGTGTGACAAATAACCTTGCTATAAAGGAGTTACTAAAAATAATTTTAAAAAGTTTAATTTAGTTTTGCCAAACACGTCTTATTGCATATTAAGTCTTTAATCTAATGATGTGTTAGCAAACAAGGTATAAGGATTAATCCATTTGTTTTAATTAAGTTTACCAAACAAGGTGTAAGGGTTAATGGGTTATTTTATTAAGCCTAGCCAAACAAGCCTTATGGCTTTTGATTTTCAAAATTCTATAACCGATGTCGCTAAAAATCCTATACTTAATATCTATATTATTATTATTATATATGTTATATGATAATACGTAAACTAGAGTCGGGAGAAGAGAGAAGAAAGAAGAAGAACACAGAGAAAATTTGAGAAAACTCTAGAGAGAGTGAGTGATTCTAATGTGTTTTTGAGAAAGGAATTGAGAAAAGAATAGCCATCATCTTCCTAATCAAAGGTAGAGCTTAATCTCTTCTTTAAAAGTTTAGACTTCTTCTTCCAAAAAAAAAGTTCTCTATAAAATTTTTATAAAGGATTAATTGTTGTTATGTATATAGTTTTGTATGATTATTGATTATAAGGTTGTTTCATGAATTTGTATGTGATTATAGAAAATTTAAGTCATGTATGTATGTGTTTTGTGAAGAAAACCATATTACAAAGTTGTTTACATGAAAAAATACATATGAATACGGCTTAATTTAAAATAGAAATTAAGGTTTAATTAGTTGTTAGATTGATAAATTGATTATAGAAATTGATAGAGTATGTATAATCATAACTATGATGTTTTGAAATTTCGCTTTTGATTGAAAAACAAAATCACAAAGGTTGAATTTCATTAAAATGTCAACAATGGAGTTTTTGCCAAAAAACATTGAAATTGGGTGTTGTAACTTTGATGTTTGTGTTATTTTATGAGTATAAACATGTTAGAAGTCTTCACAATATGTTTATATGAAGTCTATATGTGTATTACATGATAATCACCTATTAGATTCGAGCTTTTAGGCCAAATTGGCTTTTTTCATATTGTTGCGTCAAGCCGTCGTCAATGACATCGAGTTTTCACAAGCAGTACGCGCCCAAGAAGATAATAAATCATGCCAAGAAAGACCATCACCATCACAGCCAACCAATGGCCTCGTGACTGAGTCGCAGTAGCAATCAACTCACGTCAAAAGACGAACCACAAGAAAATCGTGGCGCCACAATGAAAGTTAATGTAATGTTCGACAGCTTTGTTTATGTATACAAAACTTGAAAATAAATGTTATGTGTTAATAATATGAATGTTAAATGATGATTTCAGTAGTATTAAACTATGAATGAGCATGTTATCAAGAGTTAATTAGTATTAACGTAGTTTGATTATGTGAATTGGTAATTTAACCTACATGATGTATATATTTTGTTTATATAGATATAAAATGTCGGTAATGACTAATTATGTCATGATGACATACGATATAGGTATCGATTCAAGTTGTAAGGTTTAGCTTGTGCTAAAGGCAAGTTTTCTAACTCTAAAACTTCATTGTACAAGTTTAAATTTCGCTGAGCACATTATTGCTTTTAATTCCATTTCAATTATACAAGTTGCTAACTTTACACTTTCGTAGAGTTAGATTGTTTATTATTGATAAAGATCTTGTATCTATCGGTTCATGAGAATACAAGTATTCCAAATCTTATATTTTATTATCGAGCAAGTTCTTTAATATGTAACTTGTGATTTAGCATACGAGTTGTTCTATTTTAATATTCTAGTATCGAACAACTCTATCGCTCAAATTACTATTCAATATGCATGTTTAATACCCAAATTCTCAATAACCTTGAATGTTATGATTATTCAATGCTTATGCTATTAGATTATTCCTAAAGCATAATGTTAATTTACAAATATCAATTCAGCTTATGATTATTCCATAGCATACAATTATTTCTTTTTATAATCAACTAATCCTTAGTTGATTTTCGCTGAATTCTAAATTACCCCTCAGAATGTATCCAAACCAAACTTACTTTGGTGCGACTTGTATTTCTAAATAATCGAGATGAACAACTCTTTTAATAGAGGTTTACGCTTAGCGTTGAAATGGTTGTGCACAATACATTGTACGTAAGGGTTGATCCCCTAAGTACGTGGAGTCCTTATAGTCTTATGACCATTAAAGTTAAAGTTGAAAGATTACTTATAACTGTGGACATGATTCGTGGTCATTAGACCCTCAAAGAATGTTATAATTTTCGTAAAGTTAATAGAATATATTGTTCATTTCTATCGAGCCTAATATTGGCAATTGATGTAAAAGTTTAAAGATTTATTTATTGTTATTTCAAGTGGGCCTTGTTTGCTCACTCTCGCCTCAGAAAATTTCTTACAAAATAAAGTTGAAACGAAAGACGACCTAGCACCAGAAGAAGGGAAAAGGAAAGATGAATAAGTATCAAGACTTGTAATAGATTTGATAGTTTTATTTTCGACTTTGGTTTAAAGATTGTAATGAAGTTTATTTTAAATTTCCGTGATTTGAATGATTTTGTTAAAAGGTTAGATAACCCGAGATTTTTATTTAAGTTTAACTCAGATGGGCAGTGTTTTTATTATTCAATTTTATTATAATTGGGTAGTTATAAATGAATGTTTTGATTAAGTGAACACCAAATCTTGAGGAAATGAAGTACCAGTACCATGATTTGGGGTGACTTTTACTATTCACAAAGTACTATTCATGGGGTACTATTCACAAAGTACTATTCACGGGGTACTATTCACTCGGGTACTATTCACCTGGGAAATTATTCATGACAAAAATTGATTTCATTGCTGTCCAAATTATTTTTGATACAATATTATTCTTGAAATTTACTCCACAAAGCAGTATCATGTTGACAATTTGGATATTATTGAATTCTGAATAAATTAAGTTATAAATCTTTAAAAATTTATCCTTTGCTTTCTTTTAATTAAATTCTTATATCATTGTCATCATCCTCATGCTTATATTGTGATAAAAGTCATCTGTAACTTATGTGCATAGATGTACTATTGATTGGTATGATTATGACCAGGGATTATTCGGTATAATCATGACCGTAATGTTATAAATGATGTGGTAAAAATCCTCATTGGCATGTAGTGCATTGATGGACAGTTGTTGTTGGTATGATTATGACCAGGATTATTCTAAAGATAATCATGACCATAGATGATTACATGAATATCCTCGCCCGTAGTAAGTGTGGATGATTCGATGATGTGATTTATTTATTGTCGAGTCACAAATGATAAAATTGATGATAAACTTTTTAAATCATAGAAGATAGTAGATATCATGCTCTACTGACTCTTCTAATGGATTGCTTGTTCACCGCAGCTTAAACTTGATGTTTATTATATTTTATCGCTTTAACATCATTGAAGGCTAACGATAATTTATTCTCGCATTATCTTAGTCATAATATATCTTATCAAGCTAGTTGAGCTCACCCTTTTGCTTTCATTGTTCTCTTTAGGAAATGAAAACGAAGTCGAGACTAGTCGGGGAGCAGAGTGACACGGTCCGAGATGGTGGCTATAGTAGTCCTCACTATTTTATGAAATAGTGTGATAATAAATGTTATGAGGACTTCATTTGAGTTTGAATACATCCTACATGAGATAATATTCGTAAAAACTCTAAGCTACTACCGTTATCAGTGTATAAAAGAAGTTTGTATTTAATTTATGTACCATGTATTTGGCGACTCAGAATGGGTGATGTATACCTATTTTGGGGGCGTCACAGTTGGTATCAAAGCATAGTAGACATCATGTTATACTTGACTCTTCTAATAGATTGTTTTTTCCGCTGCAGTTGTTGATCTAAACTTGTTGTCTATTGTATTCTATCAGTTTTTACACTGTTGAGGACTAAGGATAATTTATTGTAGATTATCTTAGTCATAATATTCTTTACTTGCCTAGTTGAGCTCGCCCTTTTCTTTCATTGTTCTCTTCAGAAAATAAGAATATAGCTAGGATTAGTCAGGGAATGGAGTGATTGTCCAAGATGATGGCTATAGTAGTCCTCACTATTCTATAAAATAGTGTGATAATAATTGTAATGATGACTTATTTTGAGTTTGGATATTGTTTACGAGATAATATTTGTACTGAAATTCACAGTTTACGTTTTGTCGTGTTGTATTAATAAAGTTTGTATTTGATTTCTGTACCATGTATTTGGCCATTTAGAATGAGTTGTATGGACCTATTTTGGGGGCGTCACAAGAGCAACACCGTCGTCCACCCTCTCACGATGATCCTCCTACTAGTTTATAGTTCATTTGTATAGATTTATTCATTAAATTGTAGATCATTTGTACATATTTATTCATTATAGTGTAGATCATTTGCAGTTTAGTTTAGTTGAGTCTGTATGAGTTTTGTAAATCATATTGTATAATTTATGGAACATTGATGTATGTATAATTTTTATTATTGATCAATTACTTCATATTAATATTAATTACTTAATTTACGTTTGATAAGATGAGATAAAACAGGTTTTTATATAGTTATGTTGGATGTGAAATATGTTAATATATGTGTTGTTGGGATAAAGCAGGTTACAGGTACAAAAATATGGTTAAAACCTGGAAAATGCAATTTTAAAATTTTAATTAAAAAAATTCCGATTAATCTCGAATCTAATTTTAAATAAGATATTTCCGACAAAAATTCAAATTTACCTTATATTTTTATTTTTTTAAAAAAATGCTATTTCCAACGGAACAATGATTATTTCTTAGGGAAATTCCGTCGGACATATCTTCCCTTAGCATTGACGTAATAATGACAACGAAAAAAAAATCGTCGAAATAAGTATATTTTCAACTGAATTTTAGTCTACATTATTTTGTCGATTTTAAATATTTTCTACTGAATTTTTGACAGAATTAATCGCGACGCCTGTATATCCGACGAAATATTTTGTCGAAAATAGAATAAATTCGACGAAACAGAGTCATTTCCGACAGAATAATCCGTCGGAATTAAGCCTTTTTCTTGTAGTTATTAAAAATATATTTGAATAATTAGTTGGTCAACCACATTAGGGGGAGTGAATGCTACATACCGATTGTTACTTGAAAAACTAGAGAGGTAGTGAGTATTATTATGATTATCTATAGAGAATCTCAATGTATTTTACTCATAAAATTTATTAATTTTAAAAGATCTATTTTATATGTGATAATTTTTTTTCATAATAATTATTTTATAAAACTATCATTTTTAGTTTAAAAAATATAAATCCGTCTAATTCCCTTAATTTATTGATCAATAATATTTTTACTTTGAGATGGAATCTCTCTCTGATGTTTCAACTTTCAAGTTATTACACATTAGGGTATATTAATAGGTCCATTTGTCTAGCTAATAAATACTATTTCCATTTCAAACTATAAAATTATTATTGACTTTTAAAACTTAAATTAAAATATTTTTAAATTTTAAATTAAAATAATTAATTATAAATTTTGAAATAATAAATAATATATTTTAGATAATTTATAATAATTATTATATATTGATTAAAATTAAAATAACTCGTAACAATTTTAAGTTGATTTGTTGTTGCCTTCTAAAAGACGATTTAAAAATATTTTAAACTGACTCCTTGTTGTCTTCTAGACTTATATTTATTAGGTTCTGTCAACAAAAATCAAACTATAAACCTCTATAATAATAAAAATAAAAAATTTCAATGTACCATCTGATCATCAATAACAAAGAGTAATATATACTCTATCCATCTCAATATTATAGTTCATCTATTATACTATTTTCTAGCTGTCCCAATAAAAGAAATACCCCACCTCGAAAACTAATAATACCATGTTAAATAAGTCTAATCGAATTTATTGAATATTTTGACTTCAATATTTTATTCTCCTAAAAGTAGACTTTCAATATTTTATTTTTCTTTGGGAGTTGACATAATTAAGTTGTTAGCAAATTGAATTCTTTCCATGCAAACCCTACCCGCACTAGTTGTCACCTTCTTTCTCCTTCACTTCTTATTCCTTAAACAAGTACTATAAATAGCAAGCACATTGTACCATTTTCTCTACAACCGAACACAACAATCAACAAAAATGAAGATTCCCATTGTTTTGCTCCTTTCATTTGTTTCTCTCAGTCTCTTGCCATTTTTTTCATTGGCAGATTCCCCTAATACTACTCATCAAGGTTTTCTTCAATGCCTAAAAAGGTTTTCTTCGAATTTTTCGAATTCAACATCCATATCAAAAGTTATTTACAACCCAAGCAACTCTTCCTACACTTCTATTTTGGAATTTACATTAAACAATCTTCGATTCGCAACACCCGAAACCCCTAAACCCTTGGTCATTGTCACACCCATGGAAGAATGGCAAATCCAAACGGTCATTTTTTGTGCTAAGAAAAACAATATTCAAATGAGGATTCGAGGTGGTGGTCATGATTTCGAGGGTCTTTCTTATGTGTCACAAGTTCCGTTTGTCTTGCTTGATATGATTAACCTACGATCGATTGATGTTGATCATGTTGCTGCAACTGCATGGGTTCAATCCGGTGCGACACTCGGAGAACTTTACTATGCAATTGCTAATAAGAGTAATACACTAGGGTTTCCTGGTGGCGTTTGGTCAACTGTGGGTGTTACTGGCCTAATTGGTGGTGGAGGGTATGGTATATTGAGACGAAAGTACGGTCTTGCTGCTGATAATGTCATTGATGCACGAATAATCGACGTTAATGGAAGAATTCTCAATAGAAAATCAATGGGTGAAGATTTGTTTTGGGCTATTAGAGGAGGTGTTGCTTCTAGCTTTGGAGTAATTCTTTCTTGGAAGTTAAATTTAGTTCGTGTCCCGGAAATAATGACTGTTTTTGAAGTTGACAAGATTTTAGAGCAAAAGGCAACTGAACTTGTTCATAAGTGGCAATTTATTGCTCCAAAGCTTCCTAAAGATCTTGAGATCAGAATTGTTGCAAATAGCATAAGGCAAGACTCGCCAACACAAGGTGTTAAAACAGTACTAAGCAAATCGAGTGGCTCAGAAGATGATAAAACGGTACAAGTAAGATTTGTAGCGTCGTTTCTTGGTAGAATAGATAGCCTACTTCCATTGATGGAACAAAGCTTCCCCGAGTTAGGGTTGATAAGAGAAAATTGTGCAGAAGTTAGTTATATTCAAGCGGTGCTTCTTTTCTCCCTTTTCTCACCAGATCAACCTCTTGATGTTCTATTGAGCAGAACTTCATTTCGGATTCCATTTAAGGCAAAATCCGACTTTATAAAACAACCGATTTCTAAAGAAGGATTAAATGGAATATGGGAAATGCTTCTAAAAACTGAGCCACAAACATCCAATGTAATTTTAACATCTTATGGGGGAAGGATGGAGGAAATATCCGAATCAGCCATTCCATTCCCACATCGAGCTGGGACATTGTACAAGATGTACATGAGGGTACTTATGGATGGAGATACAACAAGGGCCTTGGAGTGGATTAGAGGTTTGTATAGGTACTTGAGTCCTTATACGGCTCCAAGGACTGCGTATGTGAATTATAATGATCTTGATTTGGGAGTGAACAAACAACATGGTCACACAAGTTATGCAGAAGCAAGCACATGGGGTAAAAAGTATTTCAAGAATAATTTCGACAAATTGATTCAAGTGAAATCTGTAGTTGATCCTATAAATTTCTTCAGGCATGAACAAAGTATTCCCGTCTTAAATAATCATTAGACATGTTCAATTTTAGTATTTTAATTCAATCAAAGAAATTCATCAACGTACTACATTTGCATAGTGATGTCTTCATATTATAATTCAATATTTGTTAATTGTCTATAATTTATTCGTTCTTTATTTTAAAAATTAATAATTTGAACAATCTATTATTATATTTTTCTCCTACGAACGTACGAGGGAACCTGGGAGAAGAGACCATTTACCTAATTGCTATGAATCAGTTTTAAGATGTAGACATGAACATGTGACTAAACACAATAAATGGAGATATCTTAACACTAGTGGATTATTTTTGTAATCATTTTAGACATTATTAGATTTAGAATTCTAAAACAATCCTCAAGTATTCTATAATTAAACATGCATGTAACAAAGAAATGATTGCATTATCTTACCACTAGAAGGGGTTTCTTCAATCACGTTTAAAGCTCAAAGACAATTGCTCAAGTACTTAATTACTGTTATTGGTGAAGTTTTATTTGAACTTTAATACACAAGTAATTCTAAAGGTACACAAAAGATTACTTATTGCACTATATAAGAAGGGGATTCTGCAATTGTATAATATAAGATTTTTTTAAGAGATAATGAAACTGTCGCCGACCATAAATTAGCCCAAACATTTTGGGTGAACCACATATGTAAGACCCCAACTTTTATGAATAAAAATTTAAATTTTCTCCAAATATTTTTTTTTTAATAATAAGGTGTGGATTTGATATAATGTTATAGTTGGGGATAATATTTATAAATTTTGCAAACTAAGCAAGTTGTTATAAAATATTCGTTTGGTCGGGGAATATTCGTTTTATCAGAGAATATTCGTATGCGGCTTAGGGGTGTTAAAAAAGGTATATTCGGTTTTAGGGAAACCGAATCGGCTCGAATCGATCGGTTGGTTGCAAAGATTTAATCGGTTTTATACGTATTACCTTAACCCAGACATACCAGTATTTTCTGCACGGTTTTTTGTAGGGTGTTTGGCTTGGTTTCAGATATATCTTTTGAACCGAATCGGTTGTGCCGGTTTATTAAATATAATATTAAAAAATAACTTAAAAGTCCATGTCTTTAGACTTTATTTGCCTAATCATGTAAAATTAACTTGAAAGTCTCCTCTATTTATAGACTAGAGGTAAGACAAGAGATGA
The DNA here is from genome assembly GCA_020205605.1 of Panax ginseng. Taxonomy (NCBI): domain Eukaryota; kingdom Viridiplantae; phylum Streptophyta; class Magnoliopsida; order Apiales; family Araliaceae; genus Panax; species Panax ginseng. Next base: position 19,926,891 of record CM035147.1, on the reverse strand, counting down.
CATACTAGACAATGTGTGGTATATTTGAAATTTGGTGTGGCTTCCTTACATGTAGTGGTCATTCAATGTGGGACTTATTAGAGAAGAGATGACATTCTACATTACTACCAAGTGAAGCCTTTAGTATTTGGTTGTCTCCAAGTCCAATATTGGTTAAATTGATAAAACTTTAAGGAAAATTTTCTTATAAATTGATTATCATGTAATAATTGTGACACCCCCAAAATAGGTATACATCACCCATCTTGAGTCGCCAAATACATGGTACAAAATTCAAATACAACTTAATTATACAACAGCCGTGTAAAATACGACTAAACATATGATGTGAGTTTTAATACAAATATTGTCATCTAGACAATATACAAACTCAATGGGGTCCTCATTACATTTATTATTACATTATTTCACAGAATAGTGAGGACTACTAATGCACCATCTAGGACCATCACTCTGTTTCTCCCGACTAGTCCTTGCTACGTTCTCATTTCCTGAAGAGAACAATGAAAGAAAAAGGGCGAGCTCAACTAGCTCAGTAAGAAATATTATGACTAAGATAATGCAGAATAAATTATCATTAACTTTCAACAGTGTTAAACTGATACAATATAACAAACATCAAGTTTAAGTGCAGCGGAATAAGAAATCCATTAGAAGAGTGAAGTAGAGAATAAAATCTACTATCTTCTATGATTTAAAAGGTTTTTCATCACTTTTATCGCTGAGACTCAGCTTCATAAATAATCCACATCATCAAATCATCCCTGCACTACAGGCTAATGATATTCTTTAGTATCACGACCACGAATTATTCATGCACTACGGGCCAAAGATAATCGTGTTTTTATTAACGGTCCTGATCATGCCATAAAACAATTCATCTTTGCACCCTTGGCCGAAGAGAATCCATAGCCATAATCATACAAAAAATTGTCCATCAATGCACTACGGGCCAATGAGGATTTTTTTCACATCATTTGTAACATTACGGTCATGATTATACCGAATAATCCCTGGTCATAATCATACCAAGTCCATCTATGCACTACAGGCCACATATGACTTTCAACATAATATAAACATGAGGATGATGACAATGACATAATAATTCAATAAAACAAGTTCAAGAATTAATTTATCCAGGAACCAATAACGTCCAAATTATCAACATGATACTGCTTCGTGGAGTAAAAATTCAAGAATACTCAGAAGAATATTATCATGAAAAGATACTGGATGAAGCGCAAATATCAAGAATATTCCACTAATTTCATGGAGTATAGAAGTCAAAACTTTAACCAACTGAGTATAATAAAGAATGGAATAACAAAAGAAATCACCAGGACGCATGTATAGACCGCACGACATGTTATTGCAAATGTAATAATAAATCATGGAACCAGTGTCATGCGTAACGCATAATTCGACGTAATATTCCAACAGAATAATAAATAATGGAACTGTGTCATGCGTAAACGCAATTCGATGTGATATTCCAATGTAATAATAAATAATGGAACCAGGTCATGCGTAAACGCACAAACAGGATGTTCCAACAGAATAATAAATAATGGAATAACAGAAGAATTTCACCAAGTATAGGGTATCCCGCGTATACAGGTTATTCCAATAGAATAATAAAGAATGGAATACCAAAAGAATTTCACCAATAAGAAAGAAGGAATACCCCTAACGAGTACAACAAATAATATCCCTTACCTTAAAAAGAAAAGTATTCTGACTGGTAGGGCGGGAATATACTCGAAGAAAACTTGCACTACGCTCAAAGCTTTCTTAAACTCTAAAGATATACGCTCAAGATTATAGAATAAGAACTCTTTCTATAGTTTCTCTCTCTAGAGTTTCAGTGAATTCGTAAGAAATAATGAAGTAATGAGCTTCTATTTATAGAAGAATGGACTGCATAGTAACTAATTCATGAACGGTCCAGATTGATTTACTTTAAACGGATCGTCCAGATTTAAAACAAAATCTTTTAAATAAAATATAATATATTCTATTTATAGTCTAATAAAACGAATAACTTTATAAAAGTATTCTGTTTTATATAAAAAGCTTTTCTGTTTTATTACATTAATAATACTAATAAAACAAAACTGAGTGACTTATCACGTAAGCATCAATAATCAATACCGCAGTGCTACTACTATGCAACTAACGCCAGATTACTATACTTTTACTACCGAGTAATTCAACAAAGTATTAATTCAGAAAACTTTCGCCAGATTATTTTCATAAAATATTTTTGTCGCTTTTCTCGATCCGATAATAATTCCGTTGTGGGGTCCACTAATGATTGTACTGGCCATTTGCGGATATTCTCCTCAAAAAGAATATTCCCCGACCAATCAAATATTATACAACAACTTGCATACTTTTCAAAATTTATAAATACTACCCACAACTATAACACTATCTCATATTCACACCATAATATTCAAAAAAATATTTTGAGAAAATTAAATATTTATTCATAAAATCTAGGGTCTCACAATCTCCCCTCCTTATAAAATTTTGCCCTCGAAATTTACGTACGTACCTGGTATGCCGAAGAGGTGAGGATACCTTGACTTCATTTCAGATTCTAATTCTTGAGATATAACCTTTGAGTGTTGAATACGATCCGAGATTTTAACACGTATCTCCTCATACGTTAAATCTTCTGCTATATCGTTTAGTTCTAATTTAATAATGTGGTTCAGGTCGTCCACATATTTACGTAACCTCGATACGTAAAAAAAGCGCTCAACACGCAACATATATTTGGCGGTAAAAACGAGTCTATAGGCCACGCCTCCTACTTCATCGAGGATTTCAAATGGGCCAATTAAATCGAGGGTTGAGATTTTCTCTTCACCGATTCTTGCTTCTAGAATAACGCCTCTTGAACCTTCTTCTTCACATTCATCACCTCAAGATTGTGTAGCTTGAAAGCGACTTTTAACTTTATCGATTAAAGTCGATTCTAATCGTGATATTTGTTATCTTCACGTGGGTCCCTAGAGTCTTTAACTCTATCTTCATCATTTGTAAGTTATACTCTAAATGGGTCTTTGTGTTAACAACATCGCACTTTGATACGATCTTTTTACTCAACACGCTACTACTACGTTAGACTTCCACGATGATATTGCATGGTACGATCGTAATCTTCAACAGCTCGAGCCAACGTCTTTGGCGCATGTTACGTTCATTTTAAGTAAAGAAATATTTGAGGGTTTTAGAAATGGGTTTATACTGGGGTCAATACAAAATTCGATTTCACGCTCTAGGGGTAGGCTAAGAAGTTCTTCGAGAATACGTCAGGAAATTTATTAAAAATAGAAATATCATTCAAAACTGTGACTCTCATCCAAGACTTGGATAACACGTCACATTGATACCTATAAACTTTCCATCATCATTCACAACGTCTCCTACGGAAAGTCTGGCTTCGGTGCATTCCACACAAGGAAGTCAACAACGAAAGGATCGGGCCTCTTTACTTATGGCTTGATATGACAATGATTGACTTTAGTGGTTTGGTTACTTGAATTTGCATAACAGGTTGGTTAGGAATATGAAAGCTAACAACCTTACGAAAAGCATGATGAGTAGTTAACCAATCGATTCCTAAAATCGCATCAAAGGCAAGTATTTTCAAAGAGATAAGATTGACAGGTAACTTGAAAGTGTCAATTTGAATTAAACAAGATTTATAAATAGTGGATGTAACGAAGGTTTCTCCCAACTGAGTTTCAACAGATAAATTAAAATCTAACTTCTCCGGAGTTAAATTCAAACATTGAACACAACTAGGTGAAATAAAAGAGTGAGTAGAACTTGTATCAAATAAAGTATATACTTCGCTAGAGTTTATGATAAGCTTACCCGTGATGTCCTCATTCGGGTTCCTTGCTTTCTGGGAGGTCACAACAAACGCTCTCCCTTGCACTATCGGCTTTGACTTTTCTGGGACGTCCTTTGGCATCACTATCCCAGCTGGACTTGACTTCACCATACGACAAAATTGAGCTAGGTGACCTTTTTCCCGCAATTAAAACATCGTTTTGGATTGTCAGCGCATCTGCTTGAACGGATGTGTCCCTCCTTTCCGCAGTTAAAACATACGATCGGTGGTCGTTCTTCTTCCTTTGAAACGGGTGCTGGTGTCGACGTCTTCACATCATTGTTGAACCTTCTCTTCTTGAAATGTCCATTCTTAATGTTTTGACCATGATTACCACCGGTGGTTACCATTTCTAAAGATGTTGATTCCTCCATGCTTTTTTGTCACTTTTGATTGATGATATTTATCACCGATTATTATGATTTTGCTTGGTTGCTTCTTTTGGTTGGGTTGACTCATTATCGCTACTCCAATAATCGAGCCCTATTAACAATATCCGAATACAAACACACGCTTTATGAGAGATAAGATATTGATGTATCTCGTGTTTCAAACCTCTTTGAAACATTCACGTCATTCTCTCCTCATTATCAACCAAATGGGACGCAAATCGGGACAACTCGGTGAACTTGGCTTACAGATCGCGACACTTGGCCATGTTGTTTTGCTCCAACTTGATAAATTCCACCTCCTTTATGTGACGAATGCTTTTCGAAAGTACTTGTCATTGAATGTACTCTTGAACTTCTCCCAAGACATCTTGAGTCGCGTGCCAGTCAGTAATGCTTTTCTGATTTCCACCAAAGAATCGCCTCTTCACGTAACATAAAGGTTGTGACACCCCCAAATCCCGGTACTTCATTACCTCAAGATTTGGTGTTCACGTAATCAAAACATTCATTTATAACTACCCAATCATAAATAAAATTGAATAATAAACCTGACCATATAAGAATTACATAAAATAAAATCTCCCAGGTTATCTAACCTTTACAAACAATCATTCATGCGGAAAATTTAAATAAACTTCATTACATTCTTTAAACCAAAGTCTGATAATAAAACTATCAAAACTATTACAAGTCTTCAGTACTTGTTCATCTTTCCCTTTCCTTTACTGGTGCTAAGTACGTCACCCTTTCCATCTTTAGCTGTAATGATTTTACAGGCAAGAGTGAGCAAACAAGGCTTACTTGAAATAACAATGAATAACTTTTACATTCTCTGCCCATTCAGGGGATCAATAGAACTGAACAATAGGTTTTATTAACATCTTAAACATTCCTTGCCCATTCAGGGGCTCAATAGAACTACATAATAAGTCCTATTAACATCTTAACATTCACTGAGGGTCTAATGACCATGAACCTTGTCCACAGTTATAAGTAATCTTTCAACTTAAACTTTTACAGTCATACGACCATAATGACTTTAAGGTACTTAGGGGGATCAACCCATCGTACATGTATTGTATACAAACATTTCAGCGCAAAGTACAAAACTAAGCGTAACCCCTATAAATAAGGTTGTTCATCTAAGTATTTTGAGAACAAGTCCGCCCCAAAGATAGTTTGGTTTGGATACACTTCAAGGTAATTTGGAATTCAACGGACATCAACTAAGGATTAGTTGAATGAAAGATAATAACACTATGTTATTGAATAATCATAACTGAGTAAATATTTCGTTCTAAGTTCATACTTTAGGGATAATCTAATAGCATAACTATTGAATAACACATCATACCTTGCTTTGAATAACATTCGTTCAAATAACAACTAAACGTACCATGCTTTGTTATAATCACATACCAATTTTGTTATTTTGCAAAACATACGTTCAAACATGTTTTTAACTGTAAAACCAAGTTCCTCTTTCTTTAACATGTAATTAGCTTACAGTCATATATATATATATATATATATATATATATATATATATAACAACTAAACGTACACATGCTTCCCCAACCAATTATACAAACATAGTTTTACAGAGAGTTTTGTAAAACTCTTATACACAGTCATATACTAGAAAATAGTCATATACCAGAAATAGAGACTACCAAGTTCATAGGAAAAATGGCTTAAAACATATCTACGTACATACGTTAAGGATTTAGGAACCTACCTTTTTGTTGCTTTAGAAAACTTGTAAATCATCAAGAAAATCTTGACAATCTCGTAGCTTTCCTCTCTACGTCTCTCTCTCAACTATCTCGCATAACTCCAACTTTTGATTGAAGCTTAAGCCAAAATAGCATATACGTAATATTAACTAAAAACAAACGCTTACTTTTAAAACGTATAAAACTGACGCCAACTAATGATCGTATTAATTTAGCAGTTACCCAAAATAATATATATTATATATATATTAATTATTTATTTAATAATTTAAATTCAAAAGAAATCCAAAAGCCATAAGGCTTTGTTTGGCAAACCATTTACAATTAAAGGATTAATACTTAAACCTTGTTTGGCAAAACTAAATTAAAAACTACTTTAATTATTTTAATAACTCTTTATCACATAGTTATTTATCACACTTTATGTAATAACAATTTATTAAATAAATCACTTAATAACATAACTCAATCCACATAACACATTAACTATTTAACATATAAATAATTAACTAATCACATTAATTATTTAGCAAATAAATAATTAACTAAATCAACTCAATCAATTTAAACAATTACTTATTCAATAATAAACACATCCGATAAATATTTATATAAATCAATAAATATTTATAACTTACATTTAAAAAATCTGGAATGTTACATCATTCCCATCTTATAAGGATTCTGTCCCCAGAATCACAACTCAAACAACACATTCGTTACATTCTTCCCTACTTATAAAGATTACGTCCCCGTAATCGAAGACACAGACAAACAAATAACTCTGGTACTCTTTTCATCATTTTCTCTTCGAGTTCCCACGTTGCTTCTTCAGCATTGTGGTTTCTACATATTACCTTCACAGAAGGTATCACTTTATTCTTGAGCACTTGTTCTTTCCTGTCGACTATCTGGATAGGAACCTCTTCATAAGACAAATCTTTCTCAAACTGCAACGGTTCAGTATTTTCGATCACGTGATTGTAATCGGGTTTATATGGTCGTAATTGCTAAATATAAAAACATTATGAATGTTTTCCAACTCCGGAGGTAGAGCTACCTCGTAAGCTACCTCTCCAACTTTTTGCAGCACTTCAAAGGGTCCAATAAACCTCGGGCTTAGTTTTCCTTTCTTATCAAAATGAATTTTCCTCTTCCAAGGAGAAACTTTTAGGAATACATAGCTTCCTACTTCAAATGCACGATCTTGCCTGTGTTGATCAGCATACTTCTTCTGTCGGTCTTGAGCTGCTACCAATCTTGTCCTGATGAGTTTGATAACCTCAGCAGTTTGTTGCACCAGTTCTGGTCCTAGCAGTTGACGTTCACCAACTTCATCCCAAAGACAAAGGAGTTCTTAGACTTTCTGCCGTATAACGTTTCGTAAGGCGGCATGCCGATGCTCGCTTGATAACTATTATTATAGGCGAATTCCACCAACGGTAATTGTTCTTCCCAGCTTCCTTTGAAATCCATGATGCATGCTCTCAGCATATCTTCCAATGTTTGGATCGTTCGTTCGCTTTGGCCATCTGTTTGTGAATGATAAGCCATACTCATTCGCAATAAAGTTCCCATGCATTCTTGTAGTCTCTTCCAAAAATTTGAAGTGAATCGCGGGTCTCTATCGGACACAATTGACACTGGCACTCCATGTCTAGAACGATCTTCGATGTACAATCTTGCCAACCGATCAAGATTGAACCTAATCTTTATTGGTAAAAAGTGCGGCCGATTTCGGTCGATCGTCCCACTATCACCCAAATTGCATCGCATCCTCTCTGAGTAGTTGGAAGACTCACCACAAAATCCATCGTGATGTGTTCCCACTTCCATTCCGGTATTTCCAACGGTTGAAGTAATACGCTGGGTCTTTGATGTTCGGCTTTTGACATGTCAAACATTTTGCCACGCATTCTGCAACGTCTCTTTTCATATTCGGCCACCAAAAATGTCGGCATAAATCTTGATACATCTTCGTGCTTCCTGGATGAATCGAATATCTTGAGCTATGAGCTTCGGTCAAGATTTCGTCTTTCGGGCCTGTGTTCTTTGGAACCCGATTCTTCCTCGCATCTTAGTAGAAATCCTTCTAGATCGATCGACCTTGTATTTCATATCGCTACTATCAACCACATTCTCTTTTATCTTTCCACATTCTTCATCTTGTAACTGAGCGTTCTTCACCTTGTCCAGTAAGGTTGGACCTGCTTTTAACTGAAATAGTCGTTCATTGGATTCTTGTGGAAACTTGATTTCCAGCTCTAATTTTGTCATTGCTGAAATGAGCTCCTCCTGAGTTGTTATCAGCATCAACTTCTCCCGACCTTTCCTGCTTAAAGCATCTGCAACCACATTCGCTTTGCCTGGATGATAAAATATCTCACAATCGTAATCTTTTATCAATTCCATCCACCTTCTCTGATACGCATGTTCGCATCCTTCTCGAGTGAAAATATACTTTAGACTTTTGTGGTCCGTAGATCTCACATTTCTCTCATACGATATAGTGTCTCCATATCTTGAGAGCAAATACTCATCGCAGCCTAATTCCAAATCATGAGTCGATAACCTTTCTCATAATCCTTCGATTATCTTGATGCATAGGCAATAACTTTGCCGTTTTGCATAAGAACACAACCCAATCCTTTGTATGAGGCATCACTATACACCACAAAATTTCAGATTATCCTAAGTAGGGTTAACACAGTGCCATACTTAGCTTCTTCTTCAAATCTTGGAAGCTCTCTTCACACTTTTCCGTCCAAACGAATTTCACAGCTTTCCATGTCAAATTTGTTAACGGAGTGGCTATCTTAGAAAAATCTTGTATAAATCTTCTATAATAACCGGCCAGTCCCAAGAAACTCCTCACCTCCGAAGGTGTCCTTGGTTGTTCCCAATTGATTACAGCTTCCACTTTCGATGGATCTATTGAAATCCCATCTTTGTCAATCATATTACCCAAAAATTGTACACGATCGAGCCAAAATTCACACTTAGAGAATTTCGCATACAACTTTTCCTTTCTTAGTGTCTCCAATGTCAGACGTAAACGTTCCACGTGTTCTTCTTGAGTTTTGGAATACACCAGAATGTCGTCGATAAACACCACTACGAACTTGTCTAAGAATGGTTTAAATACCCTATTCATCAAATCCATGAACGCGGTTGGGGCATTTGTTAAACCAAAAGACATCACCAGAAAATTGAAATGTCTGTACCGAGTTCTGAATACTGTTCTAGGTATATCCTCCTTTCTTACCTTCACTTGGTGATACCCACTTCTCAAATCAATTTTCGAGAAATACTTAGCACCCTTCAACTGATCAAACAAGTCATCTATTCTAGGCAACGGATACCTATTCTTAATGGTGACTTTGTTTAACTCTCTATAATCAATGCAAAGGCACATTGATCCATCCTTCTTTTTCACGAATAATACCAGCACTCCCCACGGTGATACGATTGGTTGAATATACTTCTTGTCTCAAAGCAGCTTGCGGTTTGCACCATCGGTTCCTTCATTTCTCATCGGAGCCATTCTCATGCGGGGCCTTCGATATCGGTGCGGTTCTCGCGCGCTAAGTCGATTACGAACTCAATCTCTCTATCAGGCAGAAGTCCTGACAAATCTTCCAGAAATACATCTACGAATTCTCTAACCACTGGTATCTCCTCTAGTTTCACACCCTTCTTCTGAGTATCGACTATGTAAGCTAAATAACCCACACAGCCTTGACTCAACAACTTCTTGGCCTGCATAATCGTCAAACATTTTATTTGTCTAGGCGATTTGCTACCATGGAAAACTACCTTTGACGGAGTCATAAGGTTTACACACTTCTTGTGACAATCAATTACTGCTCCATATTTGAACAGCCAATCCATTCCCAAAATTACATCAAATTCCCCGAGTCTAATCGAATTAAATCTACCATCGGGATATTCCTTTAATGTTCACTCTACGCTTCTTGTATATAAACCTAACAGAATCACCTCCTATTCGCAATTTCTATGTTCAAAGGAAATTCAGCTTCTTCTCAAGGCAATTCTAACCTCTTAACAAATTCATCGATATAAAGCGAACAAGTAGCACCCGAATCAAATAATACATAAGCATTAATATCGCTGATTGGGATAATACCCGACACCACATCTTTTGATTGCACATCATCTTGCATACCATGTTGAAAGTTCTGGTCGGGTTTGTTTGACTCAGAGGTCCAAAGAATGGCCCAAGTACCTCTCCACTTCAATAACGCCTCCCCTACTTCTTCTTTTTCCCGACCTTCTTCCGAGGGCATTCACGAGCAAAATGATCCTTGGATCCACATGTGAAACAGACATTCTTCTTGGGTTGGGTGCAATTTGAGGGATGTGACCCTCCCTGGCCACAGTTGAAACATGCACGTTTCCCCATCAAGCACACACCCTTATGAAACCTCCCGCATGTAGCACATGCTTCAAACTTCCTAAACTGTTGGTTACCCTGCTGGTTTCCAGTACCCCCATTTCCGTTCCATTTCCTCTTCAAGTTGTTGTTGTTGTTGCCATTTCAATTTCCTCCGCTACCATTCTTCACTTCCACCTCATTCTTCTTCTTCTTACTCGCTTGATTGAATTTTGTCATTTGCCTCGCTTCCACCTTCGGTGAGTACTGCCTTCTCCATCATCACAGAACGTCTTCAATCGAACAGAGAAACCCTCTTTGATGTACCAGGCTTCATTCGAATCTTTTTTTTTTTACGCCACAATGCATCTTTGACTTGATATGGCGCAAACCTCGCCAATTGCGTTGAATTTTACGGCATACTCGGACACCGTCATCGCTCCCCGCCTCAGCCCAAAAACTGAACCTCTAATTGACTCTTCGAACTCTCTGGGAAGTAGGTCTCGAAAAATAACTCCTTAAACCTATCCCAAGTCATCACTCCTCGGTCCTTCCCGGGTTTTATTGGCCGCCACTAATAACTAGCTTCGCTTTCAACATGAATGTTGCAAAGCAGATCTTCATCATCCCTACCCTAGCGACTTCAAATATCTTCTCAATTTCCATAATCCAGGTCTGTGCCTCGACCGGATTCGTTGACCCACGGAATTCAGGTGGTCCAACTGCCTTAAACTCCTTAAATGTTGTACCTTGGTTTTGAGGTTGATTCTGCAACTCTCCTGTTAGTAATGTTACTAATTGTTGGACGAAATTATCCTCAACATCGTTATTGTTAGTTCTCGCATTGGTTCTCCTATTGCAGTGTGGTTCACGCCCTGGGAGGCATTTTCTCGTTAAAAAACATCTATTAGACTATTACCCAACTTCTTTAAGTATTTTCTAATTATCTTGCCTTCATAAAAGAATTAACCACATAACACTTTTGAATAAAATAATAGCTTTTTATTTATTCATCATAACTTTGAAAAACATAACAATAATAGCATCACTGCTATTTACATTCATTTCTAACTACAAAAGTTACAGGGGACAACATCATCATTCTCATATCCCATGGTTACTTAACACTAGGGATTTACATTATTTAACACTTATTACTTGCAAAATAGACACATTTCCTACGATGATCTATTAAGATACTCAAGAGCCTTTTTCGACGCTCTTCTTCCATAACACGTAACATGGTTCTACGATCTAACACGATGTATGATGGCGAGTCTCGAACCTGAATTGGATAACCCATGACCCGATCTTGAGCTCGATTAATCACCGTATTGAATACGTTATCCATCTCTTCCATCTTCATCCTCTTTGCTTGTGCGTCCCTTACTGCTCTTCCAGTTCGTTGATAAGCTTCCTCGTATAAGTCTTCAGCTCTCGCTCTCTTGGTAGCTTCCTCCTTAAGCTTGTTCTTCAGTTCCACGACCATCTCGATCAGTTATTCCTTCTCTCCTTCACCAGATCGACTTCTCTTCAAAGATTAGTTAGACGTTCATCTTGATCCTGGATGTCTTCGTCCTTCTGTGTCATTGCAGTCTGTTGTTCAGCTACTATCTCCTGCAACTCCTCAACTGTGTCCTGAAGTTCCATGTTACGGTCGTAGACTTCATCATACATACGAGCAGCCATCGAGGTTAGTGGAGTCTCCTCCTCCTCGTCCTTGTTATCTTCATCCTCCTGTGGCAACTCCACGGGATCCTCCTCATCCGTCTCCACATCATCATCCTCATCTTCAACCACTATGACCAACGGGGCTGACTCCCGTGGCAGTAGTTGTTCCCAAATAACCTGAATGTCGCAAGGTTCCTCCTCTATAGGCATCTGAGGTCCATCCTCCCTAGCCTGACTGGATTCTCCGACATTAGTCATCCTGACAACAAAATTTTAAAGTTTTAGTTATTAATCATTCTACTCGACACTCGCGAGCGCATAAGTTATAAACACATAAGCACATAAGTGTTTTATTACTTCTTCCTTAAAACTCGATAAGAGTTATCTCCACTATCTTTTCAAAGGTTACTTCCTAAGGCTTTTCCCCCCACCTAAGGTTCATAACCTAAATCTTTGATACCAACTTGTGACACCCCTAAATCCCGGTACATCATTACCTCAAGATTTGGTGTTCACGTAATCAAAACATTCATTTATAACTACCCAATCATAAATAAAATTGGATAATAAACCTGCCCATACAGGAATTACATAAAATAAAATCTCCCATGTTATCTAACATTTACAAACAATCATTCATGCGGAAAATTTAAATAAACTTCATTACATTCTTTAAACCAAAGTCTGATAATAAAACTATCAAAACTATTACAAGTCTTCAGTACTTGTTCATCTTTCCCTTTCCTTTACTGGTGCTAGGTACGTCACCCTTTCCATCTTTAGCTGTAAGGATTTTACAAGCAAGAGTGAGCAAACAAGGCTCAATTGAAATAACAATGAATAACTTTTACATTCTCTACCCATTCAGGGGCTCAATAGAACTGAACAATAGGTTCTATTAACATCTTAAACATTCCTTTCCCATTCAGGGGCTCAATAGAACTAAATAATAAGTCCTATTAACATCTTAACATTCACTGAGGGTCTAATGACCACGAACCTTGTCCACAGTTATAAGTAATCTTTCAACTTAAACTTTTACAACATATACGACCATAATGACTTTAAGGTACTTAGGGGATCAACCCTTCATACATGTATTGTATACAAACATTTCAAAGACAAATTACAAAATCTAAGCGTAACCCCTATAAATAGGGTTGTTCATCTCAGAATTTTGAGTACAAGTCCGCCCCAAAGATAGTTTGGTTTGGATACACTTCAAGGTAATTTGAAATTCAACGGACATCAACTAAGGATTAGTTGAATGAAAGATAATAACACTATGTTATTGAATAGTCATAACTGAGTAAATATTTCGTTCTAAGTTCATGCTTTAGGGATAATCTAATAGCATAACTATTGAATAACACATCATACCTTGCTTTGAATAACATTAAGCTAAGGTTACATCTTAGAATTTAATATCAAGCATGCACAACAAATAATAACTTGAACGATAAACTAAAGGTACTTGCATGCTAATATAACAAGTTTAGAGTTAAGAAAACTTGCATAATCATAATAACTATCTCAACGAAAGTGTGGAGATAGGAAACTTGTATCATCATGAATAACTGCATACAATGAAGTTGCTTAATGGAAATACTTTACTCAATAAAGTATAGCATACGAAATTTTCATAACGAAGCTTTAGAATTAGAAAACTTGCTTAAACACAACAAACTAACTCAACGAGAGTATGGAGTTAGAGAACTTGCTTAATGTAAAAAGATAGGGATTTAGAATCTTGCCTTGTGCGTAGATTAAACCGTTATAATCCAAATCAAAATATCCTATATACATGTGTTAACATGACATGATTAGTCTTAATCAACACTACATAACGTATGGTTTCAATGTCTAATCAAATCATATTCCTAAACGATAATAAATTTGTTAGGTATTAACACCATGTTCGTTCAACAGATTACAATACTATAACAATAGAATTTCTTTGGTCTTATAGTATTATTATCAAAATTTCAGACCTCTGTGCAAGACAAAAGTCATTTCAGAACATTCTGCTAAGTGCCATGCAATACCATAGTTTATCTTGTGGTTTATTGACATGAGCAATGAGGTGGCGCTCCGGCGTGAAAATATATGAGGACTTCATACTGCATGGCTGAAGTTCTATTGGCCTCAAGGCCACGATTGACTTCCAATACAAGGCCGCTAAGTCCGATTGGCTGATTTTAAGTCACGCAATTTATACGGAGGCGTGAATTTTGACGTCAAGGCGTAAACTCACAGTAACTAAAAATGAAGAACATGAGTTAAAGCTTACTTGTCCAAAACCTTAACAACAATTCACCCCAAACAACATGTATAACTACTATAAATTATACATAATTGCTAACAATCATCCATATACCAATTACCAACCACTAATTAATCAATATCATAACTAATTCTTTGAAACACTGTGTTTTTTTAAAATAAAACTCCATTGATGAAATGTCAATTTACAGTGAACGTAATTCCATGCTCATAATCAAATTAATACCTTTGAAATACAAGTATACTCACACATTAACATGTATAGTTCAATTTCATAGTAGTTCACAATTTATATAACCACATACCAATTTTGTTATTTTGCAAAACATACGTTCAAACATGTTTTTAACTGTAAAACCAAGTTCCTCTTTCTTTAACACGTAATTAGCTTACAGACATATATATATATATATATATATATATAGCAACTAAACGTACACATGCTTCCCCAACCAATTATACAAACATAGTTTTACAGAGAGTTTTGTAAAACTCTTATACACAGTCATATACCAGAAAATAGTCATATACCAGAAATAGAGACTACCAAGTTCATAGGAAAAATGGCTTAAAACATATCTACGTACATACGTAAGGATTTAGGAACCTACCTTTTTGTTGCTTTAGAAAACTTGTAAATCATCAAGAAAATCTTGACAATCTCGGAGCTTTCTCTCTCTCATCTCTCTCAACTATCTCGATAACTCCAACTTTTGATTGAAGCTTAAGCCAAAATAGCATATACGTAATATTAACTAAAAACAAACGCTTACTTTTAAAACGTATAAAACTGACGCCAACTAATGATCGTATTAATTTAGCAGTTACCCAAAATAATATATATTATATATATTTTAATTATTTATTTAATAATTTAAATTCAAAAGAAATCCAAAAGTCATAAGGCTTTGTTTGGCAAACCATTTACAATTAAAGGATTAATACTTAAACCTTGTTTGGCAAAACTAAATTAAAAATTACTTTAATTATTTTAATAACTCTTTATCACATAGTTATTTATCACACTTTATGTAATAACAATTTATTAAATAAATCACTTAATAACATAACTCAATCCACATAACACATTAACTATTTAACATATAAATAATTAACTAATCACATTAATTATTTAGCAAATAAATAATTAACTAAATCAACTCAATCAATTTAAACAATTACTTATTCAATAATAAACACATCCAATAAATATTTATATAAATCAATAAATATTTATAACTTACATTTAAAAATCCGGAATGTTACATCATTCCCTTCTTATAAGGATTACATCCCCGAATCACAACTCAAACAAACACATTCATTACATTCTTCCCTACTTATAAAGATTCATCCCCGTAATCAAGACACGCAGATTAAACAAATAACTCAGGGTACTCTTTCATCATTTTCTCTTCGAGTTCCCACGTTGCTTCTTCAGCATTGTGGTTTCTCCATATTACCTTCACAAAAGGTATCACTTTATTCTTGAGCACTTGTTCTTTCATGTCGACTATCTGGATAGGAACCTCTTCATAAGACAAATCTTTCTCAAACTGCAACGGTTCGTACTCGATCACGTGATTGTAATCGGGTTTATATGGTCGTAACACCGAAATATAAAAAACATTATGAATGTTTTCTAACTCTGGAGGTAGAGCTACCTCGTAAGCTACCTCTCCAACTTTTCGCAGCACTTCAAAGGGTCCAATAAACCTCGTTCTAATTTCATGCTTTAGGGATAATCTAATAGCATAACTATTGAATAACACATCATACCTTGCTTTGAATAACATTAAGCTAAGGTTACATCTTAGAATTTAATATCAAGCATGCACAACAAATAATAACTTGAACGATAAACTAAAGGTACTTGCATGCTAATATAACAAGTTTAGAGTTAAGAAAACTTGCATAATCATAATAACTATCTCAACGAAAGTGTGGAGATAGGAAACTTGTATCATCATGAATAACTGCATACAATGAAGTTGCTTAATGGAAATACTTTACTCAATAAAGTATAGCATACGAAATTTGCATAACGAAGCTTTAGAATTAGAAAACTTGCTTAAACACAACAAACTAACTCAACGAGAGTATGGAGTTAGAGAACTTGCTTAATGTAAAAAGATAGGGATTTAGAATCTTGCCTTGTGCGTAGATTAAACCGTTATAATCCAAATCACAATATCCTATATATATGTGTTAACATGACATGATTAGTCTTAATCAACACTACATCACGTATGGTTTCAATGTCTAACCATGTAATCAAATTATATTCCTAAACGATAATAAATTCGTTAGGTATTAACACCATGTTCGTTCAACATATTACAATACTATAACAACAGAATTTATTTGGTCTTATAGTATTATTTTCAAAATTTTAGACCTCTGTGCAAGACAGAAGTCATTTCAGAACATTCTGCTAAGTGGCCATTTTCCACCACAATTTATCTTGGTCACATTGCCAAGGAGGAGGTGCCTTCCCACGTGAGAAATATACAAGGACTTCCTAATTGCTGGCCACAAGTCCGGCCTCCGGCCACGACGATGGCTGTAATGAAGGAAATCTGGTATTGATTTTACATGTTAGGGAGCGAAATTTTATACCGAGGCGTGAATTTTGACGTCAAGGCCAAACTCACAGAACCAAAAACGAAGAACAGAGCTAAAGATACTGTCCAAAACCTTAACAACAATTCACCCCAAACAACATGGATAACTACTATAAATTACACATAATTGCTAACAATCATCCATATACCAATTACCAACCACTAATTAATCAATATCATAACTAATTCTTTGAAACACTGTGTTTTTTTAAAATAAAACTCCATTGATGAAATGTCAATTTACAGTGAACGTAATTCCATGCTCATAATCAAATTAATACCTTTGAAATACAAGTATACTCACACATTAACATGTATAGTTCAATTTCATAGTAGTTCACAATTTATATAATCACATACCAATTTTGTTATTTTGCAAAACATACGTTCAAACATTTTTTTAACTGTAAAACCATGTTCCTCTTTCTTTAACACGTAATTAGCCTACAGTCATATATATATATATATATATATATATATATATATATATATATATATACAATAACAACTAAACATACACATGCTTCCCCAACCAATTATACAAACATAGTTTTACAGAGAGTTTTGTAAAACTCTTATACACAGTCATATACCAGAAAATAGTCATATACCAGAAATAGAGACTACCAAGTTCATAGGAAAAATGGCTTAAAACATATCTACGTACATACGTTAAGGATTTAGGAACATACCTTTTTGTTGCTTTAGAAAACTTGTAAATCACTGAAGAAAATCTTGACAATCTCGTAGCTTTTCTCTCTCCTCTCTCTCTCAACTATCTCGATAACTCCAACTTTTGATTAAAGCTTAAGCCAAAATAGCATATACGTAATATTAACTAAAAACCAACACTTACTTTTAAAACGTATAAAACTGACGCCAACTAATTATCGTATTAATTTAGCAGTTACCCAAAATAATATATATTATATATATTTTATTTAATTAATTAATAATTTAAATTCAAAAGAAATCCAAGAGCCATAAGGCTTTGTTTGGCAAACCATTTAAAATTAAAGGATTAATACTTAAACCTTATTTGTCAAAACTAAATTAAAAATTACTTTAATTATTTTAATAACTCTTTATCACATAGTTATTTGTCACACTTTATGTAATAACAATTTATTAAATAAATCACTTAATAACATAACTCAATCCACATAACACATTAACTATTTAACAAATAAATAATTAACTAATCATATTAATTATTTGGCAAATAAATAATTGACTAAATCAACTCAATCAATTTAAACAATTACTTATTCAATAATAAACACATCCAATAAATATTTATATAAATCAATAAATATTTATAACTTACATTTAAAAATCTGGAATGTTACAAAGGTGGTAAAGGGAACCTTTTGCTCCTCAGAGCATCCCAAGACATCAAATATCTTTGTGATCTGCTTTAACCACGTCTCCGCCTTAAGTGGTTCTGGCTTTCCCAAACACTCCGGTAGTCCTAGCTCCTTGATTTGCTTTGTGGTGACCAACCGTGGGTTGCCATTGTTTCCTCCTACATTATGAATAGGAGCCGCCTTCGCCTGATGGTGCATGAATTCTAAAAAGCTCTTAAACGTCTCTGTCATTCATTCAATTGATCGGTTTGTTGTTTTTACAGGAGGATTATCGCCATCCTCAAGCACATTGTCCTAATTATTGATCTATGGAGACTCAACGGTCTCCTGTGCTCCATTGCTTATCTCAACATTTTCAGATGCCATTTTCAAATACTGCCACAAAACAAGGGTTAATTAACATATCACATATTATCTCTATACTCATACCGACCAATTAAATACCAAATAAACTTAGGTAGGTCATACTAGCGAAGGAACTCCCCGTCTCTCCCCTCTTAGTTTTATTCTCACATCTTAGCCAGGGATCATATCCCTAAGCTTTGATACCAACTGTGACACCCCCAAAATAGGTATACATCACCCATCTTGAGTCGCCAAATACATGGTACAAAATTCAAATACAACATAATTATACAACAGTCGTGTAAAATACGACTAAACATATGTTGTGAGTTTTAATACAAATATTGTCATCTAGACAATATACAAACTCAATGGGGTCCTCATTATATTTATTATCACACTATTTCACAGAATAGTGAGGACTACTAATGCACCATCTAGGACCATCACTCTGTTTCTCCTGACTAGTCCCTGCTACGTTCTCATTTTCTGAAGAGAACAATGAAAGCAAAAGGATGAGCTCAACTAGCCCAGGAAGAAATATTATGACTGAGATAATGCAGAATAAATTATCGTTAGCTTTCAACAGTGTTAAACTGATACAATATAACAAATATCAAGTTTAACTGCAGCGGAACAAACAATCCATTAGAAGAGTCAAATAGATAATAAAATCTACTATCTTCTATGATTTAAAAGGTTTTTCATCACTTTTTTCGCTGAGACTCAGCTTCATAAATAATCCACATCATCAAATCATCCCTGCACTACAGGCCAAGGATATTCTTTAGTATCACGACCACGAATTATTCATGCACTACGGGCCAAAGATAATCGTGTTTTCATCAACTATCCCCGATCATACCATAAAATAATTCATCTTTGCCCTTGGTCAAGAGAATCCATAGCCATAATCATACCAAAAATTGTCCATCAATGCACTACGGGCCAATGAGGATTTTTTTCACATCATTTGTAACATTACGGTCATGATTATACCGAATAATCCCTGGTCATAATCATACCAAGTCCATCGCCAAAGATGACTTTCAACATAATATAAACATGGCGATGATGATAATGACATAATAATTCAATAAAACAAGTTCAAGAATTAATTTATCCAGGAACCAATAACGTCCAAATTGTCAACATGATACTGCTTTGTGGAGTAAAAATTCAAGAATGCTAAGAAGAATATTTCCATGAAAAGATACTGGATGAAGCGCAAATATCAAGAATATTCCACTAATTTCATGGAGTATAGAAGTCAAAACTTTAACCAACTGAGTATAATAAAGAATGGAACCAAGTCATGAGTAAACACACCGACAGGATATTCCAACAGAATAATAAATAATGGAACCAGGTCATGCGTAAACGCACAAACAGGATGTTCCAACAGAATAATAAATAATGGAATAACAGAAGAATTTCACCAAGTATAGGGCATCCCGCGTATACAAGTTATTCCAACAGAATAATAAAGAATGGAATAACAAAAGAATTTCACCAATAAGAAAGAAGGAATACCCCTAATGAGTACAACAAATAATATCCCTTACCTTAAAAAGAAAAGTATTTCGACTTGTAGGGCGGGAATATACTCGAAGAAAACTTGCACTACGCTCAATGTTTTCTTAAACTCTAAAGAAATACGCTCAAGATTATACAAGAAGAACTCTCTCTATAGTTTCTCTCTCTAGAGTTTCAGTGAATTCGTAAGAAATAATGAAGTAATGAGCTTCTATTTATAGAAGAATGGACTGCATAGTAACTATTCATGAACGGTCCAGATTGATTTACTTTAAACGGACGGTCCAGATTTAAAACAAAATCTTTTAAATAAAATATAATATATTCTATTTATAATCTAATAAAACAAATAACTTTATAAAAGTTTTATGTTTTATATAAAAAGATTTTACTATGCAAAATACTATGCAGCACTATGCAATACTATGCAGGCACTATGCAACACTATGCATAATAAAATATAATATATTCTATTTATAGTCTAATAAAACAAATAACATTATAAAAGTATTCTGTTTTATATAAAAAGATTTTACTATGCAAAACACTATGCATAATAGAATATAATATATTCTATTTATAGTCTAATAAAACGAATAACTTTATAAAAGTATTCTATTTTGTATAAAAACTTTTCCATTTTATTACATTAATAATACTAATAAAACAAAACCGAGTGACTTATCACGTAAGCACCAATAATCAATACAGTAATGCTACTATGCAACCACAGCGTATTCATCGTACTTTACTACCGAGTAGTTCAACAAAGATTAACTCAGAAAACTTTTCGCCGTTATTTTCATAAAATATTTTTGTCGCTTTCTCAATCCGACAATAATTCCGTTGTGGGGTCCACTTAATGATTGTCTTGAAATAAATGCATTTAATATTCTCCGATAAAAAGAATATTCCCCACCAATCGAATATTATACAACAACTTGCATACTTTTCAAAATTTATAAATACTACCCACAACTATAACACTATCTCAAATCCACACCATAATATTCAAAAAAATATTTCGAGAAAATTAAATATTTATTCATAAAATCTGGGGTCTCACAATAATGAATTCAAGATAATAAGTAATCAAAGCATTATTACTTAATATAGGGATGTAAATACCAATTTAGACTCTCATCAAATCACATAAGGGAACTTATGGCACCATCTCACATAACTTGTTTCTAAGTCCCACATTGATTAATAAAAATTAAAAAACTACCAAGTGAGACCTTAATAGAAGTCTCACATTTGGTATTTTATAAAATTCTAAGGAAGTTTTCCTTATAAAAGACTATCAAGTGAGACCTAAATAGCCAAGTCTCACATTAGTTATTTTATAAAGTATAAAGGTATAAGGAAGTTTTCCTTAAAAAGACTATCAAGTATAAAAAATAGTACTAAGGGAAACATTAATAGTTGGTGGTTTATAAGTTCTAAATTGATTAAATTGGTAAAAGTAAAAAAAATTAGATAAACTTAAATTTTTTATCAATAAGTTGGGAAAGATCTGCTCCAAAGTTAGAATAAAAGTCTTGTTTACAATTTAAGGAAGGCCTTAATACTTGGCGGTCTCCAAGTCTTACATTGGCTAATTTATAAAAAGTCTAAGGAAGTTTTTCTATAAAAAAAAACTACAAGTTAGACCTTAATAGTCAAGTCCCACATTGGTTATTTTATAAAAGTCTAAGGAAGTTTTCCTTATAAAAATATTACCTAGTGAGATTTTAATAGCTAAGTCCCGCATTGGTTATTTTATAAAAGTCTAAGGAAGTTTTCCTTCTAAAAAGACACATGACCTTAATATCTAAGTTCCACATTGGTTATTTTATAAAAGTCCAAGGAAGTTTTATTATAAAAAGACTTCCAAGTTTTTATTTTTTATTGGGCTAAATTTTGGCTTACAAGTCTTGGGTTGCTTGACCTTGGGCCAAATTTTAGCTTAAAAGCAAGTCTTGGGCTGCTCTTTTTTGGGCCGGTTTTGGTTTAAAATTGGGCTGAGTTGGTTTAAAATTGTGGTCAGTTCTAACAAGGTAAAAACCGATATTGATCCGGTACTGAACCGACTAATCGGTCTGGTATAACGGTTCAACCATTACCGGTATCGGTACCATATTTTGGGTACTATCGGTATTCGGTCTGGTCCGGTTCGATTCGGGCCGGTTCAAGCCAATTTTTTACTGACGAACACCCCTACGTACGGCGGCACAATCATTGGTGAACCCCACAACAAAATTACTGTCGGAGTTAGAAAATGACAGAAATAACTTTTTATATAAATAACGGCAAAAGTTTTACCGTTAACTGTTAAAATATCTGGTGATAAAAGTACAGTAATACGCGTGGTTGCATAGTAGCGCACGGTATTGTACAATATCTTTGATTATTGATGCTTACGTGAGAAGTCATTAAGTTTATTCAATTATGGCAACAGTAGTTGCTGCATAGTATCTCATATTATTTATTCAATTATTGTCACAATATCATCTGTACAATATTTTATATTATTAAATCAATAATTGAGATGATAAAGTTATTCATATTTTTATTTACATTATTGACAATGTCTAGAAAGTTCTGTCGAGGAAAGGGGTTTAGTCACCTAATTGCGCGCTAATAAAGAGAAGTCCTTATCGGAAAGCCCCCTCTTTCCTGGGAATGATCTGGTTGTTAATATTGTGAGTTATAATATTAATGATGAATAAGTTCGTGTTGATTAAAGGTAAGAATAATAATTGATGAGTGGAAGATGTTTGTTCAATTATCCTTTTAAATTGGTGTTTGTTCATTTAGTTTTTTTAGGGTACAAAATTCTTCTGTATGTTATGATTATGGGCCAACTTTTCAAATAATGCAGCTACTGTTTCACTGCCTTATGAATGAGGGTTCTCCCTCATTGGTCCATATCTCCCCATTTGCTAGTTACCTTCAAAAGAGGGCGCTCCCTCATTGGTCCTTATCTCCCACTTTGTTAGTTACCTCCTCAGTATGGCACTCCATTATTGGTGGTCTCAAATATATGTTGATGAAATTGCGTCTGAATATTTTTACTATGCGTTTGTGATTATTTTCCTAAATAGTATCCTGTCATTCTCCTATAAATATGATGCTTAGTTTATAAATGAAAATCAAACCAGAATCAGAGAATTCTTCTTATATAATATTGAGCGTATTTTTTTTGAGTTAAGGAAGCTTTGAGTGTAGAAAACAATTCAAGTTTTCTTCAAGAATATCTCCACTATACCAATCAAAATTACTCTCTTAATAAGGTAAAGGATATTATTTTTGTTCAATAGTCGTAAGAAATAATATATCCTTCCATAATTTGTAGTATGTAAGTAATATTATTTCGTTTCATATTAATAATTCTACACTTATTTCGATAAGTATTACTTCCGTACTCCTTGAAATTAGTAGAATATCCTTGAGATTTCCACTTCATCTAGTCTCATTTCACAAGAATATTTTTATGAATATTCTTGTTAAATTTTAATCTTTTCATACCAGGGTACTATTCACGGGGTACTATTCATGAAGTACTATTCATGGGGCACTATTCACCCGAGGTACTATTCATGACAAAAAATTAATTTCTTTTCTGTCCAAATATTTTTACATGAATATTATTCTTGAATTTACTCCACAAAGCAGTTATCATGTTGACAATTTGGACATTATTAAACTCTGGATAAATTGAATTATAAATCTTTAATATTTATCCTTGATCTCGTTTGATTGAATTCTTATATCATTGTCATCATCATCATGCTTATATTGTGATGAAAGTCATCTTTGGCCCGTGGTGCATAGATGGACTGTTGAAAGGTATGATTATGACCATGAATTATGTATCGGTATAATCATGACACGTAATGTTACAAAAGATATGGTAAAAGTCCTCATTGGCCCGTAGTGTGACGCCCCAAAATAGGTATACATCACCCATCTTGAGTCGCCAAATACATGGTACATAATTTAAATACAAACTTCTTTTATACAGTATGACAAAACGTAGATGAGAGTTTCAAAACGGATAATGTCTTGTAGAGAGTATCCAAACTAAAATAAACTCCTCATTACAATTATTATCACACTATTTCACTGAATAGTGAGGACTACTAATGCAAACATCTGGACCGTCACTCCGTTCCCCGACTAGTCCCAGCTACGTTCTCATTTTCTGAAGAGAACAATGAGAGCAAAAGGGTGAGCTCAACTAGCCCAGTAAGAAATATTATGACTAAGATAATGCAGAATAAATTATCGTTAGCCTTCAACAATGTTAAACTGATAAAATATAATAAACTTCAAGTTTAATTGCAGCGGAACAAGCAATCCATTAGAAGAGTCAAGTAGAGCATGATATCTACTATCTTCTATGATTTAAAAAGTTTATCATCAATTTTATCGCTTAGACTCAGCTTAATAAATAAACCACATCATCGAATCATCCCTGCACTACGGGCCAAGGATATTCATGTAATCATCAATGGTCATGATTATACCGAATAATCCGTGGTTATAATCATACCAACAACTGTCCATCAATGCACTATAGGCCAATGAAGATTTTTACCACATCATTTATAACATTACGGTCATGATTATACCGAATAATCCCTAGTCATAATCATACCAATCAATAGTACATCTATGCACGTAAGCCACAGATGACTTTTATCACAATATAAACATGAGAATGATGACAATGATATAAGAATTCAATTAAAAGAAATAAAAGGATAAATTTTTAAAGATTATAACTTAATTTATCCAGAATTCAATAATGTCCAAATTGTCAACATGATACTGCTTTGTGGACTAAATTTCAAGAATAATATTGTATCAAAAATGATTTGGACAATAAAGATATCAATTTTTTTCATGAATAATTCTTCGGGTGAATAGTACCCAAGTGAATAGTACCCCGTGAATAGTACTTTAGGAATAGTACCTCGTGAATAGTACATTATGAATAGTACTCGAGAATAGTACTTTGTGAATAGTATCTGTGAATAGTACTTTATGAATAGTACCCCGTGAATAGTACCCCAGCATGAAAAGTGCCCAAAATACCCGAGTGAATAATATTCGTGTAGTAACCCATGAATAGTAACTCGTGAATAGTACTTCAGCATGAAAAGTGCCCCGAATACCCAAGTAAATATTATTTGAGTAAATAGTAACCGGGTGAATAGTAACCCATGAATAATATTTTAGCATGAAAAGATCAATCATTATCAAGAATGCTCAGAATAATATTTCAATGAAAAGTTACTGGATGAAGCGCAAATATCAAGGATATTCTACTAATTTCATGGAATATAGAAGCAATACCTCAACAAAATGAGTGTAGAACTAGGGATACAAAATGAAATAATATTACTTATATACTACAGAGTATGAAAGAAAATAATATTTCATACGAATATTGAACAAAAATAATATCCCTTATGAATACGAAAGAAATAATATCTCTTACCTCAGAAGAAGACTGGATACTGGAATAGTGAAGTAGCAGACTTCTCTTCTTCTTTCGCTCTATAACTTCTCTCTCTATAGCTTCTCTCTCTATAATTGCTCTTGTGAGTCTTAGCGAATTGGTGAGAATGAAGGAAGAATGAGCTTCTATTTATAGGAAAACATAGTTACGATAATTACACGTTTTGGGGCTCGAAATATTACAGTATAATACCTTCATCTTTTTTTTCATTTTTAATTTAGTCATGCAAGTATTATCAAACTTGCACCACCTCCCCTAATAGTACATCATGTGTGTGACGCCCCCAAAATAGGTATACATCACCTATTCTGAGTCGCCAAATACATGGTACAGAATACAAATACAATCTTTAATATACAACAAGAGAGTCATGAGTTTTAATACAAATCATCTTCTAGACAATATCCACTCTCGTAATAAGTCATCATTACATTTATTGTCACACTATTTAACAGAATAGTGAGGACTACTAATACTATCATCTGGTCCATCACTCCATTCCCCGACTCGTCCCAGCTATATTCTCATTTCCTAAAGAGAACAGTGAAAGAAAGGGTGAGCTCAACTAGCCCAGTAAGAAATATTATGACTAAGATAATGCAGAATAAATTATCATTAGCCTTAAACAGTGTTAAACTGATACAATATAACAAACATCAAGTTTAACTATAGCGGAAACAAGCAATCCATTAGAAGAGTCAAGTAGAGAATAAAATCTACTATCTTCTATGATTTAAAAGGTTTTTCCTGACTTTTATCGCTGAGACTCAGCTTAATAAATAATCCACATCATCAAATCACCCCTAAACTACGGCCAAGGATATTCTTTAGTATCACGGCCACAATTATTCATGCACTACGGGCCAAGGATATTCTTTAGTATTCATTAATGGCCATGATCATGCCAACAACTGTCCATCAATGCACTACGGGCCAATGAGGACTTTTACCACATCATTTGTAACATTACGGTCATGATTACACCGAATAATCCCTGGTCATAATCATACCAAGTCCATCTATGCACTACAGGCCACAGATGACTTTCAAAAAAATATAAACATGAGGATGATGACAATGATATAAAAATTCAATAAAACAAGTTCAAGAATTAATTTATTCAGGAACTAATAACGTCCAAATTGTCAACATGATACTTCTTTGTAGAGTAAAATTCAAGAATGCCTAGAAGAATATTTCTATGAAAAGATACTGTATGAAGCGCAAATATCAAGAATATTCCACTAATTTCATGGAGTATATAAGTCAAAACTTTCATCAACTAAGTATAATAAAGAATGGAATAACAAAAGAAATCACCATGCATGCGGTACTTCGCATAGACAGGTTATTCCAATAAAATAATAAAAAGCGGAACCGAATCAAAGCGAAATTGCACTTGGCGGGATGTTCCAACAAAATAATAAAGAATGGAATAACAACAAAAATCACCATGCATGCGGTACTTCGCATAGATAGGTTATTTCAATAGAATACTAAATACGGAACCAGGTCAGGCGTAATACGCACCAACAGGATGTTCCAACAGAATAATAAAGACGAAACCAGGTCTGGCATAAACCCATAGACATGATATTCCAACAGAATTATAATAAAGACGGAATATTAGAAGAATGTCACCAAGTATAGGGTAGCCCGCGTATACAGGTTATTCCAACAGAATAATAAATAATGGAATAACAGAAGTTCTCTTCATGAATACAAAAGAAATAATACCCCTTACGAGTACAACAAATAATATCCCTTACGAGTTCAACAAGTAATATCCCTTACCGTAAAAGAAGTGTATTTTGACTGGTAGGGCGAGGATATACTCAAAGAAAACTTGCACTACGCTCAAAGCTTTCTTAAACTCTACAGAAAGACGCTCAAGATTATAGAAGAATTATGTCTTTATAGTTTCTCTCTCTAGAGTTTTAGTGAATTCGTAAGAAATAATGAATGAATGAGCTTCTATTTATAGAAAAATGGACTGCATAGTAACTAACTCATGAACGATCCAGATTGATTTACTTTAATCTGACGGTCCATATTTAAAGCAAAATCTTTTAAATAAAATATAATATATTCTATTTATAATCTAATAAAACGAATAACTTTATAAAAGTATTCTGCTTTTATATAAAAAAAGATTTTACTATACGCAAAACACTATGCAAGAACTATGCAACACTATGCATAATAAAATATAATATATTCTATTTATAGAATAACTTTATAAAAGTATTACATTTTATATAAAATATTTTACTATGCAAAAAAACTATACATAATAGAATATAATATATTCTACTTATAGAATAACTTTATAAAAGTATTCTGTTTTATTACATTAATAATACTTATAAAACAAAACAGAGTAACTTATCACGTAAGCATCAATAATCAATACCGTGTGCTAATATGCAACCATACGTATTACTGTACTTTTACTACCGAGTAGTTCAACAGTATTAACGGTAAAACTTCCGCCGTTATTTTCATAAAAAAATATTTTTTGTCGCTTTCTCCATCCGGCAATAATTACATTCTATGGGGTCCACTAATGATTGTACTGTCGTACGGATATTCCCCGACAAAAAAGAATATTCCCAGCCAATCGAATATTATATAACAACTTGCGTACTTTGCAAAATTTATAAATACTATCCACAACTATAACATTATATCAAATCCACACTATAATATTCAAAAAAAATATTTCGAGAAAATTAAATCTTTATTGATAAAATCTGGGGTCTCATAATCTCCCCTCCTTATGAAATTTCGTCCTCGAAATTTATGTACGTACCTGGTATGCTGAACTGGTGAGGATACCTCGACTTTATTTCAAATTCTAACTCTTGAGGTATAACCTTTGAGTGTCAAATATAATCCTTCTTATCCAAGATTTTAACACGTATCTTCTCATATGTTAAATCTTCTGCTATCTCGTCCGGTTCTAAATCAATAATGTGGTTCGGGTCGTCCACATATTTACATAACATCGATACGAGAAAAAAACGTTATGAACACGCAACATACTTGGCGGTAAAACGAGTCTATAGGCCACAGTTCTTACTTCATCGAGGATTTCAAATGGGCCAATTAAATCGGGGGTTGAGATTTCCTCTCTTCGTCAATTCATGCTTCTAGAATAACGCCCTCTTGAACCTTCTTCTTCACATTTATCAGCTCCGGGTGTGTAGCTTGAGAGACTTTAACTTTATCGATTAAAGTCGATTCTAATCGTATATTTGTTATCTTTACGCGGGTCCCTAGAGTCTTTAACTCTATCTTCATCATTTGTAAGTTATACGAAATGGGTCTTTGTGTGTTAACAACATCGCTTTTCAAGATACGATCTTCTACTCAACGCGTCATTACCACGTTCGCACTTCCACGATAATATTGCAAGGTACGATCGTAATCTTCAATAAATCGAACAAACGTCTTTGGCGCGTTTACGTTCGTTTTAAGTAAAGAAATATTTGAGGTTTTAAGAAATGGGTTTTATCTTTGAGGTCAATACAAAATTCGATTTCACGCTCTAGGGGTAGGCTAAGAAGTCTTCAAGAATACGTCGAAAAATTTATTAACAATAGAAATATCATTCAAAAAGCTGTGACCCTCATCCAAGACTTGGATAATCGTCACATTGATACCTATCAACTTGCCATCGTCATTCACGACGTCGCCTACAGAAAGTCTGGCTTCGGTGCATTCCACACAAGGAAGTCAACAACGAAAGGACCGGGGCTCTTTACTTATGGCTTGATATGACTATGATTGACTTTAGTGGTTTGGTTGCTTGAATTCGCATAACAGGTTGGTTAGGAATATGAAAGCTAACAACCTTACGAAAAGCATGATGAGTAGTTAACCAATCGATTCCTAAAATCGCATCAAAGGCAAGTATTTTCAAAGAGATAAGATTGACAAGTAACGTGAAAGTGTCAATTTGAATTAAAAAGATTTATAAATAGTGGATGTAACGAAGGTTTCTCCCAACTGAGTTTCAATAGATAAATCAAAATCTAACTTCTCCAGAGTTAAATTCAAACATTGAACACAACTAGGTGAAATATAAGAGTGGGTAGAACTGATATCTAATAAGGTATAAACTTCGCAAGAGTTTATCATTAACTTACCCGTAATAACTTTGTTCGGGTTCCTCGACAAACGCTCTCACTTAAACTACTGGATTTGACTTTGTTATAGGGTATATTCCACCTTTAAGTGCTTCTTCACATTCCTGATCCATGATTTGAATCATTATTCTCCGATCCATATCGAATTGGGGTTGACCACTATGCACAGGATAATTTCGAATTCGATGTTGTATTCTCCCAATTGTTGTCCAAAAAGAAAAATCCATTTCATCTATTTTGGCTTTATTGGATCGGACATCTTTTTCTACAATATCTACACGTCGTGCGGTTTTTACCTATGCGTCATCTATTCTCCTTCGTATAGTTGTTTCTGTTTTCATCAAAACTTTGATCATATCATTCTCAGATTCTTGCTCTAATATCTTATACTCTGCCAAAGAGTGCTTCTGTTCAAGCATCGCACATCGGGTAATACAATTTTGAATGGTTGCATCTCTTTGCTCCACGACCTCTTGTCGTTCTTCAGCCTGTTCTTTTAACTCATGAATACGATTTTGTAATGCTAAATTTTTATCATAAAATTCTTATAATAAATTCTCCTCAGGTTCCTCTTCTTCCTCTTCTTCCTCTTCTTCCTCACTCTCAGCTGCTACCTCTGCAACTAGCTCGGGTGCAACTATTAGTTCTTTACACACCACGTAGATATCTCTAATTTCTTCTTCGTCTGACATCACATTAACTTGGTTAGTGATT
This sequence comes from Panax ginseng, assembly GCA_020205605.1. Lineage (NCBI taxonomy): Eukaryota > Viridiplantae > Streptophyta > Magnoliopsida > Apiales > Araliaceae > Panax > Panax ginseng. Next base: position 19,896,260 of record CM035147.1, on the reverse strand, counting down.
AAAGGTGTATCAACGGTTTGATGTGCTTCATTGCTTATCTCAACATTTTCGGATGCCATTTTCAAATACTGCCACAAAACAAAGGTTAATTGACATGTAACATATTATCCATATACTCTGACCGACCAATTAAATATCAAATAAACTTAGGTAGGTCATACTAGCGAAGAATTCCCGTCTCTCCCTCCTAGTTCTTGTCTCACATCTCGGCCGGGATCATATCCCTAAGCTTTGATATCAACTGTGACGCCCCCAAAATAGGTATACATCACCTATTACGAGTCGCCAAATACATGGTACGTAATACAAATACAATCTTTAATATATATACAAGAGAGAGTGTGAGTTTTAATACAAATCATCTTTTTAGACAATATCCACTCTCAGAATAAGTCATCATTACATTTATTGTCACACTATTTAACAGAATAGTGAGGACTACTAATACTATCATCTGGTCCATCACTCCGTTCCCCGACTCGTCCCAGCTATATTCTCATTTCCTAAAGAGAATAGTGAAAGAAAGGGTGAGCTCAACTAGCCCAATAAGAAATATTATGACTAAGATAATGCAGAATAAATTATCATTAGCCTTAAACAGTGTTAAACTGATACAATATAACAATCATCAAGTTTAACTGCAGCGAAAACAAGCAATCCATTAGAAGATTCAAGTAGAGAATATAATCTACTATCTTCTATGATTTAAAAGGTTTTTCCTGACTTTTATCACGAGACTCGACAATAAATAATCCACATCATCGAATCACCCCCACTTTCTGCGAGGATATTCTTTAGTATCACGACCACAATTATCCATGCACTACGGGCCAAGAATATTTGTGTATTCATTAATGGTCATGATCATGCCAACAACTGTCCATCAATGCACTACGGGCCAATGAGGACTTTTACCACATCATTTGTAACATTACGGTCATGATTACACTAAATAATCCCCGGTCATAATCATACCAAGTCCATCTATGAACTACAGGCCACAGATGACTTTCAAAAAAATATAAACATGAGGATGATGACAATGATATAAGAATTCAATAAAACAAGTTCAAGAATTAATTTATTCAGGAACTAATAACGTCCAAATTGTCAACATGATACTTCTTTATAGAATAAAATTCAAGAATGCCCAGAAGAATATTTCCATGAAAAGATATTGGATGAAGCGCAAATATCAAGAATATTCCACTAATTTCATGGAGTATAGAAGTCAAAACTTTCATCAACTGAGTATAATAAAGAATAGAATAACAAAAGAAATCACCATGCATGCGGTGCCAGCATGTATGAGGTTATTCAATGAATAATAATAACGGAACCGAATCAAGCGAAATTACGCCGAGCGGGATGTTCCAACAGAATAATAAAGAATGGAATAACAACAGAAATCACCATGCATGCGGTACTTCGCATAGACAGGTTATTCCAACAGAATACTAAATAACGGAACCAGTCGGTATACGCACCGGCGGAAGTTCTAATGAGAATAATAAAGAAGCGGAACCGGTCCGCGTAACGCATGTACATGATATTCCAACAGAATAATAATAAAGACGAAATATTAGAATAATGTCACCAAGTATAGGGTAGCCCGCGTATACAGGTTATTCCAATAGAATAATAAATAATGGAATAATAGAAGTTCTCTTCATGAATACAAAAAAAATAATACCCCTTACGAGTACAACAAATAATATCACTTACGAGTAAAACAAGTAATATCCCTTACCGTAAAAGAATAGTATTTTGACTGGTAGGGCGAGGATATACTCAAAGAAAACTTGCACTACGCTCAAAGCTTTCTTAAACTCTACAGAAATACGCTCAAGATTATAGAAGAATTCTGTCTCTATAGTTTTTCTCTCTAGAGTTTCAGTGAATTCGTAAGAAATAATGAATGAATGAGCTTCTATTTATAGAAAAATAGACTGCATAGTAACTAACTCATGAACGGTCCAGATTGATTTACTTTAATCTGACGGTCCATATTTAAAGCAAAATCTTTTAAATAAAATATAATATATTCTATTTATAATCTAATAAAACGAATAATTTTATAAAAGTATTTTGTTTTATATAAAAAGATTTTACTATGCAAAATACTATGCAGGCACTATGCAATACTATGCATAATAAAATATAATATATTCTATTTGTAGAATAACTTTATAAAAGTATTCTGTTTTATTACATTAATAATACTAATAAAACAAAACTGAGTGACTTATCACGTAAGCATCAATAATCAATACCGTGTGCTAATATGCAACCACGCGTATTACTATACTTTTACTACCTAGTAGTTCAACAGTATTAACGGTAAAACTTCCGCCGTTATTTTCATAAAATATTTTTGTAGTTTTCTCCATCCGACAATAATTCCGTTGCGGGGTCCACCAATGATTGTACCGTAGTACGGATATTCCCCGACAAAAAGAATATTCTCCGACCAATCGAATATTATATAACAGCTTGTGTACTTTGCAAAATTTATAAATACTATCCACAACTATAACATTATATCAAATCCACACCATAATATTCAAAAAAAAATATTTCGAGAAAATTAAATCTTTATTTATAAAATCTGGGGTCTCACAATGTGAATCAATAGTACAATCATGTGAATAAATAGTATAATCATGTGAAAAAATTAATTATAGTATAGTACCCTCATCTATACCTCTATTTTTAATTTAGTCATGCAAGTATTATCAATCTTGCACCACCTCCCCTAATAATACATGTATGTGAATCAATAGTACATACATATGAACAAATAGTTATAAGCATGTGAATTAATAGCAATTAATTGCTCATTTATCCGATTAATTACCCGATTGGTCAATATAACCTCCAAACATCCATTATTATCGAAATAGATGTCGATTTCCACTAACACTAATAATTTCAACACAATGAAAATATCAATTTCATCTTTAATCAACACGAACTTATTCATCATTAATATTATAACTCAAAATATTTAACAACCAAATCATTCACAGGAAAGAAGGGGCTTTCCAATAAGAATTTCTCCCTATCGGCGCGCAATTAGGTGACCAAACCTCTCCTTGACAAAACTTTCTAGACATTGTCAATATTGCAAATAATAATATGAATAACTTTGTCATCTCAATTATTGATTTAATAATATAAGATATTATGCAGATGATACTGTGATAATAATTGAATAAATAATATGAGAGATATTATGCGAAGAACTCTCTGTAGCAATAATTGAGTATAAGCGAAAGTGACTTTTCACGTAAGCATCAATAATCAATACCGTAGTCTTTTATGCAACCACGCCAGACATCAGATTTTTACCACCGGGTAGTTTAACAGTTTAACGGTTAAACTTTCGTCGTTATTTTTATAAAAGATAATTACATTGCTTTTCTAACTATGACAATACTTCCATTGTAGGGTCCACTAATAGATATGTAATGCAATGCGAATATTCTCTGTTAAAACGAATATTCCCCGATCAATCGAATATTATATAACCACTTGCTTACTTTGCAAAATTTGTAAATAATACTCACAACTATAACATTATATGAAATCCACACCATAATATTCAAAAATATATTTCGAGAAAAATTAATCTCTATTCATAAAAGTTGGGGTCTTGCAACCTCCCCTTCTTATGAAATTTCATCCTCGAAATTAAGGTGCGTACCTGGTATGTCGAAGAGGTGATGATACCTTGACTTCATTTCAGATTCTAACTCCCAGGTCATTTCCTCAACATCGTGGTTTGTCCACAAAACTTTGACTTGAGGTATATTTTTGGAGCGTAGAATATGATCCTTCTTATCCAAGATTTTAACAGGTACCTCTTCATACGTTAAATCTTCTGCTATCTCATCTAGTTCTAATTCAATAATGTGGTTCGGGTCTTTCACATATTTACGTAACATAGATATGTGAAAAACGTTATGAACACGAGACATACTTGGCGGTAAGGCGAGTCTATAGGCCATAATTCCTACCCGTTCGAGGATTAAAAATGGGCCAATGAATCGAGGATTGAGCTTTCCTCTCTTTCAAAATCTCGTAACTCCTTTCCATGGAGCAACACGTAACAACACATTATCTCCACTATTGAATTTCACGTCCTTTTGATGAAGATCAGCATAACTCTTTTGTCGATCTTGTGAGGTTTTTATACGTTGTCGGATCATTTGAATCTTTTCTGTAGTCATACGTACCAACTCCGGTCCCAACAACGTTGCTTCACCCACCTCGTCCCAGCATACTAGAGATCGACACTTTCTTCCATACAACGCCTCAAATGGAGCCATGCCAATACTTGCTTGATAACTGTTAGTGTAGGAAAACTCCACCAATGGTAAGAACTTGTCCCAACTTCCTTTGAAGTCAAGGAAACAGAGTCTTAATAAATCTTCAAGAGTTTGAATAGTCCTCTCCGACTGCCCGTCTGTTTAAGGATGATATGCCGAACTAAATCGTAAATCCGTGCCCATAGCTTTTTGCAAACTAACCCAAAATCGTGAAGTGAATCTTGGGTCTCGATCAAAAACTATGGATACTGGCATACTATGCAATCTTACAATCTCGTTTATGTATATACGAGTAAGACATTCAAGTGTATAAGTTTCTCACATCGGTAAGAAATGAGCAGACTTGGTCAATCTATCAACAATGACCCAAATCACATCTATGCCTTGAGAAACCTTGGGAAGACCAGTAACAAAATCCATGGTAATGTGCTCCCACTTCCATTCTGGAATTTCAAGTGATTGCAATGGACCTTTTGGTACTTGATGCTCCGCCTTGACTCGTTGACAAGTTAGACAACTTGAGATAAACCCCTTTATCTCTCTCTTCATATTGCTCCAATAAAATGTATGTCAAAGATCACAATACATTTTGGTACTCCTAGGATGGATTGCAAACGGTGTGTTGTGCGCCTCAATCATGATTTTATACTTCAAGTCAGAATCGTTAGGAACACAAAGTCTGGAGTTGACTCGAAGTATTCCTTATTCATCGATTCTTGCTTCTGGAATAGCACCTTCTTGCACTTTCTTCCTCATACGCATCAGCTCCAGGTCTGTAGCTTGAGGAACTTTAACTTTATCGATTAAAGTCAGTTCTACTCGTATATTCGCCATCATCACATGGGTCCCTGGAGTCTTTAACTCTATCTCCATCTTTTGTAAGTCATACAAAATGGGCCTTTGCGTTGAAAATATCGCACTTGTACCCGCATATGATCTTCTACTCAATGCGTCAGCTACTACGTTCGCTTTTCTAGGATGGTATTGAATGGTATGATTGTAATCTTTTAATAGCTCAAGCCATCTTCGTTGCCGCATGTTGAGTTCCTTTTGAGTGAAGAAATATTTGAGGCTTTTATGATCTGTATAGATCTCCACCTTCTCTCCATACATGTAATGCCTCCAAATCTTAAGTGCAAAAATGACAGCTGCCAACTCTAGATCATGAGTAGGATAATTCCTCTCATATGCCTTGAGTTGTCATGAGGCATAGGCTATGACTTTCCCATGTTGCATGAGAACACATCCTAACCCTTTGCCTGAAGCATCACTATAGATGACAAATCCCTCCGAGCCAGATGGTATTGTCAGAACAGGTGCTGAAATGAGTCTCATTTTGAGTTCTTGAAAACTCTTCTCACATTCCTCGCTCCAACCCAATTTTATATCTTTTCGAGTTAGCTGAGTTAATGGAGTAGTGATTCGGAAAACCCTTCTACGAATCTCCGATAATAACTAGCTAAGTCGAGAAAGCTACGTACTTTGGTCACTGACTTAGGTTGCTCCCAGCTTTGAATTGCTTCAATCTTTGTCGGGTCAACAGATATTCCATGATTTGATATCACGTGCCCAAGGAATGCTACTTCCTCAAGCCTGAACTCGCATTTCTTTAACTTGGCATATAACTTGTTTTCACAAAGCTTTTGGAGTATCAGCCTCAAGTGTTGCTCATGATCTTCACGGATTTTGGAGTAAATGAGGATGTCATCAATAAAGACGACCACAAAGTGATCCAAATATTCCTTGAATACTCGGTTCATCATATCCATGAAGGCGACAGGAGCATTAGTCAATCCAAAAGACATGACTAGAAATTCGTAATGCCCGTATCGAGTTCTGAAAGCAGTCTTTGGAATGTAATCAGTTTTAATCTTCAACTGATGATATCCAGAACGAAGATCGATCTTTAAAAAGAATTTGGCGCCTTGCAACGGATCAAACAGGTCATCAATGGGAGGTAACGAGTACCTATTTTTGATGGTGACATGATTCAACTCCTGATAATCAATACAAAGTTGCATACTTCCATCTTTCTTCTTCACGAATAAAACAGGAGCACCCCAATGAGACATTGTAAGACCTTGAATTTTATGAAATAAAAGTATTCAATTTTTCTATAATTATTATTCTATTTAGTAATTTGTTAAATTGATAAATGGTTAAAGTTAAGGGTGATATTTGAAAATTTTGCAAAGAAAGCAAGTTGATATAAAATATTCGTTGTGTCGGGGAATATTCGTCTTAATAGAGAATATTCATACGACGGCACAATCATTGTTGGACCCCATAACAGAAGTATTGTCGTATTTAGAAAACAACAAAATTATCTTTTTATAAAAATAACGACGAAAGTTTTACCGTTAAAACTGTTGAACTACCCGGTATTAAAAGTACAGTAATACGTGCGGTTGCATAGTAGCACACAATATTGATTATTGATTCTTACGTAAGAAGTCACTCAGTTATACTCAATTATTGCTACAGTAATTGTTGCATCATATCTCTCATATTATTGATTCAATTATTGTCATAGTATCATCTGCATAATATTTTATATTATTAAATCAATAATTGAGACGACAAAGTTATTCATATTATTATTTGAAATATTGACAATGTCTAGAAGTTTTGTCAATGAGAGGTTTGGTCACCTAATTGCGCGCCAATAGGGAGAAATCCTTATCGGAAAGCCCCCTCTTTCCTGGGAACGACCTAGTTGTTAAATATTGTGAGTCATAATATTAATAATGAATAAGTTCGTGTTGATTAAAGATTGAATTGATAGTTCCATTGTGTTGGGATTATTAGTGTTAGTGGAAATCGACATTTATTTCGATAATAATTGATGTCTGGATGTTATATTGACCAATCGAATAATTAATCGGATAAATGAGCAATTAATTGTTATTAATTCACATGCTTATAACTATGTGTTCACATGTATGTACTATTGATTCACATGTATGTACTATTAGGGGAGGTGGTGCAAGATTGATAATACTTGCATGACTAAATTAAAAATGGAGGTATAGATGAAGGTACTATACTATAATTGTTTTTTTCACATGTATAGAACTATTGAGTCATATGATTGTACTATTGATTCACATGATATACTATTAGGGGAGGTGGTGTAAGTTTGATAATACTTGCAGGACTAAATTAAAAATGAAGGAAAAGATGATGGTATTATGTTGTAATATTTTGAGCCACAAAACGTGCAATTATCAAAACTATGTTTTCCTATAAATAGAAGCTCATTCTTCTTTCATTCTAACCAATTCACTAAGACTCACAAGAGCATTTATAGAAGGAGAAGCTATAGAGAGAGAAGCTTTAGAGAGAAAGTAGAAGAGAAGTCTGCTACCTCACTATTCCAGTATCCAGTCTTCTTCTGAGGTAAGGGATATTATTTTTGTTCAATATTCGCTTGAAATAATATTTTCTTCCATTCTCTGTAGTATGTAAGTAATATTATTTCGTTTCAGATTTCGAAATCTATACTCATTCTGTTAAAGTATTGCTTCTATACTCCATGAAATTAGTAGAATATCCTTGATATTTGCGCTTCATCCAGTATCTTTTCATGAAAATGTTATTATGAGCTTTCTTGTTAATTATTGATCGTTTCAGGTCAGAATACTATTCATGAGTTACTATTTACGAGTTACTATTCACCCGATTACTATTCACTCAAATATTATTCACTCGGGTATTTGGGGTACTTTTTATGCCGGAGTACTATTCACGAGTTACTATTCATGGGTTACTATTCACCCAATTACTATTCATCTGAATATTATTCACTCGGGTATTTGGGGCACTTTTTATGTCGGGGTACTATTCACGAGAGACTATTCCCGAAGTACTATTCACAGGGTACTATTCACGGGGTACTATTCACCCGAAAAATATATTCCTTTTCTGTCCAAATTATTTTTGATACATGAATATTATTCTTGAATTTTACTCCACAAAGCAGTATCATGTTGACAATTTGAACATTATTGAATTCTGGATAAATTAAGTTATAAATCTTTTAAAATTTATCCTTGAACTTGTTTTATTGAATTCTTATATTATTGTCATCATTCTCGTGTTTATATTATGTTGAAAGTCATATAAGGCATGTAGTGCATAGATGGACTTGGTATGATTATGACCAGGGATTATTCGGTATAATCATGACCATAATGTTACAAATGATATGGTTTATTTATTAAGCTGAGTCTCAGAGATAAAATTGATGATAAACTTTTTAAATCATAGAAGATAGTAGATATCATGCTCTACTTGACTCTTCTAATAGATTGTTTGTTACGCTACAGTTAAACTTTATGTTTATTATATTTTATCAGTTTAACACTTTTGAAGGCTAATGATAATTTATTCTACATTATCTTAGTCATAATATTTCTTACTGGGCTAGTTGAGCTCACCCTTTCTTTTCATTGTTCTCTTCAGGAAATGAGAATATAGCTGAGACTAGTCGGAGAACGGAGTGACGGTCTAGATGTTTGCATTAGTAGTCCTCACTATTCAGTGAAATAGTGTGATAATAAATGTATTGAGGACTCCATTTGAGTTTGAATACTGTTTAGAAGACAATATTCGTACTAAAACTCTGAGCTTATGTTTTGTCGTATTTTACACGACAGTTGTATAATTAAGTTGTATTTGGAATTTTGTACCATGTATTTGGCGACTCAGAATGGGTGATGTATACCTATTTTGGGGGCATCACAGACGTACTAGATCGAATGAAACCGATGTCTAACAATTCCTGCAGTTGGGTTTTTTAACTCCTGAAGTTCAATAGGAGCCATTCGATATGGGGCTTTGGAAATGGGTTTTATACCGGGTTCAAGGTCGATACCAAACTCGATTTCACGCTCCAGGGGTAGGCCAGGAAGTTCTTCGAGGAATACGTCAGGAAATTTATTAACAAAAGAAATATCATTCAAATATGACGTATTTTTGTTTAAATCTGTGACATGAGCTAAGAAAGTTTGACATCCGTTTTTCAATAAACGAATAGCTTTATGGCTTGAGATGACCATGATTAATTTTAATGGTTTGGTCACTTGAATTCGCATAATAGGTTGATTAGGAATATGAAAGTTAACAACCATACGAAAACAATCAATTTTAGCATGATGAGTAGTTAACCAATCAATCCCTAGAATCACGTCAAATACAAGTATTTTTAAGGAGATAAGATCAATACATAACGGTTACCGATTTGAATCAAACAAAACTTATAAACAGTGGATGTAATGAAGGTTTCTCCCAACGGAGTTTCAACAGATAAGTCAAAGTTTAATTTCTCCGGAGTCAAATTTAAACGTTGAGCGCAAGTAGGAGAAATAAAAGAATGGGTAGAACCGATATCAAATAAGGTATAGACTTCGCTAGATTTTATGATTAGCTTACCCGTGATCACCTTGTTTTGATTCCTTGCTTTTTGGGAGGTTATGACAAACGCTCTCCCTTGAACTACCAGTTTTATCTTGTCTGGGACGGCCTTTGATGCCTCCATCCCAATTGGACTTAACTTTGGTGCACGACAAAATCGGGCTAGGTGACCTTCTCTTCCACAATTGTAACATGCATTGGACTGCTGCGTACAGTTTGGACTGATGTGTCCCTCCCCTCCACATTTGTAACATACGACCGGCGGTCTTTCTCCTTCCTTAACAAAGAAAATTTGAAATTGACGTCCTTCCATCATTATTGAATCTCCTCTTCTTGAAACTCCCACTTTTATTGTCTTGGTCATGATTACCACCGAAGTGGTTACCATTTCTGGCATGTTGATTCCCTCCACGTTTGTTGTCACCGCTTCGATGACTGCTACCATTGGTATTATCATTTTGTTGGATGCTCTCTCTTGGTTGGGTTGACTCGTTATCACGCTCCAATAACTGAGCCCTATTTACAACATCTGAATACAAACACAGTTTGTGAGAAATTAAGAATTTGACGTATCTCGGGTTTCAAACCTCTTATAAACATCTGTGTCATTCTCTCCTCATTATCAACCAAGTGGGACGCAAACCGTGACAACTCGGCAAACTTAGCTTCGTACTGTGACACGATCATATTGTTCTACTTCAGCTTGATGAACTCTACCTCCTTCATGTGATAAATACTTTCGAGAAAGTACTTGTCGTTGAACAGTTCTTGGAATTTCTCCCAAGACATCTTCAAAGGCGGCGGAGTTGAGTGCGCTTTATTGATTCCCACCAAGAATGTCGCCTCTCCTCGCAACATAAAGGTGGTAAAGGGAATCTTTTGCTCCTCGGAGCATCCTAAGACATCAAATATCTTGGTGATCTGCTTTATCCACGTCTTTGCCTTAAGTGATTTTGGCTCTCCAATAAACTCCGGTGGTCCCATCCCCTTAAACTGTTTAGCGGTTACCGTCCGAGAGTTACCAATGTTTCCACCTGCATTTTGAACAGGAGTCGTTCTCGCCTGATATTGCATGAATTACATAAAGCCTCTGAACAACCTATCGTTCATCATTTAGTCAGCGTTGTTGTTTTCTTAAGGATTATTGCCATCCTGATGCACATTATCCTGAGTATTGATCGTTGGTGACTCAACGATCTCATGTGCTTCATTGCTTATCTTAATATTTTCGGATGCCATTTTCAAATACTGCCACAAAACAAGGGTTAGTTGACATGTCACATATTATCCCTATACTCTGACCGACCAATTAAATACCAAATAAACTTAGGTAGGTCATACTAGCGAAGGAATTCCCCGTTCCTCCTCTCCTAGTTCTTGTCTCACATCTCAGCCAGGGATCATATCCCTAAGATTTGATACCAACTGTGACACCCCCAAAATAGGTATACATCACCCATCTTGAATACAAACTTCTTTTATACAGTACGAGAAAACGTAGGTGAGAGTTTCAAAACGGATAATGTCTCGTAGAGAGTATCCAAACTCAAATAAAGTCTTCATTACAGTTATTATCACACCATTTCACTGAATAGTGAGGACTACTAATGCAAACATTTGGACCGTCACTCCGTTCCCCGACTAGTCTTAGCTACGTTCTCATTTCCTGAAGAGAACAATGAGAGTAAAAGGGTGAGCTCAACTAGCCCAGTAAGAAATATTATGACTAAGATAATGCAGAATAAATTATCATTAGCCTTCAACAATGTTAAACTGATAAAATATAATAAACATCAAGTTTAACTGTAGCGGAACAAGCAATCCATTAGAAGAGTCAAGTAGAGCATGCTATCTATTATCTTCTATGATTTAAAAAGCTTATCATCAATTTTATCACTGAGACTCAGCTTAATAAATAAACCACATCATCGAATCATCCATGCACTACGGGCCAAGGATATTCATGTAATCAGCAATGGTTATGATTATACTGAATAATCTCTGGTCATATTCATACCAACAACTGTCCATCAATGCACTACAGGCCAATGAGGATTTTTACCACATCATTTGTAATATTACGGTCATGATTATACCGAATAATCCCTGGTCATAATCATACCAATCAATAGCACATCTATGCACGTAAACCACAGATAACTTTTATCACAATATAAGCATGAGGATGATGACAATGATATAAGAATAAATTTTTAAAGATTATAACTTAATTTATCCAGAATACCATAATGTCCAAATTGTCAACATGATACTGCTTTGTGGAGTAAAATTCAAAATAATATTGTATCAAAAATGATTTGGACATCAAAGAAATCAATTTTTGTCATGAATAAATCCTCGGGTGAATAGTACTCGAGTGAATAGTATCCCGTGAATAGTACTTCGAGAATAGTACCCCGTGAATAGTACTCGTGAATAGTACTTTATGAATAGTACTCGTGAATAGTACTTTATGAATAGTACCCCGTGAATAGTATCCCGACATAAAAAGTGCCCAAAGTACTCAAGTGAATAATATTCGTGTGAATAGTAATAGGGTGAATAATAACTCGTGAATAGTACTCCAGCATGAAAAGTGCCCCGAATACCCGAGTGAATATTATTTGAGTGAATAGTAACCTATGAATAGTAACTCGTGAATAGTATTTTAGTATAAAAAGATCAATAATTATTAAGAATGGTCAGAATAATATTTCCATGAAAAGATACTGGATGAAGCGCAAATATCAAAGATATTCTACTAATTTCATGGAATATAGAAGCAATACCTCAACAAAATGAGTGTAGAACTAGGGATACGAAATGAAATAATATTACTTACATACTACAGAGTATGGAAGACAATAATATTTCATACGAATATTGAACAAAAATAATATCCCTTATGAATACGAAAGAAATAATACCCCTTATGTAACACCCCAACTTTTATGAATAAAGATTAATTTTCTCGAAATATATTTTTGAATACTATGGTGTGGATTTGATATAATATTATAGTTGTGGGTACTATTTACAAATTTTGCAAAGTAAGCAAGCGGTTATATAATATTCGATTGGTCAGGGAATATTCGTTTTAACATGGAATATTCGTACGACTTCACAATCATTGGTGGACCCCCATAACTCAAGTATTGTCGTAGTTAAAAACTATTAATTATCTTTTATAAAAATAACTACGAAAGTGTTACCGTTAAAACTGCTTAACTACCGGTAGTAAAAGTACAAAGAATACTGCGTGGTTGCATAGTAGCAAGACCAGTATTGATTATTGATGCTTACGTGAGAAGTCACTTAGTTATACTCAATTATTATTGCTACAATGAATTGTTGCATCATATCTTTCATATTATTGATTCAATTATTATCACAGTATCATCTGCATAATATGTTATATTATTAAATTAATAATTGAGACGACAAAGTTAATCATATTATTATTTGCAATATTGACAATGTCTAGAAGTTCTGTCAATGAGGTTTGGTCACCTAATTACGCCACTTGATAAGGAGAAATCCTTATCTGAAAAGCCCCCTCTTTCTGAGAACGACTTCGATTGTTAAATATCGTGAGTTATAATATTAATGATGAATAAGTTCGCGTTGATTAAAGATGAAATTGATAGTTCCATTGTGTGGAAATTATTAGTGTTAGTGGAAATCGACATTTATTTTGATAATAATTGATGTCTGGATGTCATACTGACCAATCGGGTAATTAATCGGATAAATGAGCAATTAATTGCTATTAATTCACATGCTTATAACTATGTGTTCACATGTGTGTACTATTGATTCACATGATTTACTATAAGGGGAGTTGGTGCAAGATTGATAATACTTGCATGACTAAATTAAAAATGGAGGTATAGAGGAAGGTACTATACTGTAATTAGTTTTTTTCACATGAGTATACTATTAAGTCACATGAATGAACTATTAATTCACATTATTTACTATTAGGGGAGGTGGTGCAAGTTTGATAATACTTGCAGGACTAAATTAATAATGAAGAAAAAGAGGAAGGTATTATACTGTAATATTTCGAGCCCCAAAACGTGCAATTATCAAAACTATATTTTTCTATAAATAGGAGCTCATTCTTCTTTCATTCTCACCAATTCATTAAGTCTTTCAAGAGCAAATATTATAGAGAGAAATTATAGAGAGAAAGAAGAAGAGAAGTTTGCTACCTCACTATTCCAGTATCCAGTTTCTTCTAAGGTAAGGGGTATTATTTATTTCGTATTCATGAAGAAAGTTATTTTCTTTCAATACTCGTAAGGGTTGTTATTCTATTTTTTATTATTCTGTTGGAATAACATGTCTGTGCGGTCTATCACATGCCTGGTTAATTCTTCTGTTATTCCATTCTTTATTATTCTGTTGGAATAACCTGTCTGTGCGGTCTATCGCATGCCTGGTGAATTCTTTTGTTATTCTATTCTTTATTATTTTGTTGGAATAACCTGTTTGTCCGGTCTATCGCATGCCTGGTGAATTCTTCTGTTATTTAATTCTTTATTATTTTGTTGGAATAACCTGTCTGTGTGGACTACCGCATGCCTGGTGAATTCTTTTGTTATTCCATTCTTTATTATTCTGTTGGAATAACCTGTCTACGCAGGCTACCGCATACATGGTGAATTCTTATGTTATTCCATTCTTTATTATTATGTTGGAATAACCTGTCAATGTGGACTACCGCATGCATGGTGAATGATCCTTCAGATTCATTCCTTATTAATTTGTGGAAATGATCCATCTGACGTGGATTACTGCATGTATGAAAAAATCCATTTGCGCTTTCATATATTCTATTATACTCAATTTGGTTAAAGTTTTGGCTTCTATACTCCATGAAATTAGTAGAATATCCTCGGATATTTGCGTTTCATCCAAATCTTTTTATGAAAATATTCTTCCGAGCATTCTTGAATTTTACTCCACAAAGCAATATCATGTTGATAATTTGGACATTATTGATTTCTGGATAAATTAAATTATAAATCTTTAAAAATTATCTTGAACTTGTTTTATTGAATTATTATATCATTGTCATCATCCTCATGCTTATATTGTGATGAAAATCATCTTTGGCTTACGTGCATAGATGGACTTGGTATGATTATGACCAGGGATTATTCGGTATAATCATGACCGTAATGTGACGAATGATGTGGTGAAAGTCCTCATTGGCCTGTAGTTCATTGATGGACAGTTGTTGGTATGATTATGACCAGGGATTATTTGGTATAATCATAACCATTGATGATTACATGAATATCATTGGCCGTGATGCAGGGATGATTCGATTTTATTTATTAAGCTGAGTCTCAGCGATCAAGTTAACGAAAAACTTTTTAAATCATAGAAGATAGTAGATTTTATGCTCTACTTGACTCTTCTAATGAGTTGTTTATTCCACTGCAGTTGTTGATCTAAAAATTGTTGTTTATTATATTCTATCAGTTGTTATACTGTTGAAGGCTAAGGATAATTTATTCTGCATTATCTTAGTCATAATAATTCTTACTGGGCTAGTTGAGTTCACCCTTTCTTTCACTGTTCTATTCAGGAAATGAAAATATAGCTGGGACGAGTCGGGGAATGGATTGACGGTCCAGATGGTTGTTTTATTAGTCCTCACTATTCTATAAAATAGTGTGACAATAAATGTAATGAGGACTCCATTAAGTGTGGATATTGTCTAGATGACAATATTCTTATTAAAAACTCTTAGATTATGTTTTGTCGTATTTTACACGACTGTTGTATAATTAAGTTGTATTTGAATTTTGTACCATGTATTTGGCGACTCAAGATGGGTGATGTATACCTATTTTGGGGGCGTCACACCTTACCTCGGAAGAAGACTGGATACTTGAATAGTGAAGTAGGAGACTTCTCTTCTTCTTTCGCTCTATACCTTCTCACTTTATAGCTTCTCTCTCTATAATTGCTCTTGTGAGTCTTAGTGAATTGGTGAGAATGAAGGAAGAATGAGCTTCTATTTATAGGAAAACATAGTTTCGATAATTGCACATTTTGGGGCTCGAAATATTACAGTATAATACCTTTATCTTTTCTTTTATTTTTAATTTAGTCCTGCAAGTATTATCAAACTTGCACCACCTCCCCTAATAGTACATCATGTGAATCAATAGTACAATCATGTGAATAAATAGTATAATCATGTGAAAAAATTAATTACAGTATAGTACATTCATCTATACCTCTATTTTTAATTTAGTCATGCAAGTATTATCATTCTTGCACCACCTCCCCTAATAGTACATGCATATGAATCAATAGTATACACATGTGAACAAATAGTTATAAGCATGTGAATTAATAGCAATTAATTTCTCATTTAACCGATTAATTACCCGATTGGTCAATATAACCTCCAGACATCCATTATTATCGAAATAGATGTCGATTTCCACTAACACTAATAATCCCAACACAATGGAAATATCAATTTTATCTTTAATCAACACAAACTTATTCATCATTAATAATATAACTCATAATATTTAACAACCAGATCATTCCCAGGAAAGAGGGGGCTTTCCAATAAGGATTTCTCCCTATTGGCGGGCAATTAGGTGACCAAACCTCTCCTTAACAGAACTTTCTAGACATTGTCAATATTGCAAATAATAATATGAATAACTTTGTCGTCTCAATTATTGATTAATAATATAAGATATTATGCAGATGATACTGTGACAATAATTGAATCAATAATATGAGAGATATTATGCAAGAACTACTGTAGCAATAATTGAGTATAACTGAGTGACTTCTCACGTAAGCATCAATAATCAATATCGCGCTACTACGCAATGCAAGCATATTATCGTATTTTTACCAACGGGTAGTTCAACAGCTTTAATGGTAAAACTTTCACCATTTTTTTTATAAAAGATAATTCGTCGCTTTCTAACTTTACAATACTTTTGTTATGGGTCCACCAATGATTGTGCCTTCGCATTTAATATTCCCCGACCAATCGAATATTATATAACCACTTGCTTACTTTGCAAAATTTGTAAATAATACCCACAACTATAACATTATATCAAATCCACACTATAATATTCAAAAATATATTTCGAGAAAAATTAATCTTTATTCATAAAAGTTGGGGTCTTAAACGTAATGCATTGATGGACAATTGTTTGGCATGATCATGACCACTGGTGATAATATGAATATCATTGGCTCGTAGTGCATGGATAATTCATGGATGTGATACTAATGAATATCATTGGCCTGTAGTACATGGATAATTCAATGATGTGGGTTATTTATTGAGCTATGTTACATTGATAAAATATTGATGATGAACTTTTAAATCATAGAAGATAATAGATATCATGTTCCGCTGCAGTTAGACTTGTTCTCTATTGTATTCTATCAGTTTAACATTGTTGAAGGCTAACGATAATTTATTCTGTATTATCTTAGTCATAATATTCTTTACTAGGCTAGTTGATCTCACCATTTGCTTTCATTGTTCTCTTCAGGAAATGAGAATATATATGGGACTAGTCGGGGATTGAAGTGATGGTCCAGATGGTTGCTATAGTAGTCCTCACTGATCTGTGAAATAGTGTGATAATAATTATAATGAGGACTTCATTTGAGTTTGGATATTGTCTACGAGACAATATTCATGTTAAAACTCTCAGCTACATTTTTGTCGTATTGTATAAATGAAGTTGTATTTAAATTCTGTACCACGTATTTGGCGACTCAGAATGGGTTGTGTATACCTATTTTGGGGGCGTCACAGTTGGTATCAATTCTTAGGGATATGATCCCTAGCTGAGATTTGAGGCTAGAACTAGGAGGGGAGAGATGGGTAAATCCTTCGCTAGTATGACCTACCTACACTTATTTGTTATTTAATTGGTCAGTCATAATATAGGGATAATATCTGGCATGTCAATTAACCCTTGTTTTGTGGCAATGTTTGAAAATGGCATCTGAAAATGTTGAGATAAGCAATGGATCACATGAAACCGTTGAGTCACCGACGATCAATAATCAGGATAATGTGCATCAGGAAGGAAATAATCCTCATGTAAACAACAACACTGACCAAATGATGAACGACGAGATGTTTAGGAGCTTTTTCCAATTCATGCAACACAGGCGAGAGAGACTCCTGTTCAAAATACAGGTGGAAACACTGACAACTCACGGTTGGTCACTGCTAAGTAATTCAAGGAGCTGAGACCACCGGAGTTTATGGGAAAGCCAGAACCACTTAAGGCGAGACGTGGATTAAGCAGATCACCAAGATATTTGATGTCTTGGGATGCTCCGAGGAGTAAAAGGTTCCCTTTTCCACCTTTATGTTGTGAGGAGAGGCAGATCATTGGTGGGAATCTGTAAAACGTACTCAACCTACCGCACTGAAGATGTCTTGGGAGAAGTTTCAAGAATTATTCAATGACAAGTACTTTCTTGAAAGTATTCGTCACATGTAGGAGTTAGAATTCATCAAGCTGGAGCAAAACAATATGACCGTGTCGTAGTAGGAGTCTAAGTTTGCGGAGTTATCCCAGTTTGCATCCCATTTGGTTGATAATGAGGAGCATATAACACGAATGTTTCTGTGAGGTTTGAAACCCGAAATACGTCAATACCTCATTTCTCACAAACTTTGCTTATATTCAGATGTTGTGAATAGGGCCCAGTTATTGGAGCGTGATAATGAGTCAACCCAACCAAGAGATAGCAGCCGGAAAAACGATAATAACAGTGGTAGTAGTCATCGAAGCGGTGACAACAAACGTGGAGGAAATCAACATGCTAGAAATGGTAACCACTTCGGTGGAAATCCTGGCCAAGATAATAGAATTGGAAAGTTCAAGAAGAGAAGGTTCAATAATGATGGAAAGACAGCAGCACCAGCACCCTTTTTCAAGGAAGGAGAACGACCACTGGTCGTATGCTACAAATGCGGACATGAAGGACACATCAGTCCAAACTGTACGCAACAACCCAAAGTGTGTTACAATTGCGGAAAAGAAGGTCATTTAGCTCGATTTTGTCATGCCACGAAGTCAAGTCTAGCTGGGATGGAGACACCAAAGGTTGTCCCAGACAAGTTGTGACAACCCGAGAATTTTAAATTTTTTTAAATTTTTATTAATTGATTTAAGGTTCGATATTAGAACCTAGACAGAAAATAAGTGTATGCGTTTGATATTTTAAAGATAGAATTTTGAGGATTTCAAAATTCTGTGAAGGATTTAGGTGAATTATTCAGGATTAAGAAATACGTGAATATATTTTGTGTATATGTGTATACATGATGTGGTTATGGTCAAGGTTGACCGGATAAACGATATCTCAGAATAAACCCTAAAGTATATATTAAGAACTTGCTGCTCGGTTAGAAAAACCCTAGCGATTAATAAGAAACCCTAGAAACCTAGGTTTTGAAAACCCCTAATTTCGCCTCCCGAATCCAAAACCCTAATTCAAAGGTACTGAAACCTAAATCCGGAACTTAATGGCGTAAGTGTAAATAATTATAAGATTAATTAGGGTTAATCTTAACAAATTGGTTACAAAACCCTAATTCCAAATTTAAAACCCTAATTACGGATTTGAAACCCTAATTTTATAATTAGGAAAACTTAATGGTTAATTTAGTAATTTTAATGTTAATTAGGAAATATTAATCCTAATTTTAAAGTTATAAGTAATTAGAAAACCTTAATCTAATTACGAAAATTTAATTTCTAAATTAGAAAATTTATTTTTCTATTAGAAACCCTAATTAGTGGTTTATAAACCCTAATGACCATTTTGACCCTAATTGCTAAATTAGCAATTTTATTTAGGAAATGTTAATCCTAATTAGTAAGATTTAATTTGTGATTAAGAAATTTTAATATAATTAGAAAATCCTAATTATAATTTAGAAATATCAAATTTCTATTTTTAAAACCTAATTTGGAAATTCTAGAAATTAAATTTGCAAACCCTAAGAATTTCCAAACCCTAAGGGTTTTTTAAACCTTAAACCCAAACCTAAACCCTAAACCTTAAGGGTTTGGCCAATGTCCAAATTGCCATTAAATTCAAAGTGGAAATGACTAAAATGCCTTTTAGTGCATTATTGGATGTTACTTGCAAATCTAGCCAAAGATGGAGTTGGTGAGCAATTATATATCAGCCATGTGACTTAAAAAACAACAACCAGCAGAATTTTCTAGCCATATCATTCCATACAAGTTATTTATATAAATTAGAGAGAAAATGCTGACTTTAATTTTCATTTTCTCCAATACTTTCTCTCTCTTCATTTTCGAGATCTATAGTAAGAGAGTGAGATAGGGTAAGCCAATATCAGTTCTTAACTCTCCAAGAACAGGATTCAAAGTCAGAAATCAGAGATTTAAAGCATAAGAAGGTATAAGAACCCTAAATTTTGAAAATCTTGTGATCTTGTGTTAATGTTGTTTTTTGTTGGTTAGATATGTGTTAGAGGGTGTCTAGAAGTGATCTGGGTTGTTGGATCATGGATCCATAACATCTAGAGGCATGAAAATCAAATTTTTAGTAACTGTTCTTGAACCTTCAAGTGATGTCTGACAAGCTAATGTCAGATGCTTTAGATCCTCCTATGTTTTTCTTTTGTGGTGTTTTACGTTATGGATCTAATCTATGATATGTAGGCTATGATCTAAAACGGAAAACAATGTCAAAACAAGTCTAGATCTCTTTCTATATGCAGTCAAACTACGTTGACCGACCACAAAAAGTTGATTCTGGGTAACCCAGAATATTTCCAGTGGTCTGACAACATTTTTAATGTCCCAGATCTTGCTTCATGTTAATGTTTTGGCCTATTTGTCGTTTGTGTCTTGTATCCTGACATGTATTCTACATACTAAAGTCATCAGATCACTTATATCATAACTAGAATGGAAGAAAATCGCGGTCAAATATGCGTTGACCAACTGCCTTGGACAAATTCTGGAAAACCCAGATTCGTTGAAGAACATTTCATGTCAGGTAGTTTGACCGGCCCAGATCTTGTGTAGATAATGTTTTTATGTTGTTATGATGTTATAAAGTTGTACTCTAACATCAATACTACAATTGTGAACTTTTATATCACACCAAAAGAGCCCAGAATACTAAGATCAAAGGCTTGAAAGTAGGTACCTTGGTTGTTCTTCATTTCTGGGTAACCCAGAAAATGAAGAACAGGCCTGACATGATTGTGTGGGACTTATATCTCTCAGATCTGATGTGTTATGTCCATGTAACGAGTTGATGATGGTAGTATTACATTAGTACTATGATCGTAGAAAACTTTCAGCCCGTAAATGTAACAAGTATTTAATCGTTGAGTGGTCAAACCACCCCCTCGCTTTCACCGATATGAAGTTTCAAAAATGCTCAAGAACAAATTTCAAGAACACCTATATTGACGGTCTGCCGCTATAGGCCCTTTAGCATACGTGATAATTTTGAAAATTATTTAATTATTTCCTAAAATAATTATTTTAATTAAATAAATAGATTTTAATTATTAAAATACTTAATAAATTTCAAAAAATTATTTTAAATTACGAAAAATCGCTTTTTTAATTATTTAGAGTATATTTCATAAATATTTATTATTTTTGGAATATAAATGGTATTTAATTTATTGAATTATAATATTAAATAAATGATTTAAAAATGATTTAAATACATGAAAAATTATATTATGTTATAAGAAAATATTTAAAGATATTTTCAAAGAATTTTAATATTTTGTGATGAATTTCATTAATTAATTAATATTAATGATAATTAGTTTATTTAATAACTATATTAAATAATTTATGGAAAAATAGAATTAATGGTTTAAAAATCATATGAAAATGATTTAAGTGTTATAAAAATATTTTAAGTTATAAAATATAACTTTTGATATTTTTCATGAAAATATTAATATTTTAATATTAAAAGCAATTATCTGGATAATGAATTTATGTTTAAAAATCATATAAATATGATTTTAAAGTATTAAAATACTTTGTGATATTATAAAATATATTATAATATTATGATATGTATTTCATTAATATTTGATAATAAATATATATTAATGATAAAAGAATTATGTGGTATTTAATTCATATAAATATGTTATTAAGGATTGAAAAATCTTAATAAATGGTAATAATTATTTAAAAATTATTATGAACTTATGAAAATTATTTTGACTAATATTTAAATTATCTGAGATAATTGTTAAGTTTAGGCAGAGTTTAATTGAACTTAGACTCGATAAATTGTCTGACTAGACCGTCGGGACATTAGAACTTTGTCGAACTCAAGTCAGACTGAAAATAGTTTGACCTAATATTAAGTCTTATGTGTGTTATAGACTGATAAGGTTATGTGTTATGTGTTTAGGTTATTCTATGTTTATATATATAGTAGTATTATATTGTGATGATATTATTCTAATATTGGAGATCTATATTACTAATATTAGGTCTTCAGATAAAGCGTTATAAATTGCATTGTGATAATCAACGGTTCAGGCAAGTTTATTTTTACTTAACTCTATTAAGAGTTGTTTTATTCGGATAAGCTTATGGTTAATTATTGTTGGTTGCCATGAATTGTACTTTGTACATATTGCATGTATAAGTCGTATATGAAAGGTCGATCACCTTCATTATCGCTTGTTTCGTATATATATTGTTCATGTATAATACTTGTTCACCATAAATTTGTTCCTCGCTAGTTCACAATTATATTGATGAATTATAGCCAGCCAATTATTCAAATCATTTCAATCATGATATATCGTTATATTATTGAATTTAAACTTGTTGGGCAATCTTATGCTCACCCTTGCTATATCATGATAAAACATTGCAGATTAAGGCGAACGTGTCGGATACAAGGAAAGGTTAAAGACAGTTCCAGCTTTAGTTTACATATACGATTAGATTTGTATTAGTAATGTATGATGATAATGTTATGTATTAAATAAGTTATGAATTGTGATTAAGTTAAGGTTACTCGACCTTGGGGAATAGTGTGTAAAGTTATTGTATAAACAATTTATATTTATATCTTCCGCAAATATAGTAATAGTTGTATAGAATGATCGAACCGGATCAGAGGTGAATTAGGACCTGGATTTGGGGCCGTCACAGTTGGTATCAAAGTTGTAGGTTATGAAGCTTAGGTAGGAATACCTGAGAACAATAATCGCAGTGATTAGGATAAGTACTAACTCAAATAGAGTTAGTTGGTCGGTAAGATTCAAAGATAAATCTCAGCGAGTTATAAGATATAGAGTTTCCTAACTCTGATAATAAAGTTGAACAGTAGTGAGAAATATATAGAGTCTAAAAGACTAAAAGTGTAGTGATAGAAGATCGTAAAACAAAACGATCAAAATATAGAAATGAATCGTAATATATATGATGAGATCACCCCGTGATCTGATAAGGTTATAGTATGAAGAAGAATCAAGCCGAATGATTGAAAAGTTTACGTTAAGATTGTCAAGGGTCAGATTGTACTATGAATTGGTACAGATTCGTGAAAAGATTATGAATACGAGTTGAATGAAATTGTGATTGAGAAGGGGATTAGGATTAAGTGGGATTATGAAATGTTTGTGTCGTGCTATTTTCTATATGCATGTTAAGAGGGTGATTCCTTTCTCATGTGTGTAATGTATAGATAGATAGTCATAGGTAGAGGATATAAGATTAAGTACGAAGTTCTTAAAACTCATACTTATGTGACATGCTTGACTCATAGTTATATGAAATATTTATGAACCCCTCAGCGAACGGACGCCAAAGGTCAGACTAGGATAAGTTCTTAAACTCATATGATTGTGGCAATTTATGGACTCATAAGTGTGGTTTGACGAACTGGGTATAGTTGTGTGTAAACGAAACATTGAGGATAATAGGAACAGAAAAATTGTTAAGCAAATGATTATTAGTGGAGAAATAAGTTTTCCGAAAACTCCTAGCTATGCTAAACTTCAAAATTTTGACATCAAGCTAAATACGCACTATGTACCTTTAAAAAAAATATGTAGACTCATAATCATTTTTGAAACGGTTTAAAGTATAGTCTATGCTACTTATTTTAGCTAGACGCAAAATGATTTGAAATATCAAAATTTATTTTATTTATCACTCACGTACTACGTAGAACCTAAAGCAAGTAGATGATAAAAATTTGATGGAGTTGTAAATACAGAATACTTAGTGTGAATTTGATCTAAAATCGTTGTTCCACTATTGTATGATGTGTTATGATTAAAGTCATACAATGATTTTGATCCTCAAACTGATCATTAATACAAGACGGCATCATGACGCCATTCTCAAAAAATATTTTCAAAATTTTAATTTGCCAATGGGGTTTGGCTACACTTAAATAATTCGATTGAATTGAATTATTGATATGAGACTATGCTATTCGATTTAGCTAGACAAAACATTTATGAAAACTCTAAGTGTTCATTAAAAGAAATTTCTCGAACCAAATTATTTTGGTGCGGAATCCAATAAGACTGAGGTAGAATTTTGTGCCTACGGCGAAGAAGAGAAATGATAAAATCAAGATATGGCCAAGATGTGAGACATATCGGGCTAATCACCTTTGGTCTCTGTAAGTAACGATTTTCAGGGATGAATTTCCGTATAACCTTTGCGATAATGACACACAAATAGTCTATATGACTCCTAAGAAAAATTCGAAAATTTTTACTCTTGTGAGTGGTGTATTGGGTAGCATGTGATCCTGTGTATGTATGGTGTAAGGTATAACGTAAATTTCGAGGACGAAATTTTTAGAAGAAGGGGTGAATGTGACAACCCGAGAATTTTGAATTTTTTAAAATTTTAATTAATTGATTTAAGGTTCGATATTAGAACCTAGACAGAAAATAAGTGTATGCGTTTGATATTTTTAAGATAGAATTTTGAGGATTTCAAAATTCTGTGAAGGATTTAGGTGAATTATTCAGGATTAAGAAATACGTGAATATATTCTGTGTATATGTTTACAAAGATGTGGTTATAAGGGCAAGGGTCAACCAGATAAACGATATCTCAGAATAAAACCCTAAATATATATTAAGAACTTCAAGTTCGCTTAGAAAACCCTAGCGATTAATAAGAAACCCTAGTAAACCTGCTTCGAAAACCCTAATTTCAGCCTGGAATTCAAACCCTAATTCTAAGGTACGTGAAACCCAAATCGAAACTTAATGGCGTAAGTGTAAATAATTATAGGATTAATTAGGGTTAATCTTAACAAATTGGTTACAAAACCCTAATTCCAAATTTAAAACCCTAATTACGGATTTGAAACCCTAATTTTATAATTAGGGAAACTTAATGGTTAATTTAATAATTTTAATGTTAATTAGGAAATATTAATCCTAATTTTAAAGTTATAAGTAATTAGAAAACCCTAATCTAATTACGAAAATTTAATTTCTAAATTAAAAAATTTATTTTTCTATTAGAAACCCTAATTAGTGGTTTATAAACCCTAATGACCATTTTGACCCTACTTGCTAAATTAGCGATTTTATTTAGGAAATGTTAATCCTAATTAGTATGATTTAATTTGTGATTAAGATATTTTAATATAATTAGAAAATCCTAATTATAATTTAGAAATATTAAATTTCTATTTTTAAAACCTAATTTGGAAATTCTAAAAATTAAATTTGTAAACCCTAAGAATTTTCAAACCCTAAACCCTAAGGGTTTTTCAAACCCTAAACCCTAACCCTAACCCAAACCCAAAGGGTTTGGCAAATGTCCAAATTGCCATTAAATTCAAAGTGGAAATGACTAAAATGCCCTTTAGTGCATTATTGGATGTTACTTGCAAATCTAGCCAAAGATGGAGTTGGTGAGCAATTATATATCAGCCATGTGACTTAAATAACAACAACCAGCCGAATTTTCCAACCATATCATTCCATACAAATTATTTATATAGATTAGAGAGAGAAAATGCTGACTTTAATTTTCATTTTCTTCAATACTTTCTCTCTCTTCATTTTCGAGATCTAGAGTAAGAGAGTGAGATAGGGTAAGCCAATATCAGTTCTTAACTCTCCAAGAACAGGATTCAAGGTCAGAAATCAGAGATCAAAAGCATAAGAAGGTATAAGAACCCTAAATTTTGAAAATCTTGTGATCTTGTGTTAATGTTGTTTTTTGTTGGTTAGATATGTGTTAGAGGGTGTCTAGAAGTGATCTGGGTTGTTGGATCATGGATCCATAACATCTAGAGGCATGAAAATCAAATTTTTAGTAACTGTTCTTGAACCTTCAAGTGATGTCTGACAAGCTAATGTCAGATGCTTTAGATCCTCCTATGTTTTTCTTTTGTGGTGTTTTACGTCATGGATCTAATCTATGATATATAGGCTATGATCTAAAACTGAAAACAATGTCAAAACAAGTCTAGATCTCTTTCTATATGCAGTCAAACTATGTTGACCGACCACGAAAAGTTAATTCTGGGTAACCCAAAATATTTCCAGTGGTCTGACAACATTTTTAACGTCCCAGATCTTGCTTCATGTTAATGTTTTGGCCCATTTGTCGTTTGTGCCTTGTATCCTGACATGTATTCTACATACTAAAGTCATCAGATCACTTATATCATAACTAGAACGGAAGAAAATCACGGTCAAATATGTGTCACTTAACCGCTTTTGGACAAATTCGAAAACCCAGATTCGTTGAAGAACATTTCATGTCAGGTAGTTTGACCGGCCCAGATCTTGTGTAGATAATGTTTTTATGTTATTATGATGTTATAAAGTTGTACTCTGACATCAATACTACAATTGTGAACTTTTATATCACACCAAACGAGCCCAGAATACTAAGATCAAAGGCTTGAAAGTAGGTACCTGTCGTTTTCTTCATTTCGGTAACCTAAAAATGAAGAACAAACCCCATATGATTGTGTGGGACTTATATCTCTCAAATCTGATGTGTTATGTCCATGTAACGAGTTGATGATGGTAGTATTACATTAGTACTATGATGGTAGAAAACTTTCAGGCCCAGAAATGTAACGAGCATGAATCAGTGAGTGGTCAAACCACCCCCCTTGCTCACTGACATGAGTTTCTGGAAATGCTCAAGAACAGCTGAAGAACACCTATAGCGACGGGTCTGTCGCTATAGGGCCCTTTAGCGACAGATAATTTTGAAAATTATTTAATTATTTCCGAAAATGATTATTTTAATTAAATAAATAGATTTTAATTATTAAAAATACTTAATAAATTTCGAAAAAATTATTTTAAATTCTGAAAAATCGTTTTTAATTATTTAGAGTATATTTCATAAATATTTATTATTTTTGGAATATAAATGGTATTTAATTTATTTAATTATAATATTAAATAAATGATTTAAATACATGAAAAATTATATTATGTTATAAGAAAATATTTAAAGATATTTTCAAAGAATTTTAATATTTTGTGATGAATTTCATTAATTAATTAATATTAATGATAATTAGTTTATTTAATAACTATATTAAATAATTTATGGAAAAATAGAATTAATGGTTTAAAAATCATATGAAAATGATTTAAGTGTTATAAAATATTTTAAGTTATAAAATATAACTTTTGATATTTTTTCATGAAAATATTAATATTTTAATTTTAAAAGCAATTATCTGGATAATGAATTTAAGTGTTTAAAAATCATATAAATATGATTTTAAAGTATTAAAATACTTTGTGATATTATAAAATATATTATAATATTATGACATGTATTTCATTAATATTTGATAATAAATATATATTAATGATAAAATAATTATGTGGTATTTAATTCATATAAATATGTTATTAAGGATTGAAAATCTTAATAAATGGTAATAATTATTTAAAATTATTATGAACTTATGAAAATTATTTTGACTAATATTTAAATTATTTGAGATAATTGTTAAGTTTAGGCAGAGTTTAATTGAACTTAGACTCGATAAATTGTCTGACTAGACCGTCGGGACATTAGAACTTTGTCGAACTCAAGTCAGACTGAAAATAGTTTGACCTGATATTAAGTCTTATGTGTGTTATAGTGATCGATAAGGTTATGTGTTATGTGTTTAGGTTATTCTATGTTTATATATATAGTAGTATTATATTGTGATGATATTATTCTAATATTGGAGATCTATATTACTAATATTAGGTCTTCAGATAAAGCGTTATAAATTGCATTGTGATAATCAACGGTTCAGGCAAATTTATTTTTACTTAACTCTATTAAGAGTTGTTTTATTCGGATAAGCTTATGGTTAATCATTGTTGGTTGCCATGAATTGTACTTTGTACATATTGCATGTATAAGTCAGGTATGAAAGGCTGATCACCTTCATTATCAGTTGTTTCAGATATATTTGTTCATGTATAATACTTGTTCAGTCATAAATTTGTTCCTGCTAGTTCACAATTATATTGATGAATTATAGCCAGCCAATTATTCAAATCATTTCAATCATGATATATCATTATATTGTTGAATTTAAACTTGCTGGGCAATCTTATGCTCACCCTTTCTATATCATGATAAAACATTGCAGATTAAAGCGAACACGTCGGATACAAGGAAAGGTTAAAGACAGTTCCAGCTTTAGTTTACGTATACGATTAGATTTGTATTAGTAATGTATGATGATAATGTTATGTATTAAATAAGTTATGAATTGTGATTAAGTTAAGGTTACTCGACCTTGGAGAATAGTGTGTAAAGTTATTGTATAAACAATTTATGTTTATATCTTCCGCAAATATAGTAATAGTTGTATAGAATGATCGAACCGGATCCGAGGTGAATTAGGACCTGGATTTGGGGCCGTCACACAAGTCAAAGGCGGTAGCTCAAGGGAGAGCATTTTTCGTGACCTCCCAAAAAGTAAGGAACTCGAACGAAGTAATCACGTGTAAGCTAATCATAAACTCTTGCGAAGTCTATACCTTATTTGACACCAGTTCTATCCATTTTTTTTATTTCACCTACTTGCGCTCTACATTTAAATTTGACTCCAGAGAAATTAGACTTTGACTTATCTGTTAAAACTCCATTTAGAGAAACCTTCATTACATCCACTGTTTATAAGTTTTGTTTGATTCAAATCGGCACCCTCACATTACCTATCGATCTTATCTTTTTGAAAATACTTGCATTTGATGTAATTTTAGGGATTGATTGGTTAACTACTTATCATGCTAAAATTGATTGTTTATGTATGGTTGTTAGGTTTCATATTCCTAACCAACCTATTATGCGAATTCAAGCAACCTGTAACATTCCAAAATTTTAAATTATAATACTAAATATTTATTGATTTATATAAGTATTTAATGGATATGTTTATTCTTGAATAAATAATTGTTCAATTCTAGTTGATGTGGTTTAGTTAATTATTTGTTGAATAAATAATTAAGGAGATTATTGATTTATATAAGTATTTAATGGATATGTTATTGTTGAATAAATAATTGTTCAATTTGAGTTGATGTGGTTTAGTTAATTATTTGTTTAATAAATAATTAAGGAGGAAAATTAATTGTTATGAGATTATATACCAATTTAATTTAATAATTAAGTTAGAGAGATAATAATGATTAAATGAATTATAATATTTTAATTGGAATTTGTGATTAAAATAAAGTGTTAGTTGGTTGAATAAAATTATAATTATAGAGGAAATTATAATTATGTGATAATGATTTATGTGTTAAAGTAATTTAATAGATTAATATTTGAATTTATTGATTATTTAAATTATTGGAAGTGTGATGAATAACCTTGCTATAAAGGAGTTATTAAAATAAATTGAAGGAGTTTAATTCAGTTTTGCCAAACAAAGCCTAATGTCTATTAAGTCTTTATTCTAATTGTGTTTTTCCAAACAAGGTATAAGGATTAATTGATTATATTTTAGTGGTTAGCCAAACAAGCCTTATGGCTTTTGATTTTCAAATAAAACATAACTGATATAAGTTATATCTATATTTATATTATATCATTAATATATATTATTACTATATACGTTATATTATTAGTACGTATGTTAGAAGAGAGAAGAAGACTCAGTTGAAGAGTTTACAGAGAGAAAAGAAGAGAGGAAGGAAGGCTAGAGAAATTGAGAAAGGAATTGGGGGAAAAGAAGCTTGATAATAAAAAGGATAACCATCTTCTTCTAACTCTAGGATATCATCTTCTTAATCAATGGTAGGAGCTCAATCTTTTTCTTTAAAAGTTTAGTCTTCCTCTTCCCAAAAAGTCTCTGTAAAATAATTGTAAAAGATGAATTGTTGATATGTGTATAGTTTAGTATGATAATTGTTTGTAAAAGGTTGTTTCATGAGTTTATATTTGATTATAGAGAAATTAAGTCATGTATTATGCAATTTGTGAAGAAAACCATATTACAGTGTTTATATGAAAATATATGAGTATGGCTTAGTTTAAAATGAAATTAAGGTTTGATTAATTGTTAATATATATAAATTCACTATTGAATTTGATAGATTATGTATAATCATAACCATGGTATTTTGAATTTATTGTTTTTATTGAAAAACAAAATCACAGTGTTGATTTTCATTACAAATGTCAAAAATGGAGTTTTTGCCAAAAGTAGTGAAATTGAGTGTTGTAAAGTTGATAATTGTGTTGTTATATGTGTATAATCATGCTAGAGTCTTTACAATATGTTTACAGAAAGTCTCTGTATATATTACTTGTAGTTAGTTTGTTAGATTAGAGCTTGTAGGCCAATTTGGCTTTTTGTTCATGCTGTTGCCGAGCTTGGTCGCCGAGTTCTGGACTTTGGCGCCGCAGCGCGGCCCAGCAGTACAAGTTTTGCGCCGCAACACCAATTATTGGCCTATGACACTGCACAGTCATTAACTTCAATAATATTGCCACCAACCACAAAGTAAATCGTGGAATAAGCAAATCATGAAAGTTAGCGAGGTATGTTCGACAGCTTTTAGTTTATTACACAAAGTTTGAAAATAAATGTTGTGTTAATAATAGGAATGTTAAATGATGATTTCAGTAGTATTAAACTATGAATGAGCATGTTATCAAGGGTTAACTAGTATTAACATAGTTTGATTATGTGAATTGGTAATTTAACCTACATGGTGTATATATTTGTTTATATAGATATAAAGGTTGGTAATGACTAATTATGTCATGATGACATATATGTAGGGTATTGAGATTCAAGTGGTAAGGGTTAGCTTGTGCTAAAGGCAAGTTCTCTAACTCTACTTTTATAATTGTGCGAATATTTAAATTCTTTTGAGCAAGTTTTCTAACTCTAAAACTTCATTGTGCAAGTTCAATCTCGTTGAGTACATTATTGTTTTTAATTCAAATTCAATTATACAAGTGGCTAACTCTACACTTTCGTAGAGCTAGATTGTTTATTATTGAGAAAGCGCTTGTATCTAATTGTTTATAGGGATGCAAGTATTCTAAATCGTATATTTAGTATTGAGCAAGTTTCTTTTATATGTAACTTGTTATTTAGCATGCAAATCGCTATATTTTAATATTCTAGTGTTGAACAACTTTATCGTTTAAATTACTATTCATTATGCATGCTTGGTATCCAATTATCAATAACTTTGACTTAATATTGTTCAAAGCAAATTATGTTATGATTATTCAATGTTTATACTATTAGATTATTCCTAAAGCACACGATATTAATTTACAAATATCGATTCGCTTATGATTATTCCATAGCATACGCTTATTTCTTTTGTATTCAACTAATCCTTAGTTGATGACCGTTGAATTCTAAATTACCATGTAATGTATCCAAACCAAACTTACTTTGGTGCGGACTTGTATTCTAAATACTGAGATGAACAACTCTTTTATTAGAGGTTTACGCTTAGCGTTAAAATAGTTGTGCACAATACATTGTACGAAGGGTTGATCCCCCTAAGTAAGTGGAGTCCTTATAGTCTTATGACTGTTAAAGTTAAAGTTGAAAGATTACTTATAACTGTGAACATGATTCATGGTCATTAGACCCTCAGTGAATGTTATAATTTTTAGAAAGTTAATAGAACACATTGTTCAGTTCTATTGAGCCTAGTATTGGCAATTGATGTAAAAGTTTAAAGAATTACTTGTTGTTATTCCAAGTGGGCCTTGTTTGCTCACTCTTGCTAGTAAAATTTCTTACTGCTAAAGCTGAAAAGGGTGACGTACCTAGCACCAGTAAGGGAAAAGGAAAGATGACCAAATACTGAAGACTTGTAATAGTTTTGATAGTTTTATTTTCAGACTTTGGTTTAAAGCTTGTAATGAAGTTTATTTAATTTCCGCATTTGAATGTTTGTAACTAAAGGTTAGATAACCTGGGAAATCTTTTTGTATTTAAGTTTAATCTTGTATGGGCAGGTTTTCATTATTCAATTTTATAATGATTGGGTAGTTAGAAATGAATGTTTTGATTAAGTGAACACCAAATCTTGAGGAAATTAAGTACCAGGATTTGGGGGTGTCACACAACCAAAACACTAAAGTCAATCACTGTCATATCAAGCCACAACGTCATTCGTTTATTTAAAAATGGATGTCAAGCTTTCTTAGTCCATGTCACTGATTTAAACAAAAATACATCAGATTTGAATGATATTTCTATTGTTAATAAATTTCCTGACGTATTCTTTGAAGAACTTTCTGGCCTACCCCTAGAGCGTGAAATCGAGTTTGGTATTGACCTTGAACCTGATACAAAACCCATTTTCAAAACCCCATATCAAATGACTCTTATTGAACTTCAGGAGTTAAAAACCCAACTACAAGAACTGTTAGATATCGGTTTCATTCTTCCTAGTACGTCTCCTTGGAGTGCTCCTATTCTATTCGTAAAGAAGAAAGATGGGAGTATGTGACTTTGTATTGATTATCGGGAGTTGAATCATGTCACCATCAAAAATAGGTACCTGTTACCTCGCATTGATGACCTGTTTGACTAGTTGCAAGGTGCCAAATTCTTTTCAAAGATCGATCTTCATTCTGGATATCGTCAGCTAAAGATTAAAACTGATGACATTGCAAAGACTGCTTTCAGAACTCGGTACAGGCATTATGAATTCCTAGTCATGTCTATTGGATTGACTAATGCTCCTGCTACCTTCATGGATATGATGAACCGAGTATTCAAGGAATATTTGGATCATTTTGTGGTTGTCTTTATTGATGACATTTTTATATACTCCAAAAGCCGTGAAGATCATGAGCAACACTTGAGGCTGATACTCCAACAGCTTTGTGAAAACAAGTTGAATGCCAAGTTAAAGAAATACGAGTTCTGGCTTGAGGAAGTAGCATTCCTTGGGCACGTGATATTGAATCATGGAATATCTGTTGACCCTGCGAAGATTGAAGCAATTCAAAGCTGGGAGCAACCTAAGTCAGTAATCGAAGTGCGTAGCTTCCTAGGTTTAGGTGGTTAATATCGGAGATTCGTGGAAGGATTTTCTCGAATCTCTACTCCATTAACTCAGTTGACTCGAAAAGATACAAAATTCGGTTGGAACGAGGAATATGAGAAGAGTTTTCAAGAACTCAAGAGGAGATTCATTTTAGCACATGTTCTGACAATATCATCTGATTCGGAGGGATTTGTCATCTACAGTGATGCTTCAAGCAAAGGTTTAGGATGTTTTCTCATGCAACATGGGAAAGTCATATCATATGCCTCACGACAACTCAAAGAATATGAGAGAAATTATCTTACTCATGATCTAAAGTTGGCAGCAGTTATTTTTGCGCTAAAGATCTAGAGACATTACCTGTATGGGGAGAAAGTGTAGATCTATACGGATCATAAAAGCCTCAAATATTTCTTCACCCAAAAGAAACTCAACATACGGCAATGACGTTGGCTCGAGCTGTTAAAAGATTACGATCATACCATTCAATACCATCCTGGAAAAGCGAATGTGGTAGCTGACACGTTGAGTAGAAGATCTTATACAGGTACGAGTGCGATATTATCAATGCAAAGACCCATTTGCTATGACATACAAAGGATGGAGATAGAGTTAAAGACTCTAGGGACCCACATTGTGACACCCCCAAAATAGGTCCAATCCATCCAACCTATTCTGAGTCGCCAAATACATGGTACAGAAAACAACTACAACTTTATAACTACAATTATCGTGCAAAATACAACGACACATATGTTGTGAATTTTGATACAAATATATACCAACTGTGACTCTCATCCCAACCTTGGATAGCATGTCACAATGGCACCTTAAATAAAGGTACCAGAGACACTCAAATTTTCAGTATTTCACATTAACATTGCGGGAGGAGGATGATTCGCCTTTTAAGAGAGAACCTTGAAAGACAATCCAAATCCATACCAGATACTACCTAAGTTCAAAGATCAAACCCCCTGATCGCAATGCAGGAGTAACCAAATCCAACCTCGTAGATAACCCCTTTAGACCTGCAGATGCAATACTAGAAAACACACCGAGAAAGACCGATTAATCTCGAGAGATGCGGCCCGAGGTATCCGGTCCTCGGACCAACCATGGAATAGCCACCAACCTTGGTGATAACCCCAAGGAATGCGCTTTGGCGATAACCCCAAAAATGCTTGTTTCAAATGCGACCAACTTCAATCTCGGCACTCACAATGAGATACACTGCACCAACCCGGCAATAACATCGGGAAGACAGGCACACCTCAAAGATGACAATGAGGACCTTCAACAATTCCAGCAGTCCAATCTCAGTGAAGTCTGAGCAACGCCTGCTTTATCGGCCAAATCCGGCAATAACACCGGTGAGGGGCAACATCTTCATCTCGTCAAACACAATGCCACATCACGTCTCTATGCAACGATGTCCTACAAGGATAACCAATCCCGAGTGACTATTGTGCGGGGTAACGGATGAAAGTTGAAGCATGAAGACCGGAGGGCATCGTCCCATCTTCAATGACTTCAAGACAAGCTCTAATCCCATGCCATCGTCTAACTCTCGACAACGGCGGTCCGAAATAGGTCCTCAGATACCTCAAACGGATGCCCTGGATTGCACTTCTAAAAATCGAGTGGACATTACAAAGGCTCGAGTGCACGATTTCTTGAGACGACCAAACCTCTGCATAATTCGCTCTTTGACTCGCCCATACACAAAGTATTTCCCACTTTCAAACACTTGTGAGCTCATATATAGCCTCTTTTGTACCCACAAAAGCCAAGAGTTACCTACTCTAAAGATATAGAAGCCTTTTTTTAGCGATCGGTATAAGCCTTCTCACACACTTTAGAGTCTTTCTCTTCATCTGTGCACACACCCTTCTACACGTTGAGAGTCGTGTTGCTTGCTTTTGCCCGGACTTCGGTCTGTAATTTCATTTCAGTCTGTATATATATTATATATATTTACATATACATTGACTAACATTATCGAGTTATGTCTCGATTGAGCCTGAACTTTGCCCGAGCGCTTATTTGCTTTAATATATATATTTACATTTATATATTAACTGTGGTCCTGACTTTGTTCGATGAGCCTGCATTTTGGCCCGCGTTTACTCACTTAAATATATATATATATATATATATATGAACTGTGGTCGGACTTTTGTTCGATGAGCTCAATTTTACATCCGCCGTTGCGTTTATTGCTTATATATATATATATATATATATATATATATATATATTGTCCTACCCGAGTTTACTTCGTAGGGTTGATCGCTTACAGCCTTTCTTTATGTTTCGTCTCGCTGAGTTTACTTCGTGGCGAGTTGACCGTATTAACAACTTTATTTACATTTCTGATCCCCCATGGAGGTGCTTCGTGGTTGGTGATCCTGTCTGTATATATATTTACAGCTTTTATATATATACCTGCTTACTACTTTCATTTAAACTGCAGTATCTTGTGAGCCTAGGAATCATGTGATCACAGATTCATCCCAATGAATCTAGATTCGATTCCCGTGATGGACATTTTCAGCTGTAAGCAGCTTGTAAATTATTCTGCGATGTCTGAATTTCCTCAGATGGTTGCCATACCTACGAGGAAGTCGGCATTATTTTTGTATATTATTTTCGTGCGGATGCATCGCATCCGTCAAATAAAATCGTCGATCACTTAATAAAAATGGGAATGTAAAAGGTCTCAATTCCTATTGAGCATCAGGGTTTGAAAAACCTCTTTTATAAAACATCACTGCTATATCTTGCTAAAAATTGAATTTTTACATAAATTCAAACCTCGTATATATAGGCTCGAACGAGGCCTCGCACAACTTCCATATAACAAAGACATCACCCATACACACACACACTCGGATATAATAGTTTCTTGAAAAGAGGCGGTCACCGTGGTAACACGGATGTTTGGGTGCCTAACACCTTCCCTCGCATAACCAAGTCCCCGACCCTAAATCGAATCTCTTGCTTTCACCGACCAGTATATCGCTGTCACACCACCGGGTCAATGTGCAAACCTTTTCTCGCCAGTGTTGGTACAACCATTTAAAAAACTAATCAAGCGACTCTTAATCAATTCCCATCGTCGACATCATACATGTCGAACCTTTTTCACTTGTTTTTTCAAACAAATCTCACCTAAAATGAGAACACCAAAGAACAAGTAATGGAAAGGGACACAAAAAAATCCCGACGTCGACAGGTAGCGACTCTGCTGAGGACCTCCAGTAAGAGGACTTAAGCCACTATTTCAATCTTTCAAAATTGCTATCTGCTTGTGTGTGGATGTTGCATTTACATTGGATGAATGTGTACGAATGCATGTCTTGATTGCACTTAGTGCTTCGCACTATAAACTGCTTTGTGATATTAATGCTTCGCACCATATCTGGTTGTGATATTAGTGCTTCGCACATGTCATCATTTTCATACGGTGAGACGCGATGTATGTGAATGTATGTCGTGTGGTCCCTCCACCAGGAGGCTATCCCATCGATGTTTGATTATCGGACTTGTAAGAAGACTAATTCTCCGAGGCTCGTGAAAGGCACCACCCAAATTGCCTCCAGCTTGAAGACCGGATTAACTTCCCGTCTAGTAGATTGCGATGATTTGGGAACCTTCATGCCAAAAAGCCGCAAGAGTAACCTAAGATAGGTCAGCCTCTGATAAACCCAAAATAGAGGAAAGTCTCTTCATGCTCTCATTACATATTGCTTGTAATTACATTCCATATCTATCTCTATGTAATGAGAAATATGAAGCAATATGTCCACATACATGTTAGAAACAGCTGACATCCGTTTTACAGGATTAAATTCTTAAAACGAACACATCATATAACATGTTATTATACACCTCCCCTAAAGACTAAACTATGCAAGTCTTTCGCAGGAAATCAATCGGACCTACTACCCGTTCAAAGTCCAAAAAGGCAACAGGCCTACAGTCAATCATGTCGTCATCCAACCAGACTGAACTTAATCCAGTTTCTCGCAAAGAATTCGACGGATTAAGCAAGCAGATTACATATTTGGCTGTTCTACTAAAAGAATTACACCAATCTACCCAGGGTCAAAAAATACCCGTACATACTAAATCCTCCACACAAGGAAGAATCCCAGTCATTACCATACCTGAACTACAGTTGGATACAACCAACAAAATTCATGATGCTGCCCATCCCACTGAAGATCCAGACACTGGTGACATCAAAAAAAAAGTCCTCCAAATGGAAGAGACCCTTCGTGTTATCAAAGGAATTGGAACACACGGGAGTGTTTCATATGCTGATCTGTGTATTTTTCCTGGTGTTCATTACCCAGAAAAATTTAAAACTCCTGACTTTGAAAAATATAACGGGTTAGGAGATCCTTATACACATTTAAAAGTCTTTATTGGAGAACTTGGATCCTATGCGGAGGATGAAAAACTCAGAATGCAATTATTCCAAAAAAGTCTAACTGGAGAAGCCCGTTCGTGGTACACAAGATTAGACAACTCCAAAATCAACATCTGGGAAGGGCTAGCACACGCCTTCCTCACTCAATACAGTTTTCAAACTCAGATGGCTCCTGATCGGTATCAAATTACCACGATCAAGAAACAAATCTAACAAGTCTTTCGTGAGAGTATGCTCGAGGTGAGACGCTTTGGGTCGCCAAGTTAGTCCTTTCATGATGTAATCGTAAATGGTCATGACGTTCATGACATACAAGAAGCTCCCTTCTATGAGAGAGAGTATTAGCTTAAGATCGATAAACCATTTTCTCTAAATGGTTAAGCATAGGGAGATGGTACGAGATGGGATTGAAGTCGAAAGATTCAAGACCTAGTCCGCACTCAAAGTCATTGCAGATCACATCCAACTGAAATTATGGGAACAACCCCTGAGGGTCCATAAAAAGAAAGAAGAAGATGTTTCCACGATACTACAGGTCAAAAAGGCAATCAAAACATGCCTATTCAAAGGAGAAACTACACTCTCTTTCCAGCACAGTCTACAAACCCTCCAATACCAAAAGGTGGAGAAGTCAAACGCCTTCGAGTGTTTACACCCTTAGGGGATACCCTCGAAAACATTCTCAAACTTCTGACAACCCAGAAGAAAATTACACATCTTCTTCCACCACCAAAATTTCTAATGGATTCGGGTTTCAATGTCGCTAGAAATGTGTTTATCATGCCGGGCACCAGGATATGATACTCAGGATTGTTGGGCCTTAAAACACAAGATCCAGGACCTGATAGACAACGGGGAGATCGTAGTCACCAAACCTGATCAGCCTCATGTTCAAGATAACCCTCTTCCTCAACACAAAGAAGAAGAGGTCAACATGATCAATTGGAGCAATGGACAAAGTTCCAATTTTAGCTGTGATTCTTCCCAGACCCTCAAAGAAGGTGATGACAGATAGGACTATGCCAAGTTCTAGTTCACAATGGAACGAATGATCAAAGCTCTCTGCAAACAAATTGAACAATTGACGGAACTAGTGACTTATTAGCATCAAGTGACTCATCAGTTAATCAGCCAGGAGCATGCCAGTCTCCTACGGATTGTCATGAATATTCCCTCGTCACTTTCAGAAAATAAAATGCTGGAAGACAAAGTGACAAAGAGAGCAAATGCCAAAGCTCGTCGGGATTTTGCCAACAAAAAGGAATTCACCTATTTGGGCCAACCTATGGAGAAAATCCTTCATATGTTAATCGATGAAGGAAGGATCAGTTCCCTTCTACCTCCAATCAACCCCTTAAGGATATAGTACAACTCGATGGAGTATGTCAATATCACTCCCGATCCTCACTACCACAAAGACGAAGAATGTCAAGCACTCACCACCTTATTCAAAAATCTAATCGACAAGTGGTGTCTCAAGCGCCGCGATAATGGCACCGTTAACGCATAAGTGAGAATTCAGGCCCTACTAAGTGGAAAAGTGTGGTAGCAGTCATATCCACTAAAACTAATGGGATTAATATCTTACTCACAACGCCAACAATTCAGCTCAAGGGAGGAAACAATCCTTTGAAAGTGGCCGCTCCCGAGCCAATCAACTTGCCATGCAGAGCACAATATCCTATTGTTAGCTTGCGTAAGGTTCCATGGAATTATGGAGAAGGTGAAGGATCCGCCTCACATACAACTGCTACACTGTCGAAGGAAAATCCACTGTATCTTCCCCGCCGGGTGATGAAGCCCACCACCAAATCAAAGGGGAAAATACCCGTGGAGAAGATTGAAAAATTCCTCCGCGCTGTGGGTCATAATGAAGCCTCGGTGGTTTTAAGCTTGAAGGAAGCTCCACCACAAATATCAATTTTGGACTTGGTCCTAACATCCGAGAATCACCGGAAGGTCTTGTTAAAGGTTTTGGAAGAAGCCTATCTCCCGACATCAGTGGATACGGAAAAGTTTCAACATATGGTTGATCACATTTTCAACAACAATGTGATATCCTTCATCGATGATGATATACCGCTCAAGGGACCGGCCATTGCAAACTGCTACATTATCATGGCCTCTTGTCCTCCGAATATACGGTAGTTGGAGTCTTAATAGATGGAGGTTCCTCTCTGAATATATGCCCATACGCTACCTTGGTGAAGATGAATATCAATCTCAACAGGATTTACAGTAGCCATACTATCATCAAAGCTTTTGATGGAGCCCGCCGTAACTCGATCGGAGTAATTGAGTACGCCAATCGAAATTGGCCTCTCACACATTCTCAGGTATCTTTCCATGTGCTCAAGATAGACTCGGATACAACCTCTCCTCGACGACCATGGATTCATATGGTCAGCGCCCCTCCACTCTTCACCACCAGCTGAAATACATTATCAACAATAGCTCGTCACGATCAACGCTGAACCGGAAATTCCTCAAAGACGGACACATCTGCTCATCAATGCCAATGAGGACATTGAACGGTCGGGCCATCATGCTTTGAAATAAGCAACACCCAATACCATGCTATTGGAGCACCATTGCTCGAACCCCTGTTTTTCGCCGAGGTGATGCTCTACCACTCAAGAAATGATATTGTTGGGTCATAAACCGGGACAAGGGTTGGGTAAAGATTGCCAGGGTATCAAGTACCCTATTCGCTTAACCAAGCAAAATGGAACAGCTGGACTAGGCTATTCTGCCAGGTCTAGTCACAGGAATCCTCATAAGCATCAGCAGATTCCTTCAGCTTCACACTCCGAGTCCGCACAACCTCCCATAAAGGTGTCAGCCAATGTAATGGCTATGTTATTTCCAAAGCCGGAAGAGAAAGAAATCTTTGTTTCGAATCCCGCAGTGGGAAGAAGAGGAACGAAGAATCAAGCAAGACGTCATGCGATGATGTCCCAGATATCTAATCATCGCTCATGATGAACATACCAATAGATACACCCTGCATTTATGATTGCCAAGACGTAATGGCCATTATTCGGGATGTGGAG
Source organism: Panax ginseng (assembly GCA_020205605.1). Classification (NCBI taxonomy): domain Eukaryota; kingdom Viridiplantae; phylum Streptophyta; class Magnoliopsida; order Apiales; family Araliaceae; genus Panax; species Panax ginseng. The sequence continues at coordinate 19,855,457 of CM035147.1, read as the reverse complement.
GATGATGACAATCCCTCCATCATCTGCGGTCCACCCGGACTTTACCTTGCCAATTGGGACAAAGATTCCTTGCTTTGGTCGACGAGGGTAAAACGCAAGGACTTCTCTTCTCGCCTATAGATATAATAACCGCTTACTTTTCTATACAAAGATTAGTAGTTTATTTTGCCAAGATATGCTAACACCGTATGATCAACACATTTCATATATACTAAGTGAAAGCATATTTTGTTTCGTGATTCCGAATTTAGATGTGCTCAGACTTATGGATACAATGCCTCTCTACATGTGGATTGTACCTTTGATGTAGAGATGAATTCAGCCTTGATGGATATACAGGATGACATTTAGGTGCCTCTAGAAATTTAAGAATGGGTCAAAGACAAATCCAAACCCAACCTTGATCAAACCACTTCTTTCAACCTCGGAACCTTAGAAAGCCCTAAGTTAATCCAGATTGGTTCAGACCTTACCCAAAACCAACGAAATGACATGGTTACGCTATTAACCCAATTCCAGGACGTGTTTGCATGGTCTCATGAAGACATGGTGGGCTTGTCCACTGACATTGTCCTTCATCGCCTTCCCATTAAAGAGGGATTTAAGCTAGTCAAGCAGAAACTCAGGCGATTGAAACCTGAGTGGAGTTTAAAGGTGAAAGAAGAAATTGTGAAACAATTTCAAGCTGGCATCATCATGGTGTCTACATATCCTGAGTGGATATCCAACATCGTGCCCATGCCCAAACCTGGAGGGAAGGTGCGAGTTTACGTGGATTACCGAGACTTGAACAAAGCTTGCTTAAAAGATAGCTTTCCCGTGCCATTTATCCACATTCTCATTGACAATACGACGCAATACGACATGTACTCCTTTGCTGATTGCTTTGTGGGGTACCATCAGATCATGGTTGCCGAGGAAGATCGTGAGAAAACTGCTTTCATCACTCCTTGGGGAACTTTTTGCTATAGACGGTTGTCATTCGGCCTCATCAATGCCGGAGCTACCTATCAACGAGCTATGATGGCTCTTTTCCATGACTTAATGCATAAAGAGATTAAGATCTACGTGGATGACATCATTGTCAAGTCCCGGAAGGAGGATGACCATATAGACCATCTTAGAAAGTTGTTCAATAGGTTGCGTAAGTACAACTTGAAGTTGAATCTAGCTAAGTGCGCCTTTGGTGTCAAATCAGGCTAGTCAGCCACAAAGGGATAGAGCTGGATCCTGCCAAAATCCAAGCCATCACTAAAATGCCCATTCCTCAGACAGAGAAGGAAATACGGGGATTTTGGGATCAGCAGATTTATCTTCCAACTCACAGCAACCTGTGACCCAATCTTCAAGCTATTAAGGAAGTACTCCTCCCTGAAATGGAATGATGAGTGCCAGAATGCTTTCCTCACAATCAAGAAACAGCTAATCAAAGCTCCCGTCTTGGTACCACCCAGGGATGATATTCCCTTGTTCATGTATCTGTCCGTAAGTGACAATTCCATGGGCTGCATGCTGGGACAGAAAGACGATAGAGGCCAAGAACGAGCTATCTATTACCTTAGCAAAAGGTTCAGCAGCAGCGAACACAAGTACACTCTGATCGAAAAGACGTGTTGTGCTTTAGCATGGGCCTCCATGAGGTTACAGCATTACCTCCATGGTCACACATCTCATATCCTGCGTGGATCCTCTCAAGTACGTGTTCAACAAACCCATGTTAAATTGTCGGCTTCTCTAGAGTTTCAGTGAATTCGTAAGAAATAATGAAGGAATAAGCTTCTATTTATTGAAGAATGGACTGAATAGTAACTAATTCATGAACGATCCAGATTGATTTACTTTTAATCGGACGGTCCATATTGATTTAGTAAAATATTCTAATAAAACAAAATATTTTAAATAAAATATAATATATTCTATTCATAATCTAATAAAACGAATAACTTTATAAAAGTATTGTGTTTTATATAAAAATATTTTACTATGCAAACACTATGCATGCACTATTCAAACACTATGCATAATAGAATATTATATATTCTATTTATAGTCTAATAAAACAAATAACTTTATAAAAGTATTATGTTTTATATAAAAAGATTTTACTATGCAAACACTATGCATAATAGAATATCATATATTCTATTTATTGTCTAATAAAACAACTAACTTTATAAAAGTATTCTGCTTTTATATAAAAAGATTTTACTATGCAAACACTATGCAGACACTATACAAATACTATGCATAATAGAATATCATATATTCTATTTATAGTCTAATAAAATAAATAACTTTATAAAAGTATTCTGTTTTATATAAAAAAAACTTTTTTGTTTTATTACATTAATAATACTAATAAAATAAAACTCATCATCATTATTATTATTCACAATATTAATCGACCAGGTCGTTCCCAGGAAAGAGGGGGTTTTCCAATAAGGATTTCTTCCTATTGGCGCGCAATTAGGTGACCAAACCTCTCCTTGGCAGAACTTCTAGACATTGTTAATATTGAAAATAATAATCTTAATAACTTTGTCATCTCAATTATTGATATAATAATATACAAAATATCGACAATAATTGAATCAAATAACGTGAGATACTATGCAGCAATTACTGTAGCAATAATTGAACAAAACTGAGTGACTTCTCACGTAAGCATCAATAATCAATATCGTGTGCTACTATGCAACCACACGTATTATTGTACTTTTACTATTGAGTAGTTCAACAGTTTTAACGGTAAAACTTCCGCCCTTATTTTAATAAAAATATTTTTATCATTTTCTCAATCCGACAATAATTCTGTTGTGGGGTCCACCAATGATTGTACCGTCGTACGGATATTCCCCGACAAAAAAAATATTCCCCGACACAACAAATATTTTATATCAACTTGCTTAGTTTGCAAAATTTTCACATATTACCCTTAACTTTAAACTTTTTTTAATTTAACTATTTACCAAAATAGAAAAATTGAATACTTTTATTTCTTAAAATTCGGAGTCTCACACTCACCCTATATGATTCACCAAATATAACTACTAAATGATGTATAAAATACAACACACTTTTCTATACTATTAGGGAGAACCTCCACAGCTAGAGACCACCGTTCTATTTCCTTGTTACCCCCGCTCGACCCAGCTACACTCTTATTACCTGAAAGGAATTGTGAAGCAAAAGGGTGAGCACAAATAGCCCAGTAAAGAATAGCATGACCAAGAATAATTAAATTATCAATAGCCTTCATCAGTAATAAATCAGAGATTTAGAACATATGGTAGATGATAAAACTTTTCAACCATAGTTGCAGCGGAACGAGCAATTAGAAGAGTCAAATAGACCATAAAGTTTATTATTTTCTCCATGTTAAAAGTCCACCAACAATGTTTTATCCCTGTAACATCAATCAACAGTTCTGGTCCACAATCATATGAATAATTCATAATCATAATTGTGGTTCTAAATTCTTCTTCTCATCTAGGACGAAGATAATTTTCATCACCTGTCTTTACCTGAAACATCAAAGATCATGGTTATACCAAATCACAATTCCTGTTCATAATCATACTGATAAGTTCATCTTTGCATTACGGGCTAAAGATATTCATCAACAGTTTATCTTTGCACTCCAGGCCAAAGATATTCAACAACATGTCATCTTTGCAATACGAGCCAAAGATATTCAACAACATGTCATCTTTGCACTACGGCCAAAGATATTCATCAGTTAATCATTTCAGAATTTATATAAATAATAATTATAACCATGTTGATCAATTCACCTTTGCACTTAAGCTAAAGATATTCAATTGTAAATTCAATGGTCATGATCATACCAGTCAACAATTCGTCTTTGCACTACTGGCCAAAGGAACCCATAGTCACGATAATACAATAATCTACCCATCTTTACACTCCAGTGAAAGAGAAATTCCATCACTAGGGTTATACAAATGTTATATATGATAATAAATATATTATGATCAAAACATGGATTTAATTTCAAGAGAAATATTCATAAATCAACGATAATTTGGTCAAAAAAAGAAACCAAGTTTGTCGTGAATAGTAAGTACCCCATGAATAGTAATTCGTGAATAGTAACTCATGAATAGTAACTCGTGAATAGTAACTCATGAATAGTAACTCGTGAATAGTACTTTGTATTCGTACATAGTACCGTATACGTAAATAATATCATATACGTAAATAGTGCCATATACATGATTAGTGTTGTATACGTGAATAGTGTCGTATACGTGAATAGTAACCCCAACATGAAAAAAATAAAGTTTCACAATAAAAATCCATATCAATATTTACAATACCTTAATCCAAATGTTATAAATCACTTAATAATCTCATAATCTAATATTATTAATATTACAAAAATATTTTAATCATTTCTTAAACTTATAAACAATTTATTTTAATTGTTTACTCTTTACTAATTAATGCATTTAATCATCCTAAAATGTCAAACTCATAAGATTTCATCACCAATAACCAAAACTCTCATCAAAAATCTACATATACCTTATATAGGATTCTCAAGCCATAAAACCCTATTTTTCAATTTTCTTACTTCACATAACATATTTAATTCATTTACTCCTAACTAGTCCATTTTCATGAAAAATACCAAATCATGCTCAAAAAAATTTCTTTTCTGGGATGTAGCAGAATATAGCCCCATATTGAACATATAGTTTTCTCAAAATTTTTAAAATTCATCTACTATTTTTCATATGGCCAAAACTGTCGAATATTTAGACATTTATCATAAACTGTACTTTTGTCCAAAAATTCCAAAATTTACAGAATATACTTCTGTTATATATATGTACTCCCAATAAAAAGTTCATCATTTTTGGAGTTAACCACAAGGAGTTATAAGGGTTTACTTTTAAAATAGTCTTTTCCATAAAATTCATAACTCCTAATCTATACATCCAAAAATCGCTATTTTTGGACACAGTCTAGAAAACTCATCAAATTATTATTTTAAATTTTTCCAGAATTTTTGAGAGTCGAAAAAATTACGAAACTGAAAAACATAATAAACCTTACAATCCCTTACCTCAAAAGAGCAAAGATTTTACGATTAGAATATCAGATAAGGTCAAGGAAACTTGCACTGATGAATAACAACTCACAAAGTATCTAAATACTCACAAAATACGCTCGATAATATAGAGAGAGAAAGAGAGAAAACTTGTTTCTGGTGTAATTTTCAATTCTAACTAAGCATCCTATTTATACGAAAATGTTAAAACGCCAAAGCAGACTTGACCTGCAACCTGATGGCTTTACCTGCTACTATTCAAGCCCACCACTTTTGAAAATAAATTTTAGCACATTTCATTTCTTACCAACCAAAAGTGGGGCCCACCATATTTTTAATAAAAACATTTATTTCCGAAACTTCAATAATTCATAATAAATAGCCCTTTATCAGAAAAATTTGAATCTCATGTCTATTCCATAAGAAATTAAATTCTCTACAACTTTGTAAGTTTAAGTTTTTCTAAATTCCAAACGAAAAATGACCGAAATCCACATACGGACGATTTTCAAAAATTCCATTCCGATAAAATACTGATAAAACACCTCAGCATTAACTCCTTCATTTCTATCCACACAAAATAAATATTTCTCTATCCATCATTTATACCCACATAAAATAAATATTTCCTTATCATATAAATCAATAATTAATTATTCACAAATAATATTACAGAATCACAATTATGACAACTAGGTCGTTCCTAGGAAAGAGGGGGCTTTTCGATAAAGATTTTTCCTTATTGGCGCGTAATTAGGTGACCAAACCCCTTTCCTAGATAGAACTTCCTTAGACATTGCCAATAATGCTCTCTAATAATATTATTCAAATACAAAATTATTGATCTGATAATAAAGATACTGTGCAGTGACAATTATTGAACAACAATAATATAAAATATCAACGCAGAAATTATTGAACCAATAAAATAAAATATTGAATAGTAATTACTATAACAATTATTGAGTAGTGCCTTCTTACGTAAGAATCAATAATTCAAAAATATTTATGTAATATCGTAAAGCACTTGTCAACAACGCACATGACGATATTACTTTACTTTACCCAAGGGGTATTCCAACAAGATTGTTAATTCAGTAACGATTATGTCGTTATTTATAAAAACTCAAATTTGTCGTTTTCTTCATCCGACAAGCTTATTCTGTTATGGGGCCCATTAAATGGTTGTGTTTAGTGCATTTAATATTCCTTGACAACAATAATATTCCACGACCAAACGAATATTCCCCGACAACAATGAATATTTTATAACCACTTGCTTATTTTGAAAAAAAATAATTTCACCCATAACTTTAACCTTTTATCAATTTAACCATTTACTGAATAGTAATTATAAGAAAAATTGAATACTTTTATTTCATAAAATTCGGGGTCTTACAATCTCCCCTCCTTATGAATTATCGTCCCCAAAATTTACGTACCTGGTATTTCGAAGAGTTGAGAATACCTTGCTTTCATTTCAGATTCTATCTCCCAGGTCATCATGATTTTTCCATTGCTCATCTCCTGTATTTCAGATATCATTCTAGAATACAGCATCAAAACAAAGGTTAATTGACATATCACAATTTGTCAACTTAAGTAAGAAAATTTAGCTTAGGTAGGACACACACTAGCGAAGGATATTACTCATCTCTCCCTTCCTAGTTCTATTCCCGGATCTTCGCCGGAGATCATATCCCTAAGCTCTGATACCAACTGTGACTCATGTCCCAACCGTGGACAACACCTCACAGTGATACCTATCAGTTTGCTACCGCAGAACGGCGTCCCCTACGGAGAGTCTGGCTTCGGTGCATCCCTCATCAACAGGAAGTCGCAAGATAGAGGCTCGGGGCTCTTTACTTATAGCTCTGATACCAACTATGACACCCACAAAATAGGTCCAATCCATCCAACATATTCTGAGTCGCCAAATACATGGTACAGAAAACAACTACAACTTTATTACTACAATTATCGTGAAAAATACAATGACACATATGTTGTGAATTTTGATACAAATATATACCAACTATGACTCTCATTCCAACCTTGGATAGCATGTCACAATGGCACCTTACATAAAGGTACAGTCAATAACTGTTTTAAAAATCAAAATCTTCAGAAAGTGCTCAAGGAAACCTTCGTACATGGGAGGCCATGCGTCTAGGTTATGATAGATATCATATGCCCACAGAATTATCCTTGGTTGACCCAATAGACCCCAAAGAAAAACGAGAAGATTACTATCATATTCTTTCCAATAGTGAGTCTTCTCTTGACATATAATTATCTATATTGTCTCTAATTGGAAATTATACTTCAACCAAACACCAAGATTATATAGGTAGTGCTCGTAGATATACTCAGCAAGTAGATGTGCACAACCCTGTCTTACGATAACACGAAGTCGCATGTCATTAGACATCTTGTATGATAGTGGCAAAACACCCTTCCAACGTTGGGTTCGCCTCACCCTATATGATTCACCAAATATAACTACTAAATGATGTATAAAATACAACACACTTTTCTATACTGTTAGGGAGAACCTCCACAGCTAGAGACCACCGTTCTATTTCCCTGTTACCCCCGCTCGACCCATCTACACTCTTATTACCTGAAAGGAATTGTGAAGCAAAAGGGTGAGCACAAATAGCCCAGTAAAGAATATCATGAGTAAGGATAATTAAATTATCAATAGCCTTCATCAGTAATAAATCAGAGATTTAGAACATATGGTAGATGATAAAACTTTTCAACCATAGTCGCAGCGAAACGAAAAATCCATTAGAAGAGTCAAATAGACCATAAAGTTTATTATCTTCTCCATTTTAAAAGTCCACCAACAATGTTTTGTCCCTGTAACATCAATCAACAGTTCTGGTCCACAATCATATGAATAACTCATAATCATAATTGTGGTTCTAAATTCCTCTTCTCATCCAGGACGAAGATAATTTTCATCACATGTCTTTACCTAAAACATCAAAGATCATGGTTATACCAAATCACAGTTCCTGTTCATAATCATACTGATAAATTTATCTTTGCACTACGGGCCAAAGATATTCATCAACAGTTCATCTTTGCACTACATGCCAAAGATATTCAACAACAGGTCATCTTTGCACTACGGGCCAAATATATTCAACAACAGGTTATCTTTGCACTATGAGCCAAAGATTTTTAACAACATGTCATCTTTGCACTACGGGCCAAAGATATTCAACAACATGTCATCTTTGCACTACGACCAAAGATATTCATCAGTTAATCATTTCAGAATTTATATAAACAATAATTATAACCATGTTGATCAATTCACCTTTGCACTTAAGCTAAAGATATTCAATTGTAAATTCAATGGTCATGATCATACCACTCAACAATTCATCTTTGCACTACTGGCCAAAGAGAATCCATTGTCACGATCATACCAATAATCTACTCATCTTTACACTCTAGTAAAAGAGATATTCCATCACCAGGGTTATAAAAATGTTATATATAATAATAAAAGTAATATGATCAAAACATGGATTTAATTTCAAGAGAAATATTAATAAATCAACGATAATTTGGTTAGAAAAAGAAACCAAGTTTGTCGTGAATAGTAACTCGTGAATAATAACTCATGAATAGTAACTCGTGAATAGTAACTCATGAATAGTAACGCGTGAATAGTACTCTGTATTCGTACATAGTACCGTATACATAAATAATATCATATACGTAAATAGTTCCATATACATGAATAGTGTCGTATACGTGAATAGTGTCGTATACGTGAATAGTAACCCCGACATGAAAAAAATAAAGTTTCACAATAAAAATCCATATCAATATTTGCAATACCTTAATCCAAATGTTATAAATCACTTAATAATCTCATAATCTAATTATATTATTAATATTACAACAATATTTTAATCATTTCTTAAACTTATAAATAATTTATTTTAATTATTTACTCTTTACTAATTAATGTATTTAATCATCCTAAAATGCCAAACTCATAAGATTTCATCACCAATAACCAAAACTCTCATCAAAAATCTTCACATACCTTATATAGGATTCTCAAGCCATAAAATCCTATTTTCTGATTTTCTTACTTCATATAACATATTTAATTCATTTACTCCTAACTAGTCCATTTTCATGAAAAATACCAAATCAGTCCCAGAAAATTTTCTTTTCTGGGATTTAGTATAATATAGTCCCATATTGAACATATATTTTTCTCAAAATTTTTAAAATTCATCTACTATTTTTTATATGGCCAAAACTGCCGAATATTTAGACATTTATCATAAACTGTACTTTTGTCCAAAAATTTCGAAATTTACAGAGTATACTTCTGTTATAAATAGGGCAAAGGTGCAAAAAAGCCCCTGATATTTACACGGATGTCCCACTTCCACCCTAAACTAATTTGTTTTTCAAAAGTACCCTTAACGTTATAAAAAATAGGTCACTCGTGCCCCTGCCGTTAACAGAAGACAAACGGGGTTAAAATGTGATGATGTGGCAGGCTTAAAGGTTCAAAAATGTCCCTGATGTTTATACGGATGTCCCACTTTCACCCTAAACTAATTAGAATATTATCATATAAAACATATTCTAAATAAAATAATATATATCATTTAATCAAAACAAAAAAATACTAAAATTCAAAATAAAAAAAACATAATATATTTACATCATTTAATCAAAATAATAAAATTCAAATTATTTTGTTAACTAATCAAAACAACTAATTAAATAAAATAAGTTGTATAAAGATAGTTACATCATTTAATCAAAATACTAAAATTCAAAACATAATATATTTACATCAAATACTAATTTAAAAAATATTAAAATACTAATTAAAAAATATTAAATACTAAAAAAATCAAATTAAAAAATACTAAAATTCAAATTATTTTGTTAATTAATCAAAATAACAAAAATTCAAATTACATCATTAAAATACTAAAATCATAATACTAAATACTAATTAATATAAAATTTTTAAATTATTAAAATCATAATACTAAATAATATTTTTAAATTACTAAAATATTAAAAATATTAAAAATTGATATGATTTTAAAATTTGATAATACTCGATTTAAAAATTGATAATACTAAAATATTTTTAAATTGATATGATTTTAAAAATTAATATTAAAAATTACTAAAATAATCATAATACTCAGCTTTTGAATTTTAAAAATATTATTTAGTTTTGAATTTTAAAATAATCATAATACTAATTGATATAAGATACTAATTAGTATTAAATAACGTTAATATTTTTATATCTTTTTGCTTTAAATAACGTCATCAATTTATTAATATAAAATACTAATTAGTATTAAATAACGTTAATATTTTTATATCTTTTAGTATTTTATATCAATTAGTATTTAGTATTATGATTTTAGTATTTTAATGATGTAATTTGAATTTATGTTGTTTTGATTAATTAACAAAATAATTTAAATTTTAGTATTTTTTAATTTGATTTTGTTAGTATTTTAATATTTTTTTTAATTAGTATTTCAAAGATTTTTTTTAATTAGTATTTGATGTGAATATGTTATGTTTTGAATTTTAGTATTTTGATTAAATGATGTAACTATGTTATACTACTTATTTTATTTAATTAGTTGTTTTGATTAGTTAACAAAATAATTTGAATTTTATTATTTTGATTAAATGATGTAAATATGTTATGTTTTATTTATTTTAAATTTTAGTATTTTTTTTTTATTAAATGATATATATTATTTTATTTAGAATATGTTTTATATGATAATATTCTAATTAGTTTAGGGTGGAAGTAGGACACCCGTATAAATATCAGGGACATTTTTGAACCTTTAAGTCTGTCACGTCATCACATTTTAACCACATTTGTCTTCTGTTAACGGCAGGGGCACGGGTGACCTGCTTTTTGAAACGTTAAGGGTACTTTTGGAAAACAAATTAGTTTAGGGTGGAAGTGGGACATCCGTGTAAACATCAGGGGCTTTTTTGCACTTTTTCCCGTTATAAATATGTACTCCCAATAAAAATTTCACCAATTTTGGAGTTAACCACAAGGAGTTATAAGGGTTTACTTTTAAAATAGTCTTTTCCCATAAAATTCATAACTCCTAATCTATACGTCCAAAAATTGCCATTTTTGGACACAATCTAGAAAACTCATTAAATTATCATTTCAATTTTTTCCAAAATTTTTTAGAGTCGGAAAAATTACGAAACTAAAAAATATATTAAACCTTACAATCCCTTACCTCAAAAGAGCAGTATTTCTTATCGGAATATCGGTATAAGGCTGAAGGAAACTTGCACTGATGAATAGCAACTCACAAAGTATCTAACTACTCACAAAATATGTGACACCCCCAAATCCCGGTACTTCATTACCTCAAGATTTGGTGTTCACATAATCAAAACATTCATATCTAACTATCCAATCATAACATAATTGAATAATAAAACCTGTCCATACAGGATTACTTTAATAAAAATATTATCTCCCAAGTTCTATAACCTTTAATACAATCATTCAAGTGCAAAAATTAAATTATTACATCATATCATTATTAAAAGTCTATCATCATAACGATAAAGCAAAATTACAAGTCTTCATCACTTGTACATTTTTCCCTTTCCTTTGTTAGTTGTAGTTTTATCTACCTTCTCAACCATAGCTGCAATAAATGTATAAATATACAAGAGTGAGCAAACAAAGCTCACTTGAAATAAGAATAAATATCTTTACATCATTTGCCAAATAATAGGCTCAATAGAACTTAATGATACGTTCTATTAACATTACAACATTTGCCAATTCATAGGCTCAATAGAACTGAATGATATGTTCTATTAACATTACAACATTTGCCAATTCATAGGCTCAATAGAACTGAATGATTTGTTCTATTAACATTCTTAAATATACTACTAAGGGTCAAATGACCATGAACCATGTCCACAGTTATAAGTAATCTTTCAACTTTAACTTTAATAGTTATATGACTATAAGGACTCCACGTACTTAGGGGGATCAATCCTTCGTACAATGTATTGTGCACAACCATTTCAACGCTAAGCGTAAACCCCTAAACATAGGGTTGTTCATCTCAGTATTTAGAATACAAGTCCGCACCAAAGAAAGTTTGGTTTGGATAAGCTTTCAAGGGTATTTGAAGTTTAATGATCATCAACTAGGGAATTAATTGAATCAACAATGCTTGATAAAACAATAGTTGTTTAATAACAACATAACTTAGAACATTTGAGAATCATAAATGAACTGATTCTACATATCAGACTCATGCTTGAAATAACTATAGAGCATAAGCAATCAATAAATTGAATAAAAGGGTTAACCTTTGCTTGAACAGTAAAATAAGCTAAGGTTCGAGTCTTATAACATTAGAAATGAAATTCCTGAACGTACATTTAACTGATAGCAAGCTGGAAACTAAAAACTTGCCCAATAATGTATTAACTCATGCAAAGAATTAAAACAGTTCAATAATAGAGACGAGAGTTCAAAACTATGTTCATTATACAATAATAGAACTTAAGAAACTTGCTTAAATGTAAACAAGTAAGAATGAATCAATCAATAAGAATTTCCAATAACATTATAGTTAGAGTTTACTCGAACGAAATTTAGGACAATTGATTTATTCAATAACAGTTAAGATAAGAAGCTTGCCTAATCAAAAGCATGAAGTTAGACAATATAATAATAGAACTAACTCAACGAAAGTGTAGAGTTAGAAAACTTGCCACGAGCGTAAGCTAAAATATTAAACTCACGTTCACCTATACACTGTATTAAAACCACAACATCTATTAGACATACTAATATTCAGTTTTCAACATAAAACGCATTACTAGCTAAACTTGTTATTTTAGCACAAGTCTTAAGCTACCATTTACATTTCAGAATTCCCAATGTTAATCATCACAACACATAACTAACGTTCATTGCATAAACTAGGTTATCACATAATGCGTTTTTAATTTACTAATCATTTTTGCAACTTTGAATTCATAATACATATAACACAACTCTGTATTAGCCTTGTTGTTACATGTTGAACACATTACCATAACCTTTAGTTAAGCTACAAAGAACGACCAAAGTCTGCAGAATTAGCAGACTTCAATGACTGGAAATGGGCACTGGCGCGGTCGCGCCAGCTTTTATCTTCGGGATCGGCATACTACTTTAAAGGTTGTCTTGACATGACGTCGACGTAACTTCAGCTTTTTGCAGCATGTAGCTTTGGCACTTTTCTTAAGACAACTAACACGAATTTTACCCACCAAACAGTGATAATAACACGTAAGATAAATATAAAAGTATCATAAACATGTATGCTAACATTTACAACCAATTAGCACAATTTATCAACAACTAGAACTATTTTAATTCCTCAATTTTCATGTTTTCATACAAAAACTCAATTTTTGATATTCATTCTAAAAATCATCATTGTGAATTCATTAGTTGGCCAAATCATCTCATTCAAATTACGTTATGTTCGTATCTCAATGAACTAACATATACAAGCTTCAATTTATAATTTCACATACTAATTAGCCACTAGAATTGATACTTACATGAGCCATATGAAAAAATATACACAAATATATACTGTCGAAATTTTCTTCCTACTGTCAAACGAATTTAGCATGCAATTGTTGTTTAAACATAATCTCTAATCATAACTATATCTAATTACCATCAAAAGATTACATAACCCCAATTCACAGAAAATTAGAACTCACAGAGTTTGAAACCTCATGTCGTAAACTCATCCATACATATACATATATATATAATATGGAGATTATGGAGAATTACCTTCAATTAGTGTGATAATTTCTTGCAATTGCAGACAATTCTTCTCAATTTCTCTCAAGCTTTCTGTCAATACTCTCAAGCTTTCTTCTCTTAGGCTTAGACTTGAGACAACTAACAAGTATATGCGTAAAAATAAAAGCGATATAATACTAATACGTATACTTATTAGGATATCGATTATAAAAATAATGTATAAGTTATAATTATATTATATTTATTGTTTTATTTGTTATATTTATTTTATTTAATTTAAAAAAACTAGAAATCCCAAAAGCCATAAGGCTTGTTTGGCAAAAACCCTTTAAATATTAAAGAATTAATATATTAAGCCTTGTTTGGCAAAAACTAAATTAAACTAATTTAATTTATTTTAATAACTCCTTATAATATAGTTATTTGTCACACTATATTTAATCAAGTTTTCATATTTAATTTAATTAATTCAAATCACAATTAATTAAATAAATCCTTTAATCACATAACACAATACAAATAATTAACCATTAAATTGAAATATCAATATAATAATTATTTCCTTAATTCATCAATTATTTATTTAACAAATAATTCTCCAAATAAAATTAAATCAATTAAACAAATATTTATTCAACGATAATCACACCCATTAAATATTTATATAAATTAATAAATATTTAATATTACATTTAAAATTCTAGAATGTTACATCATTCCCTCCTTAAAAGGATTTTATCCTCAGAATCACAATTCAAACAATCCAATCGTCACATTCTTCCCTACTTACAAAGATTCTATCCCCAAAATCGAAGACATAGATTAAACAAATAACTCAGGGTAATTTTTCATCATTTCAGCTTCGAGTTCCCACGTTGCCTCTTCGACATTGTGGTTTCTCCATATCACCTTCACAGAAGGTATCACTTTATTTCTGAGCACTTGTTCTTTCTTGTCGACTATCTGGATAGGAGTCTCTTCATAAGACAAATCTTTATCGAATTCCAATGGCTCGTACTCGATCTCGTGCTTGTAATCAGGTTTATACGGTCGTAACACCAAAATGTGAAAAACGTTATGAATGTTTTCCAATTCTGGAGGTTGAGCTATCTCATAAGCCACTTCCCCCACTATTCGTAGTATTTTGAATGGTCCAATAAATCTTGGACTGAGCTTTCCTTTCTTGCCAAAACGAATTTTCCCCTTCCAAGGAGAAACTTTTAGGAAAATGAAATTTCTTACTTCAAATTTGTGATTACACTTTATGTTGATTCGGCATACTTTTTTTCTCATCTGTCTTGGGTCGCTACCAATCTTGTTCTAATGAGTTTGACAACTTGTAGCTTTCTTGTACCAGTTTGGTCCTAATAGTTAAGCGTTCACCGACTTCATCCCAAAGACAATGGAGTTCTCGCACTTTTGTGTTGTCTGAATGCCTCGTAAGGTGGCATCTTGCGCTCGCGTGGTAATCGCTTGTTGTTGTAGGAAAATTCTACCAACGGTAAATGTTCATCCCAGCTTCCTTTAAAATCCATGATGCATGCTCTCAGTATATCTTCCAACGTTTGGATTGTTCGTTCGCTTTTCCCGTCGGTTTGCAGATGGTATGTTGTACTCAATCGCAACTGTGTTCCCATACATTCTTGTAGTCTCTTCCAGAAGTTTGATGTGAACCTTAGATCTCTATCGGACACAATTAACACTGGAATTCCATGTCTTGACACGATCTCTTTAACGTACAGTTTCGCTAGCTGATCAAGATTAAACCTAATCTTTTTTGGCAAAAAATGTGCAGATTTTGTCAATCTGTCCACTATTAACCATATCGCATCGTATCCTTTCTGAGTCGTTGGAAGACCTACCATAAAATCCATTGTGATATGCTCCTATTTCCATTCCGGTATTTCCAACGGTTGAAGTAACCCTCTTGGTCGTTAATGTTCAGCTTTCACCTTCTGACACGTCAAGCATTTTGCAACGCATTCTGCAACGTCTCTTTTCATATTTGGCCACCAAAAATGTCACTGCAAATATTGATACATCTTTGTACTTCCTGGATGAATCGAATATCTTGTGTTGTGTGCTTAAGTCAAGATTTCGTCTCTAATATCTGGTATTGCTGGAACCCAGATTCTTCCCTCGAATCGTAGTAGTCCTTCGGTATCGACCTTATATATTACATCGCTACCCTCAACCACTTTCTCTTTGATCGTTTCGCATTCTTTATCTGGTAGTTGAGCACTCTTCACTTTGTCCACCAAAGTTGGACTGGCATATATCTGAAATAGTCGTTCATCGTATTCCTTTGGAAATTTAATTTCCAACTCTAGCTTTGTCATTGCTGAAATAAGCTCCTCCCTAGTAGTTATCGGCATCAACTTCTCCCGACCTTTCCTGCTCAAAGCATCTGCAACCACATTCGCTTTACCCGGGTGATAAAAGATCTCACAATCATAATCCTTTATCAATTCCATCCATCTTCTTTAACGCATATTCAGGTCCTTCTGTGTGAAAATATACTTCAGACTTTTATGGTCTGTGTAGATTTCACATTTCTCTCCATAGAGATAGTGTCTCCATATCTTGAGAGCAAATACTACAGCAGCTAATTCAAAATCATGAGTCGGATAACCTTTCTCATAATCCTTCAGTTGTCTTGATGCATACGCAATTACTTTGCCGTTCTTCATAAGAATACAACCCAATCCCTTATGTGAGGCATCACTATACACCACAAAGTTACATGTACTAGAGCCATTCTGTACGGGGCCTTCGATATTGGTGATGTTCCCGGCACTAAGTCGATCACGAACTCAATTTCTCTGTTAGGCGGAAGTCCTGACAAATCCTCTGGAAACACATCCTCAAATTCCCTCACCACTGGTATCTCTTCCAGTTTCACATTCTTTTTCCGAGTATCGACTATGTAAGAAAAATAGCCCACACAGCCTTGACTCAACAATTTCTTGGCTTGCATAATCGTCAGACATTTCATTTGTCTAGGCGACTTGCTACCATAAAATACTACCTTTGACGGGTTCATAAGGTTTACACATTTCTTTTGGCAATCAATTACCGCTCATATTTGAACAGCCAATCCATTCCCAAAATAACATCAAACTCTCCAAGTCTAATCGGAATCAAATCTACCATCAAGATATTCTCCTTAATGTTCACCCTACAGTTCTTGTGTACGAATCTAACAGGGATTACCTCCTTATTCGCAATTTTTATGTTCAAAGGGAAATTCAGTTCTTCTCTAGGCAATTCTAACCTCTTAGCAAATTCATCAGAGATAAACGAGCAAGTAGCACCTTTTGAATCAAATAATACATAAGCATCAATATCATTGATTGGGATAATACGACCACGACATCTTTTGATTGCACAGCATCTTGCACAGTCATGTTGAAAGTTCTAGCTGTGGGTTTGTTTGATGTTGTACCTCCACTGTTACCTCCATAGCTTCTGGTTGTCACTCCATCCTTCTTCTTAGGGCATTCACGAGCAAAGTGATCCTTGGATCCGCACGTGAAGCACACGTTCTTCTTAGGTTGAGTGCAATTTGGGGCAATGTGACCCTCCTGGCCACAATTGAAGCATACTCATTTCCCCATCAAGTACACACCCTTGTGAAACTTCCCGCATGTAGCACATGCTTCAAACTTCTTGTTTTGCTGGTTACCCTGCTGGTTTCTAGCACCAACATTTCCATTCCACTTCCTCTTCAAGTTGTTGTTGTTGTTGTTGTTTCCACCATTACCACCTCCATTCTTAATCTCGACCTCATTCTTCTTCTTTTTCTGTTCCTGATTGAACTTTGCCACTGCCTCGTCTCCACCTTCAGAAAGTATTACTTTCTCCATCACTGCTGCAAAAGTCTTCAATTGAAATAGGGAAACCCTACTATACAACCTGGGCTTCAGTCCCTGTTCAAATCTCTTCGCCTTGCGTTCGTCCGTGCTGACTTGATAAGGCGCAAACCTCGCCAACTAATTGAATTTAGCGGCATACTCGGATACCGTCATTGTTCCCTACTTTAGTTCCAGAAACTGCACTTCTAGCTGACCCTTCGAACTCTCGGGAAAATAGGTCTCGAAGAATATATCCTTAAACCTATCCCAGGTCATCATCCCTGGTCCTTCTCGAGTTTTATTGGCCTGCCACCAATAACTAGCCTTTGCTTTCAACATGAATGTTGTGAAAGCAGTCTTCTGGTCATCCCCTACCCTAGCAACATCGAACACCTTTTCTATCTCCATAATCCAAGTTTGTGCCTCGACTGGATTCACGGTCCCACAAAATTCAAGTGGTCCAACCGCCTTGAACTCCTTAAACATTATTCCTTGGTTATGTTGTTGATTCTGCAACGCTCCTGTCAGTAACGTCACTAATTATTGAATAAGGTTAGCATCAACATTGTCGTTATTTTTGGTTCCTTCGGTGGTTCTCTGTCGTGGTGGTTGACGTCTAGGATGCATTTGCTGTTAAAAATACACTCATTAGGCTATTATTCAACTCTTTTAAGTAATTTCTACTTAACTTGCCTCCACAAAAGAAATAACCACATAATCACGTAACACTTTGAATAAAATAACAACTTTTATTTATTCATAACCTCTTTGAAAATATAAAATAATAGCATCACTGCTATTTACATTACTTTCCTGAACCACAAATGTTTCAGGACAACATCATCGTCATATCCCATAGGTTACATAACACTTGGGATTTACAATTTATTTAACATTTATTAATCGCATAACAACTACGATGTTTTACTAAGATACTGCTTAGCCTTACTACGCTCTTCCTCCATAATCCGGAACATTGTTTTGCGATCTAATACATACGATGGCAGCGTCTCGAACTGAATCGGATACACCATGACCCGATCTTGAGCTCGATTAACCACGGTGTTGAATACTCTATTCATCTCTTCCATCTTCATTCTCTTTGCCTCTGCGTCTTTCACTACTATCCCGACTCGTTGAAATACTTCCTCGTATGCATCTTCGACTCTTACCCTCTTAGTAGCTTCTTCCTTCAACTTGTTTTTCAGTTTTGCTACCTCCTCAATCAGTTGTTCTTTCTTTCCTTCAGTCTGTTCTAGCTTCTCCTCGACATTAGTCAGTCGTTCCTCACTATCCTGGATCTCATCGTCTTTCTGTGTCATTGCAGTCTGTTGTTCAGCTACTATCTCTTACAATTCCTCGACTGTATCCTGAAGTTCCACGTTACGATCGTAGACTTCATCTTACATACGAGCAGCTACCGAGGTTAGTGGAGTCTACTCCTCCTCCTCGTCATCCTCATCCTTCTGTGGCAACTCAACGGGATCCTCCTCATCCGTCTCCACATCATCATCCTCATCTTCAACCACTGTGACCAATGGGGCTGACTCCCGTGGCAGTAGTTGTTCCAAAATAACCTGAGTGTCGTGAGGCTCCTCATCTATAAGCATTTGAGGTCTATCCTCCCTAGCCTGACTGGATTCTCCAACATTAGTCATCCGTACAACAAAATTTTTAAGTTTTAATCATTAATCATTACTACTCGACACTCACGAGCACATAAGTTATAAACACATAAGTATATAAGTGTTTGATTACTCCTTCCTTAAAACTCGATAAGAGTTAATCACCACTATCTTTTTAAAGGTTACTTCCTAAGGCTTTTCCCCACATAAGGTTCATAACCTAAAGCTTTGATACCAACTTGTGACACCCCCAAATCCAGGTACTTCATTACCTCAAGATTTGGTGTTCACGTAATCAAAACATTCATATCTAACTACCCAATCATAATATAATTGAATAATAAAACACCTTATACTGTGATTACTTTAATAAAAACATTATCTCCCAGGTTCTCTAACCTTTAATACAATCATTCAAGTGCGGAAATTAAATTATTACATCACGTCATTATTAAAAGTCTATCATCATAACGATAAAGCAAAACTACAAGTCTTCATCACTTGTACATATTTCCCTTTCCTTTGCTAGTTGTAGGTTTATCTACCTTCTCAACCATAGCTGCAATAAATGTATAAATATGCAAGAGTGAGAAAACAAAGCTCACTTGAAATAATAATAAATATCTTTACATTATTTGCCAAATAATAGGCTCAATAGAACTGAATGATATGTTCTATTAACATTACAACATTTGCCAATTCATAGGCTCAATAGAACTGAATGATATGTTGTATTAACATTTCAACATTTACCAATTCATAGGCTCAATAGAACTGAATGATTTATTCTATTAACATTCTTAAATATACTACTGAGGGTCAAATGATCATGAACCATGTCCACAGTTATAAGTAATCTTTCAACTTTAACTTTAACAAATATACGACTATAAGGACTCCACGCATTTTGTTAGGGGATCAATCCTTCGTATACAATGTATTGTGCACAACCATTTCAACGCTAAGCGTAAACCCCTAAACATAGGGTTGTTCATCTCAGTATTTAGAGTACAAGTACGCACGAAAGAAAGTTTGGTTGGATAAGCTTTCAAGGGTAATTGAAGTTTAATGATCATCAACTAGGGAACTAGTTGAATCAACAATGCTTGATAATACAATAATTTTTTAATAACAGCATAACTTAGAACATTTGAGAATCATAAATGAACTAATTCTACATATCAGAGTCATGCTTGAAATAACTATAGAGCATAAGCATTCAATAAATTGAATAAAATGGTTAACCTTTGCTTGAACAGTAAAATAAGCTAAGGTTCGAGTCTTATAACATTAGAAATGAAATTCTTGAACGTACATTTAACTGATAGCAAGCTGGAAACTAAAAACTTGCCCAATAATGTATTAACTCATGTAAAGAATTAAAACAGTTCAATAATAGAGACGAGAATTCAAAACTACGTTCATTATACAATAATAGAACTTAAGAAACTTGCTTAACTGTAAACAAGTTAGAATGAATCAATCAATAAGAATTTCCAATCACATTAGAGTTAGAGTTTACTCGAATGAATTTTAGGACAATTGATTTATTCAATAACAGTTAAGATAAGAAGCTTGCTCAATCAAAAGCATGAAGTTAGACAATATAATAATAGAACTAACTCAACGAAAGTGTAGAGTTAGAAAACTTGCCTCGAGCGTAAGCTAAAATATTAAACTCACGTTCACCTATACACAGTATTAAAATCACAACATCTATTAGACATACTAATAATCACTTTTCAATATAAAACGCATTACTAGCTAAACTTGTTATTTTAGCACAAGTCTTAAGCTACCATTTACATTTCAGAATTCCCAAGTGTTAATCATCACAACACTTAACTAGCATTCATTGTATAAACTAGGTTATCACATAACGCGTTTTTTGATTTACTAATCATTTTTGCAACTTTGAATTCATAATACATATAACACAACTCTGTATTAGCCTTGTTGTTACATGTTGAACACATTACCATAACCTTTAGTTAAGCTACAAAGAACGACCAAAGTCTATAGAATTAGCGAGACTTGATTGTTCAGAATGGGCACCTTGGCGCTACCGCGCCAGCTTTATCTCGATGCAACATACTTCGCTTTAATTTGCAGCGGTCTCTGACGTCTGAAACTCGGTTTTTGCAGAGCGTAGCTTGGCACTTTTCTTAAGACAACTAACACGAATTTTACCCACCAAACAGTGATAATAACACGTTAGATAAATATAACAGTATCATAAACATGTTTGCTAACATTTACAACCAATTAGCATAATTTATCAACAACTAGAACTATTTTAATTCCTCAATTTTCATGTTTTTATACAAAAACTCAATTTTTAATAATTCATTCTAAAAATCATCACTGTGAATTCATTAGTTGACCAAATTATCTCATTCAAATTACGTTATGTTCGTATCTCAATGAACTAACATATACAAGCTTCAATTTATAATTTCACATACTAATTAGCCACTAGAATTGATACTTACATGAGCCATATAAAAAAAATATACACAAACATATACTGTAGAAATTTTCTTCCTACTGTCAAACGAATTTAGCATGCGATTGTTGTTTAAACATAATCTCTAATCATAACTATATCTAATTACCATCAAAAGATTACATAACCCCAATTCACAGAAAATTAGAATTCACAGAGTTTGAAACCTCATGTCGTAAACTCATCCATACATATACATATATATATATATATATATATATATATATAATATGGAGATTATGGAGAATTACCTTCAATTAGTGTGATAATTTCTTTCAATTGCTGACAATTCTTCTCAATTTCTCTCAAGCTTTCTCTCAATACTCTCAAGCTTTCTTCTCTTAGGCTTAGACTAGACAACTAACAAGTTTGCGTAAAAATAAAATTGATATAATACTAATACGTATACTTATTAGGATATCAATTATAAAAATAACGTATAAGTTATAATTATATTATATTTATTATTTAATTTGTTTTATTTATTTTATTTAATTTAAAAAAACTAGAAATCCCAAAAGCCATAAGGCTTGTTTGGCAAAAACCCTTTAAATATTAAAGAATTAATATATTAAGCCTTGTTTGGCAAAAACTAAATTAAACTACTTTAATTTAACTTAAATTACTATTCATTAATTAAATCACTATATTTATATGCTCAAACTAATGACTAAAATTGGTTTGTTTTCGACTTGCAAATAACAACTAAAACAGTAATAATGTCAGAATAAATGATACTGGAACTAATGGGATCCTAACTTCATTTAATACTTCATTCAATCGCCACTATCATGCATGACTTGTTCACATATCACAGGAAAGTAGCCAAGAGCACTAAAAAAGTATTAGCCATTTTTCAATGCACTAAGATCTACTTACACAACATCCACAGATGACAAACTCTATGTAATCATCACTATATGTCTATGTGAAATTGCAACTATATTGACTATAAGTTCAAGCCCTTATTCAAACTTATACGGTGAAACAGTATATGTCTATTTGGTTCACGAAATACATAAGCCATATAACACAGCCCTATATACGTATACTATCATGATTACAATCCATATTTGCATGTTCATTGTCAATTCCATACAAATACTAAAACGAATGGTGATCAAGCATTCATACATGCAAAACAATCATGATAGACATCCCATATGATATGTAAAACAATCTAGCATTTAAGCATGCAATCAAACTACATATTAAAATCCATTAGAATCCCATAATGGAGTTTAGTTCATGACTGAACCAAAAGCCATTATGGGATCAAATCTAAACATGATTAATAAACAAACAATGGAAAGATGAAAGATAGAAACAATCAAACCCAATTGCTGAATATAGATCAATATTTAAATCCTCATAAGATTCCAGCAAAATAATAATAATAATAATAATAATAATCCACTCTGGTAGAAAATCCCAAGAAGGAGTAGAAAAGTAAAGTTTTGGCCTCCTTCTATGTTGAAATCTCCCCCAGAGAGTAAACCCTAGTTACGATGTAAAGATACGTGAAAAACTTAATAATTGTCAAGTGATACATCTAACACCAGTCAGATGTCATTTTTAAATCAATTACAACCCTTAAAAATTAAGAATAAAATAAAACATGTCAGCAGCTTCAGGCCTCGCGCTCCTCCAGCTTGTTATGCTCGCGACCACGAGACTTGCAGTAAGTTTTTATGTTCAATGGTCTCTCATGGGCAAGGCTCCCCTAGGCTTGTCCTTCCATGGTAGCACAACTTGCGATGGGTTCCCCTGGTTTGGTGGTACTCATGACGGCCTTGGCGCCTCCAAGCTCTCTTTGCTTGCATGATTCTTGAATTGATGTCTTCTGATCCTGCTCCTGAGCTTGGTTCTGCAATGTTGCTGCTGCTACTGAAATGTCCTATATTTATCCATACTTGTCCATCCATGCTTCACTCAATCCTAGACATGCACATCCTATCTGTTGCCTCGTCTCATGCATCCAGTAGCCTCGTGCTCTATAACACCACCAAATTAGGTCGATTCCTGCACTTATTCACCAAAAGGAGTTTTAAGTATGCGAAATGAAAATTAACATGAAATGCAGCTAAAACATACTAAAATATACTTGAGATGGGCATAGTTCGCATGAATTGGTACTCCATAAGTAGGTGTAAAACCCACTTATCAAATACCCCCAAACTTGAACTGTTGCTTGCCTTCAAGCAATGCACACTAATGAACAATGAAGATGCAACTATATTACTATGCAACTAAATTGTGATGCAACTAATCTCACATTGTCCCAATTATCATAGAAATTCAGTCCAATTTGCCTCAGTGAATGTTTTTTTTTCTAGATTCAAGAATACAGATTCAAATCAAACTGCAGGCATAATGTCATACACTCAGATAATTCAAAAAAAATGTTATAGAAATGTTGTGTGTGTGTGTGTTGTGTTCGCCAAAACTTGATTTAGGCGCAAAATACTCATGATATATTGCTCAAACAGAAATTTGCAGGTTAAATTAAGACTTATGTATCTATATGCATCCAAGACTATTCCAACATCTTAAAATAAACTAGGGTTCAAGAATGGGTTTAACTGCTTTATTTCTACTCACGAGGGCGACTTTCGCACTTCCCCGCGGTGTTTATTGCTATTTTTCTTTTCTTTTTCTTTTTCACATGACTGTGCAATGTCTTACTCCATTAGGCACACTGCTACCCCTTAGCGAGCTTTCAACCAACGACTCCCAGACCATGAAAGACCTTAGAGCGCTAGGTGTAGAGACAATCCCCTCAGGCATACTTACTCAAGTAGCCAGGGTCCCGAAATAAGACTAGCCACGTTATTGCTATTCTTCTCTTCTTCTTTTTTTTATACACAGATACCCATGTTTTCCCCAAGTTTAAAAATCAATGTTTTATACAGTCTATACTCACTTTTCACATATTTCCCTTTTTAAAACTACATTTTTCTATCGAGCATTACAACACATGTTTCTTATACCTACTAGTGATTGTGAACACATTTGTGCAAACCAAAAGCATTTAAACAACATTATGAATTTCATTATGTCAAACATTATATCTCAGCTCAAATTATCCAAAATACTCAAAAATCATTTTCCAAATTCACTATCATCATTGGCTAGACAGAAATTTCTACATGGCAAGAACGGTGAGAGAATGCAACCTAAACATGAACGTGCAACTATATATGCAAAAATAAACTATATGATGCAACAATTTAAACTAACATGCAAGAACAAAAATTAACTAATCATGCTAAAACTTAAAGATAAAAAAAACTATACTAAACATGCTAAACTACATGCGCTACACTACTCCCCAATACCCCCAAACTTAAAATATTCAATGTCTCATTGAATGAAGGTAAAAGGGTACGGAAAAAACTCCCCTAAGTATCGGTGGTGCCACCCTCCTCGGGTGGTGAATCTGGTGGTGGATATGGTGTTGCGGTTCCGAATTGAGGCCATTCTTGTGTTGTTCCTTGTTGTGCAAATGCTTCGGCTAAGGCCTTTGTGAGTCCCATCGCAAATGTGCCCAAATTATCGTACATGGCATCGACCTTGCGCTCCAACCTTCGGAGCTGGCGATCGCCATGGGTGGCACGTGCGTGCATGGACGGGCCCGCCTCGTCAGTTTACGAGGGTTGTTGTGACGGCTTTGGAAAAGTGGGCTACATAATGAATCCTCGTCCGTGTGGGTGCGGTATACCACCTGCCCAGTCCTCGAATTTTTCAATCGTGGCATGAGTAATGTCCTGGCTTGGGTATCGCATTTGCTCATTGCCCCGGTTGCATCCCTGATTAGCACAAAGCATGGCAACCAAAGATGCGTGTGGAATGCTCCCAATCGTTCCTCCCCGTAGATAGCGCAACATATTCTTGTGAATGAGATGACCAATGTCGATGTACTTTTCGGTGATAATGCCCCCACAGAATATGTGCCCTCTCCACTGTTATTTTGTGCTGATGGGAGGAAGGCATGAGCTTGGCACATATGAACAAGTTCCATGCTTTTGCATAGCGATATAGGGCTGCAGCTAGGAATATACGCGGCTGTGTCGTGCCAACTTTATATGTCCATTTCGTACCCGGCACACATAACTCTACAATAATCAACTCCATGTCGGTCTCCAAATGAGCACCAGTGACCCAATTAGCAGCCCCCACTGGCGGTGCATCAGTAATTTTGAAAATTAATCGGATGGCACGGGGTTTGTAATCTACATCGATACCACGAACTAGAGATATCCCGCTCATAGTGACCTTGGCATTGGCATAGAACTCATGGACTATGCGCATAGGAATGGGCGTTACAGTAGCAGTCAATCCACCCCAGCCTCTCTCTCGAATCATGGCGCACAACTGGCCATCCTGCCCCTCCGGCTTGAATCCTCGCTCCTTGATGAACGTCTTTGCCACAATGTGGTAGTACTCTTGTTGAGTTTCCAAGTTGAGGAACTTGGTATGATCCACAATATCAGCCTCTTGACTGCCTAAAGAGGATGAAGAAGACGACGCAATAGACCGTGCTCGCTTAGGCCCCATTTGTATTTGATAGAGTTTGCACAGATTATATGATAGAGAATGAAGAAAAACTTGAAGAATTGATAACCCCCAATACTCGTTTCTGCAATCCAAATTAGGAACCCTAGCTTTATAGTGCACTTGGAAAAGTTGAGGGGATATGGACTTTGAATGAGAAGAGAATCGTGGCTAAGTAATTGAGAGATGTATGACAGAAACTTGTAACTGATAGATAGATAGCGACGTGAGTTATGGAGAGTGAGAGAGAATTTTAAATCATATTATTCCAAATGAGAGTCCAAATGGTCCACAACTCTTTTTAAACCTGTTCGAGATCTATCTTAGTCCGGTGTCACACATGTGCCAGGCACGCGTTGTCTTTGAAATTTGGTAGGCTGTAGCGAGACTCAGAATGTTTTGTTGGCTTTGATTAACTGTATGCACGGACGCGCGGTTTTGTGCTTCATAGCAGGTATTTGCTACCGCGATCCTGATATCTGCAATGCTAAAATTCAAATCCACTCCGCCTATCAGTGATGTTGTCCAATGATGGTTCTTGCATAGACATTAATGCACCTTGTTAAGGCATGACTTAGTGGCCACATAATGCTAACATCTTGCAAATATTCGCAAAGCAAGTCTTGCTACACACTTAAGCATGAACATCTAATATCCTCTTAAAAATGAATTCGATATAACTACTAAAATAATCCAAAATGAATAACTAAAAACAAATCAATGGGGATAGAAGTAATGGGTTGCCTCCCATCTAGCACTAAGTTATAGCCAATTAGCTTGACTATCTCTGAGTTTCATATCACAGATAGAATTGAGGTGCCTTCCTTCTTGTCCGTCGCACCACAAAATTTAATGACTTCATCTTTTGTCAATGGTTCTACCTTTAACTCTGAATTTTTACCCGTTGCATACCTCAACGGTCCATAATTCTTCAATTTCTGTACCTCATCCTGTAGGCACCAATCCACCACGTCAACCAGGAAGCACTCTTCTTCATCCGTTGGTAAATTGATTGCTTTAAAGACGTTGAAAGTGATCTTTTGATCTTGAACACGCATAGTGAGTTCACCTTTTTGCACATCTATTGACGTTACTCGCTCTGTGGCCAAGAATGGTCTCCCAAAGATATTATTGGTATGCTTTTGTCCTCCTCGTAATCTAGAATGATGAAGTCAGCTGAAAAAATAAACTTGTCCACCTTAACCAACACATCTTCAACAAGTCCCCGTGGATATGTGATGGATCTGTCAGTTAACTATAATGCAATATTTGTTGGCTTTGGATCGGGCAATCCCAACTGGTTAAACACTGACAAGGGCATCAAATTTATGCTTTCCCCAAGATCACATAAACACTTACTGAAGTTCATCTTTCCAATTATGCATGGAATTGTGAAGCTGCCCGGATCCTTCAGCTTTGGAGGTAATTTCTACTGAAGTACTGCACTACATTCCTCTGTCAAGGCTACCGTTTTAAACTCATCTAGTCTCCTCTTCCTTGATAGTATACCCTTCATAAACTTGGCGTAGCTTGGCATTTGTTCCAATGCCTCAGCGAACGATATGTTGATCTGCAGCTTTTTGAATACCTCCAAGAATTTGCTGAACTGTTTATCTTCCCTTTTTTTATTTAATCTATGTGGATACGGAACTTGAATGTGAATTGGTGGTAATGGACTCTTAATCTTCTCATCTGAACCTGTTTTCTCAGCCTCTTCCTGCTGAACCTCAGACTTTTCCAGATTTTCTTCTTGAGCAATCGATCGCTTCTATCTCGTGGTCGCCGCTTTCTCCTCAGTCTAATCTCGGCGCGCGATCTGCGATAACTTGCGATCTGAAAAATCTTTCCCATATCTCAATGTGATCGCTTGACACTGTTCCTTCCCGTCTCCTCTCTTGGATTTGTCTCTCAGACATTTCGCAAAGAACCTTGTGGCCTGTTAGTAAGCATGTTCGCCATCTGCCCCATTTGAGTTTCCAGATTCTTTATAGCCACTGCTTGGCTCTTGATCATAACTTCTGTGTTTGCCATGTATTTCATCATCATCTATTCCACTTCTGATTTCTTTTCTTGCTGAGGTGCAGCTGGAGTGTGATGTTGTTGTTATTGCTGAGAAAATCCCGGCGGAAAGGGTGGTCTAGGATTAAACTGCGGCTGTGCTGGTTGTGACTGAAATTGATTATTTGATTGAAACTGATTCTGCTAATTCCCTTGGTTATTCGACCAACTAAAATTTGGATGATTTCGGTTGTTGGGGTGGTATGTGTTATGAAATTGACCTTGGTCTTTTACAGAGTTTCTCACATCTTGCCACCGATTCTCGAAATGATAGACATTGATCCGTCGAGTGTGACCCTTTAAATCTCACATACGAAGGTAACCGTCTTTACTTTTCCTTCTGCCAAAGTATCTATCTTCTTTGCCATGGCTACCATCTGTGCTGACAACTGAGTAATAGCATCAACCTCCAACACACCTGCAACTTTGGGTTGTGGCATCCGAGATGTAGGATTCTGAAAATCGTTGGATGTCATTGTCTCGATAAGGTTATAGGCTTCTTCATAGTTCTTTGCCCATAACTCCCCTCCTGTAGCTGCATCTACAATCGGTCTCGACTGCCATCCCAATCCATTATAAAAAGTGTTGATCACCATCCAATCTGGCATACCGTGATGTGGACACTTCCTCAGCATTTCTTTGTATCTCTCCTATGCTTCATATAAGGACTCGCCCTGTTGTTGCTCAAACTGAGAGATAGTTGTCCTCATCTTTGTTGTGACGCCCCCAAATCCGGGTCTCTTTCAACCCGACATATGGTGCTCCACGGTGCTACAGTTCACACAATCATTCAATTGAAATGCCTCAAAAGAACGAATATGTTTTATATATATTCCAAAATAATACTACCATTCCCCAGGTTCTTTATAACCGTTACATTTGTTCATGTCATAATATCAAATATTATCATTATAAACCTATACTATTACATAGGTAATCTACACGTTCATTTTAGCCTTCTCTTTATCCTTATAGAATCCTTCTTCATCCATTTGGTCTAAGTTTTCATATTCATATGGTTCAAGCAATAGTGAGCATAACAAGCTCAAGTAGTACAAAAATTTCATTTTAAAAGCATGCTTGAAACATAGGAATCGTATATCTTCAATAACTGGATGATAGTTACAAAGTACTATCAATAACTTAAAATAGCGCTTTTTTTCCTTCAAAAATTTTGCAATAACAATAATCAGAATTCATTAATTACGGTTCAAGACGTGAACGCCTTATAGTCTCTTTGAAAAGGACAACCCAAGACAAAGTCCGTAAGTCCCAAGCATATCTTACGAAAGCACTTCTAGGTGATCAACTATAGTACTCTATGTTGATCAACACTACATCCATTAAACGTGTGTACGCTTTAAGTTGTGGCAACCTCACGTACCCATCGAATACTCGATGAAAATACATTTGTTTATTCATATTCAGACTTACCTTTAATCTGTACCAAATAGTTTGCATAAGATAGCGTTAGCAATTCTATATTGAAAGACTTGTAAACAGTTCAATCAATCTATCACGATTAGTCTAGCCGAGCTAAAACTGGCATCGACTCTTTCTTTAAAACCATACATGCATCTCATAACTTGAATCATTTTGAAAACCTGACTAACACGAACGTTAGACAAGCGTTTAAGAAAAACTTGCCTTCAGCGTCTGCTACCGAATAATTACGTTTCCTTTGAGTCTTTACAGTCTCTACAACACATAATCACATAACATACCTCATTAGGTCATGAATGAACATACTTAGTTCTTAAAGAATCTTACCCTACTTCCCAATCTAATCTCGTATTAGATTTATTATTTATGGGTTCCGGCTTTTCGTCATTCTTTTACATCGTTCTTACCAACTTTTTTCCTTTCTATAGCTTAATTAAAATTATTTCATTATTACAACTCGGTTCGAGTTAAATATCCTTCCTCACGACTTACTAACATCATTACGTTATTAATCGGCACTTAATCGGCATTGGTTATGTACCCTTATTGTACACCGTTTCTATTTACTTTCACTTAACTTTCTTTAACCATAAGTGATCACACTTGAGATTTAGCTATGACTAATCAATGTTTGATTAAGTTCCTTAACTCATTGTTAACAATTCCCATTCATGTTCCACTTGTAACCATTCTTCATTGTCTAAGTTTTAAGTCCGAAATGCATATTACTGGCTATTACACTCGTGACGTATTATGCTGCCGCTTATTAGGGCTTGGAGACGGGACTTCGGTATGGCTAAGAAGTCCTTTGTTAATCTATACAATGCTACATTTCCACTCTCCATAAGGTTTTGGCTTTGCTCAGCCAAGCTCGGTGCTGCGGCGTGACCTACTTTGTCTTGAAATCAGTCATTTACCACTTCTATCCGTAAAATTTGATGGACTTTTTTACACTTGTGATATTCCCGGCCTCGCAACTTCTTCGTTATAAGTCCGAATTGGCTCGTTCAAGAGCCTACGGTTCACAAATTTTATACTCTACGTGGTCATGCAAGAATTTTATCTATTCAACTTCGTTTGCTAAAATTTCACCTATTAGCCCATTTTTAACGAAAACGATAAACGTTCGTGAACGTTCAATACTCGTTTCTTCGTTCTAAGTCGGAATCCGACCATTTTCGAGTCCACAACTCTATAATGCCAAATAAGACTTGTATCCATTGAAAACCAATGTTTCCAAGCTCAAACACAAAATTTGACTTCCATTCCGAGAATTTCACGAATTCGACGATTGTCGTCTAATCGTGTAAATTCTGGCGAAACTTCGTTACTTGAGATTTTTAAACCGTTTCAATTGGATTCAATCCATTATACTAACATCTTGACATACATGATTCATTAACTCATAACATGATAAGTTATTACTTATTCTTGATAAATTTGGAACTTATGAAAATATAAATTATTTATATTTTCATTACTCATGACTTATGTCTTCTTTTCATATGACTTATTAATGAGTTAAGTCCTTTAATCATTATTCTTACATCTTTATTAATCATACTAATTTTATTAATGTAAACATAGTATCACTTCTTACAAGTTCTTATACTTTCATTATTGTTCTTCACAAGTTTGTAACTTAAATTATTACGAATAGCTTATTCATGATTTATACTACTTATTAAGACTTAAGCCCTTTGGTTTATCATTCCTTAACATACTAGCTCTACTAATACCCCCTTCTCTACTAATGGAAAAGAAAGAAAATCATGACTTAGGATCACTTACTCTTTGATATTCACTTGACTATGCCTTGCTCAATCTTTAATCTCCTTCTTGATCCTTGAAATATGAAAGACTAGCTTTCTTACTTTTCTAGCTTATTCTCTCAACCAAATAAGTTGTTTAGCTTGAGAGGAGTTGGATGAAATTTGAACAACCAACAAATGAAGTGAGGCTTCTCTATTTATAGGAAATCCTAAGTTAGGGCATAAGGGTCATTAAGCCACTCCACCTCCTTAATTCCACCTCCTTACTATTCCTTATTTGCTCACCAAGTTTACTTGGCCTCCACAACTTTTATCTCTTGCTTGTTCCCCACAAAACTTATCCTTTACTTAGCTTTTAAGTTATTTAACTTATCCTTTGCTTAACACTTAAGTATACTTGCTCAACACATTTAATTCTTGATCACTAATTCACCCATATAATCATGGGTTGCCCCATAGATCCTCCTAATTCATTGGATTCTTACTTTGGGCTTAAGGTTTAATTAACCTAACTTATACATTGGGCTTGCATTAAGTTACTTTGGGCTTCTCATTAATCAACCACTTGGGCTTATCAATATCTTATTGGACTTTACAATTTCTTACACAATTCTACAAATTCAATACCTATGGCTTAAAGCCTTATAACGTATAATTTACGTATTAATCTCGTATTCTAACTCGTATACTTATTCATATACGACATACCATGCTTCATTCATACTCATATACTAACTCAAATAGTATTTGTATTCCTTACCTATGTATAATACGATCATCGCTTAATTCATTACATACATTTAACTTCTTTCTCGAAAGTCACATTTCCTAAACGTTAGGTTTTAAGTCCACAGGCGAAATATTACATTTTCCATAACTGAAATATTATTGGATATTCCATCTCGCCTCAATATTCTATCGTTACGTATTTCTCAGAAGTTCAAAAATAATTCCCGAGCAGAAATGCGTGAATAGTGTTTTTCGCAATATTTTTGTCTTGGAAATTCAAACACTTTAATTCTATCACGTAGCCAAAATCCTACGATGTTCTGACATTTATAGGTCATAGAACGACCTTCGATTAGCTTGCTCCATAAATAATCAATTAAATTCATTTAATAAAAATAAAAATTTAATTCTCAAAAATCCGATTTTCTCGGGCGTTACATTTGCAGTCTTAGCCATTGGGAAGAACTTAGCTAAGAATTTCTGTGCTAAGTCCTCCCATGTAGTTATAGATCCTGCTGGCAAAGAATGAAGCCAACTTTTCGCTTTATCCCTCAATGAGAATGGAAACAACCTTAGTCTAATAGCATCTTCCGTCACACCGTTGTATCTGAATGTATCACAAATTTCGATGAAACTTAACAGGTGTTCATTTGGATCATCTATAGCAGCACCCCCAAACTGAATTGTATTCTGCACCATTTGAATAGTGCCAGTTTTTATCTCGAATGTATTGGCTACTATCATTGGTTCGACTATCTTTGGATCAGAGTCCATTAATATTGGGCATGGAATACTCCTTGAGCCCTATGCCCTCTCTTTGCTCTTCTCCTCAGGCCTCATTTACCGCCATGTTAATCGTCAAGTATTTTCTAATCGTGCTTGTAAATTTCTCTGAACACCCACTTTCCAACCTCTCCGCTTATGTTATCCCGAATGTGTTAAATCGAGGTTGGATGACCAAGTCAATGCATAAAAATTTATCCAAATTCCTGAAACAAAAACAAAAAAACTGAAATGAGATAAGACTAGAATTGTCTAAGTCATACAATATAGCTTAAAACTAATGATAGTAATACTAAATTAAACGCCTTTCCCCGGCAACGGCGCCAAAAACTTGTTGCCTCTTTTTTAGTCTTAACAAAAGAGCTCTAACTCATGCAAGTATACATGTGTCAACAAGCAATACAGAGCAAGTAAAGTGTCGATCCCATAGAGAAAGTTGTTTAACTTAAATTACTATTCATTAATTAAATTACTATATTTATATGCTCAAAATAATGACTAAAATTGGTTTGTTTTCGACTTGCAAATAACAACTAAAACAATAATAATGACAGAATAAATGATACTGAAACTAATGGGATCCTAACTTCATTTAATACTTCATTCAATCGCCACTATCATGCATGACTTGTTCACATATCACAGGAAAGTAGCCAAGAGCACTAAAAGAGTATTAGCCATTTTTCAATGCACTAAGACCTACTTACACAGCATCCACAGATGACAGACTCTATGTAATCATCAATATAACCAAAATCACTATATGTCTATGTGAAATTAGGTCGATTCTTGCACTTATTCACCAAAAGGAGTTTTAAGTATGCGAAATGCAAATTAACATGAAATGCAGCTAAAACATACTAAAATGTACTTGAGATGGGCATAGTTCGCATGAATTGGTACTCCATAAGTAGGTGTAAAACCCACTTATCATTTTTTAGTCAGATTTCTAAGTTATTTGGCAGATAATTAATACCTCTTACATGGCACCTCTTGATTTGTGCACTACCAATATCAACTTCTGATTGCATTACATGCATTGTTATTTTGCTCTCTTTCTCTCAAAATTCCCTTTAAAGTTCTGTGCTTTGATGTTTATTTATTTGATTTTTATTATTTGTTATTTCAGATTTTTGGGAAGGCAGAATTTTTGAATCCAGGGGGGAGTGTCAAAGATAGGGTGGTTGTTCCACTTATTACATGGTATTTGTTTCATTACATGGTAATAGAAGTTTACCTTTCTCTTTTAGTTGGATAACCAAAAACTACAAAGTAAAGCATTTCAAGCTCTTTAATTTGTTATCTTTGCATTTTATCTTTGAAGCTTAATCAAGAGCCTCAATGTGTTGGGCATTGTTTTTCTGACAGTCATACAATTTTGTTCTTGAATAACTATCCCATTTTTTAATGTCTTAATGGATAGTTACTAATAACTTTATTTGTATTATTTGTTGAATTTGGGATATGAACATGTGTTGGGTTTCAAGCCTTAATCTCATCTTTAATTATGCTTAGCCAAAGCCCATTTGATCTGTACTTTTTAATTTATGTAAAGTGATTAGATTATGATCTTTGTTGAAACCATCTACTACATTAGTGCTTATATCTATTGAAGTGATGATATGTGATGGGTTTTCTTTGGAATATTTATTTTTGATGTTTTCTTGGTTTTGTTACTGAAAATGGTGTTTTTGATTTAGAGATTGGTTCATATGTGGTGTCCTCTATATTTTCGTTGGTGGAGTATGGCATTCATTCTTAGAGGGTAATTTGAGGTGAGTTATTTGGTAGTTTTAGTAAAGATTTCAACTTTAGCGTTGAGGAAACTGGAAAAATGCTTCTAGATTCTATTTATGGATAATTCTATCACTTGACATTCTTGGAGGATAATTTGAGGTGTCAGTAAAGATTGCAACTTTCGCTCTGAGAATTATGGGAATGTCTTTATTAGCTTTTATTTATGGATAATTCTACTGTATGATGCTCATTGATAAATGTCATGTTGAAAAAAGACAAGACAGATTTGGATTTTTGTTTGTTTGTGAGTATCGTGCAATTTCATGTGTAGTTAGTGAAAATGTCCCTTAAGAGTATAATTCAGGATATGAAGGGTGAGTTTGGGAGCATTTCTAGGAAAGGGTTTGATGTGAAATTTAGTTATGGGTCTGGGTCGGGGTCGAGGTCCCAACGGTTGGTTCAGGACAGCTTGACGCCAGTTGATGCTTTCAAGCAGAGTTGTTGGGCTAATATGCCCCCGGAGCTCTTGAGGGATGTGTTAATTTTGATTTTTGGTACATTGCTTTATTTAATAGGGATGAAGAACTCAATTCTAAGGAAGCAAATTCAAAACAAGACCATCAGATCAAAGATTGCTTAAATCATTGGAAGATATAATATTATATTTTTATGTGCCGTTTAAATTTCAGGATGTAAAATGGGCTACTTTGGGTTTGTTAACGTTTGTAATTTTGGTGTTCAATTTAAGAGAATTTTGTTATGAATTCGTAGTGGGTATGAATTATGAATTAGTTATAAACATCTCCGGGTGTGAAATAAGAAATTCACAATTATTTACATATTTGCAAGTTTATATTTATAATATAATCTATTGAATTAAAAAGAAATTTAGTAAATATGATGAATGGTCTCAAAAGTTGTTTTAAATTATTATAATAGATAATACATCTTCAATTTTGAGGACGATAGTACTAATAAATTATATAATTCATTATTTAAACTAGCCCGTGCATTGCACGGACTATCAACTAGTTAATACAATTATAATGATCAAGTTTTAATTTTAATGAATTTTAATTTAGTTAGAACATTAATTTAGTAAAAGAATTCACGTTTAAAAATAATGTAATTGAACATTTTAAATTATGTAAAAAAATAGTTTGGGACCTTTTTATATAACATAGGGAGATTTAACCTAAAGAAATGATATATATTGCTACTTTATTTATGTTATTTTTATTCTTGATTACATAGATAAATATTAATAACAACTTTTTTAATTTAATATATAATATAATGAGTTAAGCTTATAATTTTATCCATACTTATATATTACTCCCTCCGTCCTCAAAATGATGGTCCAAATATATTTTCCACATAAATTAAGAAAAATAAGATACATGAAAGAGAATAGAAAATTTTCAAATTTATGCTTAGTGGTCCTACAAAATTGCATAAAAGTGATGTGTCCTTTTATTCTTCCATACTAAGTGATCATATTAAATAACATATTTACCCCTTATTTTTTGTACATTAGGTCATTCTTTTGAGGACAACGAAAATTGTATTTTAAACCATTTTTTTGAGGATGGAGGGGGTAATCTATACCACAATCCTAATTGAACCAAAATTTTGACAAAACTTAGGTGCTAAGTAGGGATGACAATAATGATTTGGAATTATATCGGTATTAAAAATTCTTGAACTGAAACTGCATCGCATCGGTAGCGATTCAAGATTTTTCTATACCAAAATCGCTCATATCGATTTATATTTTAAACCGTGCGGCACTGACTTGCACGGGTCAAAATTACAAATTTTTTGATTTAATATTTATTAAATTAGTTTAATATTATTACAACATATATTATAATAACTAAAAAAATATTAACAAATAATATAAGAATAAATGTTCAATTAAAATTTCGATAGCATTGTTATAATTTTAATTATATCAACAATATATAAAAATATTCATTAATTAACTTTTAATATACAAAATTTAAAAAATAACTAAAATATATGTTTGAGTGACTCTGATTATATATAAAAAAATAATACTATGAAATATAGAAAAATAATTAAAATAAATAAGAATATATAGAGTTGTTTAAAAATTAGTGTTTCATCGATTTAAGAAGCGATGTGGTACGGTGAGGTGCAGTACACCCATAGTTTAAACTTTAAAGGTTAATATTAAAATCGTACCACACCGATTTTAGTTTAAAACATTTTACATTAAAACAACCACCAACGAAGGCAACGAGACCAACACTTCAAATAAAAATTAATTGATTCGATACGGTTCAACAAATTGCCTTCTCTAGTCTAAAGATGACTTTAGTACTCTCTAGACTATTGCCAACAAAATCCAACCCTAACCATACACAGCTCTGTACCTTATCCATCCATACAGCATTTCATTGGCACAAGTCAAAAGAAGAAATCTAGACGTGAAAAACGTGC
Source organism: Panax ginseng (assembly GCA_020205605.1). Lineage (NCBI taxonomy): Eukaryota > Viridiplantae > Streptophyta > Magnoliopsida > Apiales > Araliaceae > Panax > Panax ginseng. The sequence continues at coordinate 19,817,993 of CM035147.1, read as the reverse complement.
CACTAATTCCGTGATAATATTGGCAGCACACGTGTTCTTGTCCGTACGCGATTATTCATTGGCACAAGTCAAAAGAAGCAATCTAGACGTGAAAAACGTGCCACAAATTCCGTGATTATATGGCAGCACACGTGTTCTTGTCCGTACGCTTACTAACAAAAAGACAACAAACCAAACAACAACCGCTGCCTTTTAATATTCATGTCACATTATAGTTCAACTTTCATACATACATTCTCTCTCCTTCATTGAAACTCGGAGGACCTATATTTTTGCATAATTATATATTTATCCCAATTTTTAATTTAAATGATTTGTTACACCCAATTTATATCATGGTATTATTGAATCGCACTATTAAATATGTATAAATTATATACAATAAAATTGTGCACAATATATATATATATATATATATATATATATATATATATATATATACATTACACATTACAGTCTTTTCTCCAAATGAACCTTAAACAATGAACTAAAAGCAAACCGGCTATAACGACGATTTTTTGAGCTATAACGACGGTTTGAATCGTCGTCATAACTATGTCGTCGACTTTGTATGCTATAGCGACAAAAAAAATTGTCGTTATAGTCAGTTCACTTTTGGTTCGTTGTTTAAAGTTCGCTGGAGAAGGGTACCATATATATATATATGGGAAATGATCCACATAATACGTTAGCCAAAGGGACTGTTTCAACTAACGCTCATCCAGCCGTCCAAAATTAGAGTGAATGGCTGAGATGAGGGCCCAGCCACTATTTCTCTAATGCCCACCCAAATTTTTTTGTTGGTATTACTCTCTCTCTAGTGTTTTGATCGGTCATTTAGAGGAGTAGCGGCCAATAAAAAAAATTGGCTTAATTACATTATCCTGATTATCCTCATACATATAAAATAAAATAATAAAAATTATAAGTATAATGAGTAATTATCCTTATACTTATTATTATAAAATAAGTATGTATAAGGATAATTAATAATTATCGTCTTATGATTTTTAATTATAAATAGAAATAGTGATTGAATTTATATTATATTCCTACCAAATATATAAACTCAATCACTATTTTTATTTATAATTAAAAATCATAAGACGATAATCGATAATTATTCTTATACATACTTATTTTGTTAATAAGTATAATGATAAAGATAAAGATAATTATCGATTATCTTTATAATTATCCTTATAATTTTTATTATTTTATTTTTATTGATAAATAAGTAATGTGTATAAGGATAATACATTAATAAAATATAAGGATAAGTATAAAGATAATTACGGATTATCTTTATAATTATCCTTATAATTTTTATTATTTTATTTTACTTGATTAATATGAGGATAATCGGGATAATGTAATTAAGCCAATTTTTTTTATTGTCACATTTTCTAATGCCAAATCAAAACACCGTCGCTTTGACCGGCCGCTAGAGTGGTAGTAGTACCGGAGCCTCATCTCATCATTCACTCTAATTTTGACTACCGATGAAGCGTTAGTTAAATAAATTCCTCCGGCTAACGTATTTTCTCGGATCATTTCCTATATATATATATATATATATATATATATATATATATATATATATATATATATATATATATATGGAAATGATCCGCACCACGTTAGTCGTGAACCCTTTATCGCCTAACGCCATCCAAATAATTCAAAATTGAAGTTAATGGTCCAGATGAGATCTCACCATTAGAGGAGTAATGGCCGTAATAAATTAAAAATCTCTCTGTCAAGCCGCCAGAGGGAGTAGCGGTCAACAAAACGTCGTCGTTTTGACCGGCCACTTACTCTAAATGGCCAACACAGAATTTTTTAATTTGGCCCATTGCCCAAATTAGAGGAGTAGCGACAACAAAAAAAATTGGCCAATTACTGATTATCCTAATTATTCTCGTACATGCTACTTATTAATTAGTAAAATAAAATAATAAAAAAATATAAGTATAATTATAAGGATAATCAATCATTATCTTTATACTTATCCTTATACTTATTAATGTATTATACTTATACATATTATATACTTATTAATTAGTAAAATAAAATAATAAAAATTATTAGGATAATCGGTAATTATCTTTATACTTATCCTTATACTTATTAACAAAATAAGTATGTATAAGAATAATTATTATTATCGTCTTATGATTTTTAATTATAAATAGAAAATAGTGATTGCGTTTATATATTTGAGTAAGAATATAATATAAATTTAATCACTATTTCTTATTTATAATTAAAAATCATAAGACGATAATTATTAATTATCCTTATACATACTTATTTTATTAATAAATATAAGGATAATTACTGATTATACTTATAATTTTTTATTATTTTATTTTACTAATTAATAAGTAGCATGTATGAGAATAATTAGGATAATCAGTAATTGACCAATTTTTTTTGTTGACCGCTACTCCTCTAGCTACAATATGGGTTAAATTAAAAATCCTCCGTGTTGGCCTTCTACTCCTCTAGCGACCAAAGAGAGAGATTTTTAATTTATTGTTTGGCCATTACTCCTCTAGCTACATACAGGCATTCATCTCAGCCATTAACTCTAATATTGGACGGCTAGATTAGCGTTAGTTCAAACAGTGCTAATAACTAACGCTTTCCACGGATCATTCCCCTATATATATTGCATATCAATAAAAATATGTAAAACATTCAATAATAAGTCTCGTTTTCTTTTTTTTAAATATTATTTTTACACAACTTTTTATGTATAATATATATTCATTGCATTACTTATAATATAAATTAGATATACATTTTTTAATTTTTATGTCAATTTTAATTTCTCTTTAATTTCTTACGAGTGTAGTTAACCCCCCAGTAGCTAATGATGTGACATGATCACTTTGTTAATTTCAAGGGGAACTTATGTTTAATTGAATTTCCCGGTTGCATGATGTTTGTGGGAAAAATGCATACTCGTAAAATTAGTCCACTGCTCTTAAAATTTAGAAACATTATTGCTAAATAAAATCATTACAAATCAGCTAAAATTTATTAATAATATATCTTATTTGTTTTTTTATAATTAAATTAATTTATATCAATTTTTAATTAAATTATCACTAAAAAATTAACACGCGTGTCTAATTTTGAACTAGAGGGTAACAACAAAGTAAGAATGTAAAACACTAGAATATAAGCATAATTTAGGAATAAATCCGTTTAGGTGGTGAAAAAACTTTTTTTCCCTATTTATTTTAAAGTTACAGAAAAGGAGAACTCAATCATACTTAAAAACATTAAGAAGTTTTGTAATTCATATATACACTAGTTATATAAATATAAAAGCATGAAATTATATATGCTCAAAAAATAACCCACAAAAAAGGCTATATGATCTTTCGAATTTTAGGTCTCAAATATATATGTGATGATTATTAAGGCTGAGCGAAAAACCAAATTGAAATCGAAACTGCACCAAAAACCGCACCAATGGTTTCGAAGTATGTGACAATTTTATGTGGGTTGAAAAATCAAATTTATGGTTTCGGTTTGGTTAATAACCAAAACCGCACGCATAAAATCGAAATCGCACCAATGTGCATGTTACAAAAGTGGCAGATAAAGAATAGTTATTATGCAAGCAATAAGAGATAATATTACATTACGAAACTCTAACTTGGAATAAGATTGTAGTTGATATGTTTAGAAAATTTGTTTACCATATATAAGATTGTACTTATTTATGGTACACAGTGGAACCTGTTAAACTTCTGATTCTTTGTTTAATGCTTTCATGCTTTCATGCTCATATTAGAAGATAGTGGTCTTAGTGGGAATATTGTAAATTACTACTGTTTGTTGTTATATGCATGAGACATTGTCTTTGATTTGTTGCTGAAATTTAACTAGGCACACTTAGAAGGGGTGGGGGGTGGGGGTGGGGGTTGAATAAGTGTAGGAGCAATCTATGACCAACTTTTAAAAACTATTAATTTCAGGCTACTATAATGATTGAAATCAGCTTACTGAATTAATATAGCCTATTAAATAAAATACTTGATGTTAAAGAATTATCTTAATATAATGCAAGTAGTCAAATTAAGATAATTGAGTAACTTATGTGATTTTAAAGTAAAGCAAATAATAAAATCAACACCAAGATTTTTTACGTGGTTCATCTATTACCCTCTTTAATAATAGCCTAGTCCACGTCCAATACCAACTAGTATTGGAGACTCACTTTATTTATTTCTTTATAAATAAATACAGATTATAAAACAGATTCTAACAAAAATTAATTAACAATTAATTTTTCTTGAGCTCTCTTGCTCCTTGTGCACCTATGCACTCTTCAAGCACCTTTGCTTCCTTGAACCTGTTTATAAGTTTTTTCTCTAATCCCCTAGGATTAAAACTTTTAGACTACACTTAGTCTAAAATAGAAACTTAATACAGATATAGAGGTCTATGATCAATGCAAGAATAATCAATCTAACAATTAAAAGCTCAAACTATATGCAATGATCAATTAGCACAAAATAAATAAGCAATTAATTCTCACCAAGTATCAGCTAATAAATATCAGAAGATTATAACCTTAGCTGATCACACGTTGCAACTGTTAACAATATATTGCTCGATAATATGTAGTGCAAAAATTACTTCGTGAGTTGTGTTCTTTTCCATTCATGAAAGTTCTGTTTTTATAGCCAAATATATTACCATTATATATTATCATGTTGCTTAGATAAAGAACAAATAAGTAGAGTTAGTTTCATATTTCCACCTGTTCTATTAATCCCACAAAATCGGCTAAAATATTTGTAACAGATCACAACTTTAAAGAATAGCCTTGTTTAAATAACTTGAAAAACTCTCTGAAGATGACCCATAAAAAGACTTTTGACTTAGTCTCTTTTTATCCTTTGAAGTGACGTGAGTAGCCATGCAACTTACCAAATATCAAGGATTATTAAAGTTCCAATAAATTTATACACACAATCCCTTGAAAATCGCATACTTTATCACAAAATAATGTAGCTTCCATCATTTAAACTTTCTAGGAAATCATGATTACATGCATATCCACGTGTAGCAGTAAATTCAAAAAGTCCAAGCAATATCAACTAGCTTCTACTAATGCATGAGATATATATCAAATCACTTTTTGTATTTGATTAAGCTGATCTCATATTATCATTTTTAGAAAATCTTTTTCATAGGATATTTAAAACATTTTTCATTTTAAGACATATAACAAGTTATAATGCAATTATATGTCCTAGTGTGACGCCCCCAAAATAGGTATACATCACCTATTCTGAGTCGCCAAATACATGGTACAGAATATAAATACAATCTTAATTATACAACAAGAGAGTCGTGAGTTTAAATACAAATACCATCTTCAGACAATATCCACTCTCGTAATGAGTTCTCATTATATTTATTGTCACACTATTTAACAGAATAGTGAGGACTACTAGCTAATACTATCATCCGGACCATCACTCCGTTCCTCAACTCGTCCCAGCTATGTTCTCATTTCCTGAAGTGAACAGTGAAAGAAAGGGTGAGCTCAACTAGCCCAATAAGAAATATTATGACTAAGATAAAACAGAATAAATTATCCTTAGTCTTCAATAGTGTTAAACTGATACAATATAACAACCATCAAGTTTAACTGCAGCGGAACAAGAAATCCATTAAAAGAGTCAAGTAGAAAATAAAATCTACTATCTTTTATGATTTAAAAGGTTTTTCATCACTGTTATCACTAAGACTCAGCTTAATAAATAATCAACATCATCGAATCACCCTTGCACTACGGCCAAAGATATTCTTTAGTATCACAACCATAAATTATCCATGCACTACGGGCCAAGGACATTCGTGTATTCATTAATGGTCATGATCATGCCAACAACTGTCCATCAATGCACTACGGGCCAATGAGGACTTTTACTACATCATTTGTAACATTACGGTCATGATTACACCGAATAATCCCTGGTCATAATCATACCAAGTCCATCTATGCACTACAGGCCACAGATGACTTTCAACAAAATATAAACATGAGGATGATGACAATGATATAAGAATTCAATAAAACAAGTTCAAGAATTAATTTATCCAGGAACTAATAACGTCCAAATTGTCAACATGATACTTCTTTATAGAGTAAAATTCAAGAATGCTCAAAAGAATATTTCCACGAAAAGATACTGGATGAAGCGCAAATATCAAGAATATTCCAATAATTTCATTGAGTATAGAAGTTAAAACTTTAACCAACTGAGTATAATAAGGAATGGAATAACAAAAGAAATCACCAGGCATGCGATAGATCGCACATGCAGGTTATTCCAACAGAATAATAATTAACGAAACCGGTCCCACAAAAACGCACAAAAGCAGATATATTCCAAATGAATAATAAAGAATGGAATTAGGTCCCACGTAAAAGCGCACATACTGAGGATGTTCCAACGTAATAATAAAGACGGAATCGTGTCCCACAGAAAACGCATTGCATGTGAGGATATTCCAATGAATAATAAAGACGGAATCGTCCGACGAAAAACGATAGACATGATATTCCAAATGAATAATAACGAATGGAATAATGTAAGAATTTCATCAAGTATAGGGTAGCCTGTGTATACAAAGTTATTCCAATGAATAATAAATAATGGAATAACAGAAGTTCTCTCCATGAATACAAAAGAAATAATACCCCTTACCGTAAAAGAAACTAGATTTAAGAATAGGGAAGTAGCAGAATACTTTTCTATAGTTTCTCTATAATTTCTCTCTCTAGAGTTTCAGTGAATTCGTAAGAAATAATGAAGGAATGAGCTTCTATTTATAGAAGAATGGACTGCATAGTAACTAATTCATGAACGGTCCAGATTGATTTACTTTTAATCGGACGGTCCATAAAATATTCTAATAAAATAAACCTTTTAAATAAAATATATTATATATATAATGATATACTCCCTTCCGACCATGCAATTCATCGGTTTCTTCCCCCTCCCCAAATGTCAATCCTCACATACTAAATATATATATATTATATACACCACCACTCAAATCATCTCTTTCTTTTCTTTTTTCTTCTTTACTACCCGTAAACCCCTCCCCCCCATTATTCAACTTCCATCACCATCATATATATATATATATATATATATATAATAATAATAATAATAATAATAATAATCATAATAACTTATATAAATAAAACTGAGATAACTTCTACCTACAGTTTAAAAAATAAGTAATGGGGAGTCCAATTAACAAGTAAAATTTACAACAATAACTTCATAAAAATCCTCTCAATATTTTTAACAACATTTATCATCATTATTATTATTCACAATATTAATCGATCAGGTCTTTCCCAGGAAAGATGGGGCTTTCCAATAAGGATTTCTCCCCATTGGGGCGCAATTAGGTGACCAAACCTCTCCTTGACAGAACTTCTAGACATCGTTAATATTGCAAATAATAATATTAATAATTTTGTCATCTCAATTATTGATTTAATAATATATAAAATAATGACAATAATTGAATCAAATAACGTGAGATATTATCGCAAAACTCATCATGATAATAATTGAACAAAACCGAGTGACTTCTCACGTAAGCATCAATAATCAATACCGGTAGCACTCTTTAACTACGCTCAGACATCGTACTTTTAACACCGGGTGTTTCAACAGATTAACGATAAAACTTTCATTTATTATTTTCATAAAGTATTTTTGTCATTTTCTCAATCCGACAATTATTCCGTTGTGGGGTCCACCAATGATTGCGCCGTTGTACGAATATTCCTTGTTAAAATGAATATTCCCCAACCAATCGAATATTGTATAACAACTTGCGTACTTTGCAAAAGTTATAAATATTACCCACAACTATAAAATTATATCAAATTATTCTATAATATTCAAAAATGATATTTAAAGAAAATTCATTTTTCATAAAAGTTGAGTCTTACAATCTCCCTTCTTATGAAATTTAAGCCTAAATTAAATTAGGTGCGACCGTATATCAAGAGGTAACGATACCTTGATTTCATTTCAGATTCTAACTCCCAGGTCATTTCCTCAACATCGTGGTTTCTCCACAAATTTTGACTTGAGATATAACCTTGGAGCGTAGAATATGTTCCTTCTTATCCAAGATTTGAACAGGAACATCTTCATACGTTAAATCTTCCGCTATTTCGTCTGGTTTTAACTCAATAATGTGGTTTGGGTCTTCCATATATTTACGTAATATGGATATGTGAAAAATGTTATGAACACGAGACATTCTTGGCGGTAAAGCGAGTCTATAGGCCACAGTTCCTACTCGATCGAGGATTAAAAATGGGCCAATGAATTGAGGATTGAGCAGCTAGAATCTGAGAATTTAAATGTCAAGGAGCAGCTGAAAGAAGAAACAACTGAAGGAGTGAGAATGAAAGATGCATGGGTAAAAGCCACACGACGCGTTGATATTGTGGAAAGAGAAGTCCGATCCAAGAAAGCTAAAATAGATGATATGTATTTCTCTTTTTCGACAGTAATTGGGAGAACCCATCATCGAGTTTTGGAATTACCCTGTGCATAGCGGTCAACCCCAATTCGATATGGATCAGAGAATAATGATTCAAATCATGGATCAAGAATGGGACGAAGCACTTAAGGGTGGAATGTACCTATAGCAAAGTTAAATCCATGAGTTTAAGTGAGAAGCGTTTGTTTGAGGAACCCCGAACGGTTATTACGGGTAAGTTAATGATAAAATCTTGCAAAGTTTATACCTTATTAGATACCAGTTCTATCCACTCTTTTATTTCACCTAGTTGTGTTCAATGTTTGAATTTAACTCTGGAGAAGTTAGATTTTAATTTATCTGTTGAAACTCAGTTGGGAGAAACCTTCGTTAAATCCACTATTTATAAATCTTGTTCAATTCAAATTGTCACTTTCACGTTACGTGCCAATCTTATCTCTTTGAAAATACTTGCCTTTGATGCGATTTTAGGAATCGATTGGTTAACTACCCATCATGTTTTTCGTAAGGTTGTTAGCTTCATATTCCTAACCAACCTGTTATGCGAATTCAAGTAACCAAACCACTAAAGTCAATCATTGTCATATCAAGCCATAAGTAAAGAGCCCCGGTCCTTTCGTTGTTGACTTCCTTGTGTGGAATGCACTGAAGCCAGACTTTCTATAGGCGACGTCGTAAATGACGATGATAAGTTGATAGGTATCAATGTGACGTACTATCCAAGTCTTGGATGAGGGTCACAGTTTTGAATAATATTTCTATTGTAAATAAATTTCCTAACGTATTCTTGAAGACTTCTTAGCCTACCCCTAGAGCGTGAAATCGAATTTTGTATTGACCCCAGTATAAAACCCATTTCTAAAACCCTCAAATATTTCTTTACTTAAAATGAACGTAACATGCGCCAAAGACGTTGGCTCGAGCTGTTGAAGATTACGATCGTACCATGCAATACCATTGTAGGAAAAACGAACATGGTAGATGACGCATTGAGTAGAAGATCGTATGTGGTTACAAGTGCGAATATACGAACCCACGTGAAGATAACGAATATACGATTAAAATCGAATTTAATCGATAAAGTTAAAGCCGCTCAAGCTACATACTCAGAGCTGATGAATGTGAAGAAGAAGGTTCAAGAGGGCGTTATTCTAGAATCAAGAATCGACGAAGAGAGGAAATCTCAACCCTCGATTTAATTGGCCCATTTGAAATCCTCTATGAAGTAGGAACTGTGGCCTATAGACTCGTTTTACCGCCAAGTATGTTGCGTGTTCAGAATATTTTTTTTACGTATCGATGTTACGTAAATATGTGGACGACCCGAACCACATTATTAATTTAGAACTGGACGAGATAGTAGAAGATTTAACGTTTGAGGTGATACTTGTTAACATCTTGGATAAGAAGGATCATATTCGACGCACAAAGGTTATACCTCAAGAGTTAGAATCTGAAATGAAGTCAAGATACCCTCACCTCTTTGACATACCAGGTACGTACGTAAATTTCGAGGGCGAAATTCCATAAGGAGGGGAGATTGTGAGACCCCAGATTTTATGAATAAATATTTAATTTTCTCAAAATAATTTTTGAATATTATGGTGTGGATTTGATATAATGTTATAGTTGTGGGTACTATTTATAAATTTTAAAAAGTACGCAAGTTGTTATATAATATTCGATTGGTTGGGGAATATTCTTTTATCGGAAATATCATATTTACGGTACAATCATTGGTGGACCTCATGAATGTAATTATTGTTTATGGAAAAAACGACAAAAATATTTTTATGAGAATAACGACGGAAGTTTTACCGTTAAAACTGTTGAACTACTCGGTAGTAAAACTACAGTAATACGCGTTGTTGCATAGTAGCACACGGTATTGATTATTGATGTTTACGTGATAAGTCACTCAGTTTTATTTTATTAGTATTATTAATGTAATAAAACAGAAAAACTTTTTATACAAAATAGAATACTTTTATAAAGTTATTCTATAAATAGAATATATTATATTCTATTATGCATAGTGTTTTGCATAGTAAAACTTTTTATATAAAACATAATACTTTTATAAAGTTATTTATTTTATTAGACAATAATTAGAATATATTATATTTTATTATACATAGTGTTTGCATAATGTTTGTATAGTAAAATCTTTTATAAAGTTATTTATTTTATTAGACAATAATTAGAATATATTATATTTTATTATGCGTAGTGTTTGCATAGTAAAATCTTTTATAAAGTTATTCGTTTTATTAGATTATAAATAGAATATATTATATTTTATTTAAAAGATTTTGCTTTAAATATGGACCGTCAGATTAAAATAAATCAATCTGGACCGTTCATGAATTAGTTACTATGCAGTCCATTCTTCTATAAATAGAAGCTCATTCATTCATTATTTCTTACGAATTCATTGAAACTATAGAGAGAGTTCTTCTTCTATAATCTTGAGTGTATTTCTTTAGAGTTTAAGAAAGCTTTGAGCGTAGTGCAAGTTTTCTTCGAGTATATCCTCACCCTACCAGTCGGAATACTCTTCTTTCAAAGGTAGGGGATATTATTTGTTGTACTCGTAGGGGATATTATTTGTTGTACTCGTAAGGGATATTATTTGTTGTACCTGTAAGGGGTATTATTCTTTTGTATTCATGAAGAGAACATCTGTTATTCCATTCTTTATTATTATGTTGGAATAACCTGTCTATGCGAAGTACCGCATACATGGTGAAATTCTTCTATTATTCCATTCTTTATTATTATGTTGGAATAACCTGTTTATGCCAAGTACCGCATACATGGTGAAATTCTTCTATTATTTCGTTCTTTATTATTCTGTCGAAATATCCTGTCGGTGCGAATTTCGCCTGACCTGGTTCTAATATTTATTATTTCGTTCTTTATTATTCTGTCGGAATATCTTGTCGGTGCGAATTTTGCCTAACCTGGTTCCATTATTTATTATTCCGTTCTTTATTATTCTGTCGGAATATCCTGTCTGTGCATTTTACGCCGGACCTGGTTCCATTATTTATTATTCTATTGGGAATAACTTCGTGCATGCGATCTATCGCATTTATGGTGAATCCTTCATTATTCCATTCTTTATTATTCGTTGGAATAATGCATCATGTGGATTACCACATGCATGGTGAATGATCCTTTGTATTCTTTCCTTATTAAATTGTGAAAATGATCTGTATACGTGGATTACCGCATGGCGGGCGAAAATTCATTTGCAGTTTTATATATTCTATTATACTCAGTTGGTTAAAGCTTTTACTTCTATACTCCATGAAATTAGTGGAATATCCTTGATATTTGCGCTTCATCCAATATCTATTCATGGAAATATTTTTCTGAGCATTCTTTAATTTTACTTTACAAAGAAGTATCATGTTGACAATTTGGACGTTATTGGTTCCTGGATAAATTAATTCTTGAACTTGTTTTATTGAATTATTATGTCATTGTCATCATCCTCATGTTTATATTATGTTGAAAGTCATCTGTGCCCTGTAGTGCATAGATGGACTTGGTATGATTATGACCAGGGTTCGATATAATCATGACCGTAATGTTATAAATGATGTGGTAAAAGTCATCTTTGGCCCGTAGTGCATAGATGGACTTGGTGTGATTATGACCAGGTATTATTCGGTATAATCATGACTGTAATGTGATGAATGATGTGGTAAAAATCCTCATTGGCCGTAGTGCATTGATGGATAGTTTTTGGTATGATTATGGCTATGGATTCTCTTCGGCCAAGGGTGCAAAGATGAATTATTTTATGGCATGATCAGGACCGTTGATGAAAACACGATTATCTTTGGCCCGTAGTGCATGGATAATTCGTGGTTGTGATACTAAAGAATATCCTTGGCCTGTAGTGCAGGGATGATTTAATGATGTGGATTATTTATTAAGCTGAGTCTCAGCGATAAAAGTGATGAAAAATCTTTTAAACCATAGAAGATAGTAGATTTTATGCTCTACTTGACTCTTCAAATGGATTGCTTGTTCCGCTGCAGTTAAACTTGATGTTTGTTATATTTTATCAGTTTAACACTGTTGAAGGCTAATGATAATTTATTCTGCATTATCTTAGTCATAATATTTCTTACTGGGCTAGTTGAGCTCACCCTTTGTTTCACTGTTCTCTTCAGGAAATGAGAACATAGCTAGGACTAGTCGGGGAACTGAGTCACGGTCCAGATGATAGCATTAGTAGTCCTCACTATTCTGTGGAATAGTGTGATAATAAAATGTATTATTTTGAGTTTGAATACTGTCTAGAAGACAATATTTGTATTAAAACTCACAGCTCATATTGTATAGTTAAGGTTGTATTTGTATTCTGTACCATGTATCTGGCGACCCAAGATGGGTGATGTATACCTATTTTGGGGGCGTCACAGTTGATATCAAAGCTTAGGGATATGATCCCTGGCTAAGATGTGAGAATAGAACTAGGAGGGGAGAGACGGGGAATTCCTTCGCTAGTATGACCTACCTAAGTTTATTTGGTATTTAATTGGTCGGTCAGAGTATAGGGATAATATGTGATATGTTAATTAACCCTTGTTTTATGGCAGTATTTGAAAACGACATCCGAGAATATTGAGAATAGCAATGGAGCACATGAGACCGTGGAGACACCTCTAATCACCAACCAAGATAATGTGATTAGAGATATCCATGTGGTGATTGAGGAATTAAAAGTTGCACTCATGCTAGTCGCAAAGGTAGCAACTAAGAGTGAGGAAGAAGAGGAACCTGAGGAGGATTTATTAGAAGAACTTATTGATCAAAATGTAGAATTGCAAAATCGTATTCATGAGTTAGAAGAGCAGGCTGAAGAATGGAAGGCGGTCATGGAGCAAAGGAATGTAATAATTCAAAATTGTATTACCCGATGTGCGATAGCTGAACAGGAGCGCTCTTTGGCAGAGTATACGATATTAAAGCTGGAATCTGAGAATTCAAATGTCAAGGAGCAGCTGAAAGAAGAAATAACTGAATGAGTGAGAATGAAAGATGTATGGGTAAAAGCCACACGACGCGTTGATATTGTGGAAAGAGAAGTCCAATTCAAGAAAGCTAAAATAGATGATATGTATTTCTCTTTTTCGACAGCAATTGGGAGAACCCATCATCGAGTTTTGGAATTACCCTGTGCATAGCGCTCAACCCCAATATGGATCGAAGAATAATGATTCAAATCATGGATCAGGAATGGGACGAAGCACTTATGGGTGGAATGTACCCTATAGCAAAGTTAAATCCAGTAGTTTAAGTGAGAGCGTTTGTCGAGGAACTTGAATGAAGTTATTACGGGTAAGTTAATGATAAACTCTTGCGAAGTTTATACCTTATTAGATACCAGTTCTATCCACTCTTTTTATTTCACCTAGTTGTGTTCAATGTTTGAATTTAACTCTGGAGAAGTTAGATTTTGATTTATCTGTTGAAACTCAGTTGGGAGAAACCTTCGTTACATCCACTATTTATAAATCTCGTTCAATTCAAATTGTCACTTTCACGTTACGTGCTAATCTTATCTTTTGAAAATACTTGCCTTTGATGCGATTTTAGGAATCGATTGGTTAACTACCCATCATGTTTTTCGTAAGGTTGTTAGCTTTCATATTCCTAACCAACCTGTTATGCGAATTCAAGTAACCAAACCACTAAAGTCAATCATTGTCATATCAAGTCATAAGTAAAGAGCCCCGGTCCTTTCGTTGTTGACTTCCTTGTGTGGAATGCACCGAAGCCAGACTTTCTATAGGTGACGTCGTAAATGACGATGGCAAGTTGATAGGTATCAATGTGACGTACTATCCAAGTCTTGGATGAGGGTCACAGTTTTGAATGATATTTCTATTGTAAATAAATTTCCTGACATATTCTTGAAGACTTCTTAGCCTACCCCTAGAGCGTGAAATTGTATTTTGTATTTACCCCAATACAAAACCCATTTCAAAAACCCTCAAATATTTCTTTACTTAAAATGAACGTAAAATGCGCCAAAGATGTTGGCTCGAGCTGTTGAAGATTACGATCGTACCATGCAATACCATCGTAGGAAAAGCGAACATGGTAGCTGACGCGTTGAGTAGATGATCGTATGTGGTTACAAGTGCGAATATACGAACCCACGTGAAGATAACGAATATACGATTAAAATCGGCTTTAATCGATAAAGTTAAAGCCGTTCAAGCTACATACTCAGAGCTGATGAATGTGAAGAAGAAGGTTCAAGAGGGCGTTATTCTAGAAGCAAGAATCGACGAAAAGAGGAAATCTCAACCCTCGATTTAATTGGCCCATTTGAGATCCTCGATGAAGTAGGAACTGTGGCCTATAGACTCGTTTTACTGCCAAGTATATTGCGTGTTCAGAATATTTTTTTACGTATCGATGTTACGTAAATATGTGGACAACCCAAACCACATTATTAATTTTGAATCGGACGAGATAACAGAAGATTTAACGTTTGAGGAGATACGTGTTAACATCTTGGATAAGAAGGATCATATTCGACGCACAAAGGTTATACCTCAAGAGTTAGAATTTGAAATGAAGTCAAGATACCCTCACCTCTTTGACATACTTGGTACGTACGTAAATTTCGAGGGCGAAATACCATAAGGAGGGGAGATTGTGAGACCCCAGATTTTATGAATAAATATTTAATTTTCTCGAAATAATTTTTTGAATATTATGGTGTGGATTTGATATAATGTTATAGTTGTGGGTAGTATTTATAAATTTTGAAAAGTATGCAAGTTGTTATATAATATTCGATTGGTCGGGGAATATTCTTTTTGTCGGGGAATATCTGTACGTCGGTACAATCATTGGTGGACCCCTCAACGCAATTATTGTCGGATGAAAAAAACGACAAAAATATTTTTATGAGAATAACGACGGAAGTTTTACCGTTAAAACTGTTAGAATACTCGGTAGTAAAAGTAAAGTAATACGCGTGGTTGCATAGTAGCACACGGTATTGATTATTGATGTTTATGTGATAAGTCACTCAATTTTATTTTATTAGTATTATTAATTTAATAAAACAGAAAAACTTTTTATATAAAACAGAATACTTTTATAAAGTTATTCTATAAATAGAATATATTATATTCTATTATGCATAGTGTTTTGCATAGTAAAATCTTTTTATATAAAACATAATACTTTTATAAAGTTATTTGTTTTATTAGACAATAATTAGAATATATTATATTTTATTATACATAGTGTTTTTGATAGTGCTCGCGATAGTGTTTGTATAGTAAAATCTTTTATAAAGTTATTTATTTTATTAGACAATAATTAGAATATATTATATTTTATTATGCATAGTGTTTTCATAGTGCCTGCATAGTGTTTGTATAGTAAAATCTTTTATAAAATTATTCATTTTATTAGATTATAAAAAGAATATATTATATTTTATTTAAAAGATTTTGCTTTAAATATGGACCGTCAGATTAAAATAAATCAATCTGGACCGTTCATGAATTAGTTACTATGCAGTCCATTCTTCTATAAATAGAAGCTCATTCATTCATTATTTCTTACGAATTCATTGAAACTCTAGAGAGAGAAACTATAGAGAGTGTTCTTCTTCTATAATCTTGAGCGTATTTCTTTAGAGTTTAAGAAAGCTTTGAGCGTAGTGCAAGTTTTCTTCGAGTATATCCTCACCCTACCAATCGAAATACTCTTCTTTCAAAGGTAGGGGATATTATTTGTTGTATTCGTAGGGGATATTATTTGTTGTACTCGTAAGGGATATTATTTGTTGTACCTGTAAGGGGTATTATTCTTTTGTATTCATGAAGAGAACTTCTGTTATTTCATTCTTTATTATTATGTTGGAATACTGTTTGTCTAAGCAATCTGGGATACATAGTAAAATTCTTCTATTATTTCGTTCTTTATTATTATTCTCGAAATATCCTCGCTTGGGTCTAATTTCGCTTTGACACAGTTCTAATATTTTATTATTCCGTTCTTTATTATTACTGGCGGAATATATCCCGCTTGCGCTTAATTTTGCCCGCCTACGGTTCCATTATTTATTATTTCGTTCTTTATTATTCTGTCAGAATATCATGTTTGTGCATTTTACGCCGGACCTGGTTCCATTATTTATTATTCTATTGGGAATAACACATGCATGCGGTACTATCGCATATTTACGGTGAATCCTTCATTATTCCATTCTTTATTATTCATTGGAATAATCATACTATGTGGATTACCACATGAATGGTGAATGATCCTTTGTATTCATTCCTTATTAAATTGTGAAAATGATCTGTATACGTGGATTACTGCATGGCGGACGAAAATCCATTTGCAGTTTTATATATTCTATTATACTCAGTTGGTTAAAGCTTTGACTTCTATACTCCATGAAATTAGTGGAATATCCTTGATATTTGCGCTTCATCCAATATCTATTCATGGAAATATTCTTCTGAGCATTCTTAAATTTTACTCTACAAAGAAGTATTATGTTGACAATTTGGACGTTATTGGTTCCTGGATAAATTAATTCTTGAACTTATTTTATTGAATTATTATGTCATTGTCATCATCCTTATGTTTATATTATGTTGAAAGTCATCTGTGGCCTGTAGTGCATAGATGGACTTGGTATGATTATGACCAGGGATTATTCGGTATAATCATGACCGTAATGTTATAAATGATGTGCTAAAAGTCATATTTGGCCCGTAGTGCATAGATGGACTTGGTGTGATTATGACCAGGGATTATTCGGTATAATCATGACTGTAATGTGATGAATGATGTGGTAAAAATCCTCATTGGTCGTAGTGCATTGATGGACAGTTTTTGGTATGATTATGGCTATGGATTCTCTTCGGCCAAGGGTGCAAAGATGAATTATTTTATGGCATGATCAGGACCGTTGATGAAAACACGATTATCTTTGGCCCGTAGTGCATGGATAATTCGTGGTCGTGATACTAAAGAATATCCTTGGCTCAGAGTGGGGGATGATTTAATGATGTGGATTATTTATTAAGCTGAGTCTCAGCGATAAAAATGATGAAAAACCTTTTAAACCATAGAAGATAGTAGATTTTATGCTCTACTTGACTCTTCTAATGGATTGCTTGTTCCGCTGTAGTTAAACTTGATGTTTGTTATATTTTATCAGTTTAACACTGTTGAAGGCTAATGATAATTTATTCTGCATTATCTTAGTCATAATATTTCTTATGAGGCTAGTTGAGCTCACCCTTTCTTTCACTGTTCTCTTCAGGAAATGAGAACGTAGCTGGGACTAGTCGGGGAACGGAGTGACGGTCCAGATGATAGCATTAGTAGTCCTCACTATTCTGTGGAATAGTGTGATAATAAAATGTATTATTTTGAGTTTGAATACTGTCTAGAAGACAATATTTGTATTAAAACTCACAGATCATGTTGTATAGTTAAGTTTGTATTTGTATTCTGTACCATGTATCTGGCGACCCAAGATGGGTGATGTATACCTATTTTGGGGGCGTCACATATAAGTTTCTCGTATTGGTAAGAAATGAGCAGACTTGGTCAATCTATCAACAATGACCCAAATTGCATCTATGCCTTGAGAAACCTTGGGAAGACCAGTAATGAAATCTATGGTAATGTGCTCCCACTTCCATTCTGGAATTTCAAGTGGTTGCAATGGACATTTTGGTACTTGATGCTCCGCCTTGACTCGTTGACAAGTTAGACACCTTGAGATAAACAAATATATATCTCTCTTCATATTGCTCCACCAAAATGTATGATTTAAGATCACGATACATTTTGGTACTCCCGTGATGGATTGAAAACGGTGTGTTGCGGCGCCCATCATGATTTTATACTTTAAATTAGGGTCATTAGGAACACAAAAGTCCTGAGTTGACTTAAAGTATTCCTTCTTCATCGATTCTTGCTTTAAGATAAGCACCTTCTTGCACTTTCTTCCTCATACACGCATCATTTCTAGAGTCCAGTAGCTTGAGCGACTTTAACTTTATCAATTAAAGTCCGTTTCTACTCAGATATTCGCCATCATCACACATGGGTCCCCTGAGTCTTTAACTCTATCTCCATCCTTTGCAAGTCACACAAAAAATGGGCTTTTGTATTGTCAATATTGCACTCGTACCCGCATATGATCTTTTACTCAATGTGTCAGCTACCATGTTCGCTTTTCCAGGATGGTATTGGATGGTATGATCATAATCTTTCAATAGTTCAAGCCAACGTCATTGTCGCCATGTTGAGTTCCTTTTGAGTGAAGAAATATTTGAGGCTTTTATGATCCGTAAAGATCTCCACTTTCTCCCCATACAAGTAATGCCTCCAACTCTAGATCATGAGTAGGATAATTCCTCTCATATTCTTTGAGTTGTCGTGAGGCATAGGCTATAATTTTCCCATGTTGCATGAGAACACATCCTAACCCTTTGCCCGAAGCATCACTGTAGATGACAAATCCCTCCAAACCGGATGGTATTATCAGAACAGGTGCTGAAATGAGTCTCCTCTTGAGTTCTTGAAAACTCTTCTCACATTCCTTGCTCCAACTGAAATTTGTATCTTTTCGAGTCAGCTGAGTTAGTGGAGTAGCGATTTGAGAAAATCCATCCATGAATCTCCGATAATAACCAGCTAAATCGAGAAAGCTACGCCGGTCATCGATTTAGGTTGCTCCCACTTTGAATAGCTTCAATCTTTCTTTGGGTCAATGATATTCCATGACTTGATACCACGTGCCCAAGGAATTCTACTTCCTCAAGCCGTAACTCGCATTTCTTCAACTTGGCATAAAGCTTATATTCACGAAGCTTTTGGAGTATCAGCCTCAAGTGTTGCTCATGATCTTCACGGCTTTTGGAATAAATAAGGATGTCATCAATAAAGACGACCACAAAGTGATCCAAATATTCCTTGAATACTCGGTTCATCATATCCATGAAGGCAGTAGAGCATTAGTCAATCCAAAGGACATGACTAGGAAATCATAATGCCCATACCGAAGTTTTTGAAGCCGTCTTTGGAATGTCATCGGTTCTAATCTTCAATTGGTGATATCCTAACGAAGATCAATCTTTGAAAAGAATTTGGCTCCTTACAACTGGTCAAACAGGTCATCAATACGTGGAAATGGGTACCTATTTTTGATGGTGACATGATTCAACTCCCGATAATCAATACAAAGTCGCATACTCCCATCTTTCTTCTTCACGAATAGAACAGGAGCACCCCAAGGAGACGTACTAGGACGAATGAAACCAATATCTAACAATTCTTGCAATTGGGTCTTTAACTCCTGAAGTTCAATAGGAGCCATTCAATATGGGGCTTTGGAAATGGGTTTTGTACCCGGTTCAAGGTCGATACAAAATTCAATTTCACGCTCTGGGGGTAGGCCAGGAAGTTCTTCAGGGAATACGTCAGGAAATTCAGTAACAATAGAAATATCATTCAAAACTGACGTATTTTTGTTTAGATCCGTGACATGAGCTAAGAAAGCTTGACAACCATTTTTCAATAAACAAATAACTTTATGGCTTGAGATGACAGTGATTGATTTTAATGGTTTGGTTGCTTGAATTTGCATAATTGGTTGGTTAGGAATATGAAAGCTAACAACCTTACGAAAACAATCAATTTTTGCATGATGAGTATTTAACCAATCAATCCCTAGAATTACGTCAAATGCAAGTATTTTCAATGAAATAAGATCGACAGGTAAAGTGAGGGTACCGATTTGAACCAAACAAGACTTATAAACCGTGGATGTAATGAAGGTTTCTCCCAATGGAGTTTCAACAGATAAGTCAAAGTCCAATTTCTCCGGAGTCAAATTTAAACGTTGAGCGCAATTAGGAGAAATAAAAGAATGGGTAGAACCGGTATCAAATAAAGTATAGACTTCTCTAGAGTTTATGATAAGCTTACCCGTGATGACCTCATTCGTTCCTTGCTTTCTGGGGAGGTCACTATAAACGCTCTCCTTGCACTCTACCGGCTTTGACTTTTCTCGGGACGCTTTGGTGCCTCCATCCTAGCTGAACTTGTCTTCAGTGAACGACAAAATCGGGCTAGGTGACCTTCTCTTCCACAATTATAACATGCTTTGGACGACATCGCACAATTTGGACCGATGTGTCCTCTCCTCCACATTTGAAGCATATGATGATGGTGGTCGCTTCTCCTTCCTTAACAATGGGTCTTTGCCTTGACGTCTTTCCATCATTATTGAATCTCCTCTTCTTGAAATGTCCATTCTTATTGTTTTGGCCTCGATTACCACCAAGTGATTACCATTTCGGCCATTGATTCCTCCACGCTTGTTGTCACTTTGCTTCGATGATTGCTTCTCTCACCGGTATTATCATTTTGCTCTTTGCTCTCTTATAATTGCATTGACTCGTTATCGCGCTTCAATAATCGAGCCCTATTTACAACATCCAATACAAACACAGTTTATGAGAAATAAGATATTGACGTATCTCCTGTTTCAAACCTCTTAAAAATATTCGCGTTATTCTTCTCATTATCAACCAAATGGGACGAAACCGGGACAACTCAAAGAAACTTGGCTTCGTCTTCGATCTGATGTCCATGTTGTTTTGCTCCACTTGATGAATTCTACTTCTTTCTTGTAACGAATACTTTTGGGAAAGTACTTGTCGTTGAATAATTCTTGGAACTTCTCCCAAGTCATCTTTAGTCTGCGGCGGTTGAGTACGCTTCTGGATTCCCACCAAATGTCTGCCTCTCCTCGCAACATAAAGGTGGCAAAGGAACCTTTTGCTCCTCAAGCATCCCAAGACATCAAATATCTTGGTGATCTGCTTTATCCATGCTTCTCGCTTTAAGTGGTTTTGGCTCTCCAATAAACTCCGGTGGTCCCAGCCTTGAATCATTAGCGGTGGATCGTCATCGAGAGTTTCCAGTGGTTCCACCTACATTTTGGACAGAGAGCCGCTCTCTTTCTTATTGCATGAATTGCATAAAGCCTCTGAACATTCCATCATTCATCATTTGGTCAGTGTTGTTGTTTGCATGAGGATTGTCGCCTTCCTGATGCACATTAGCGGTGACCGTCCGAGAGTTTCCAGTGTGTTGGGAGAATGTATATTATGATTTGATGTTTTAATGTATATGTTCATGACTATTTGTAAGGTCCTTAAATGAATTTATGTACAAGGACTTAGTGATAGATCAAAATTGTTAGGTTGATCTAAGCTTTCAACGTGTACCATTCTGATAAAGAATGTATAGATAGAAAGATCAAAACTGTTAGGTTGATCTAAAGATGTAATAGATTAGTCTTGAAGAAATCGTAGTGCATCAATCTGATCAACATTGCAGGAGTCAAGGCAGAAAACGTAGAGCCTGAAGATCGTAGTGTGCCTGCCTTGAAAGGGACTCTTCAGAAACCGTAGAGTGGTCCCAACATTTGCCGAGCCAACTCCACGATCGCAGTATGCTGAAGGAAACATGAAGTTTACAAGTCAACAATTGTAGTGTGCTCTCGGGAACGTAGAGTCAACAACACGAGAAAGAGGAGATCGTAGTGTGCGAAGGTTTAAGGGAAATCGTAGTGCTCTCGAACTGATAGCTTCGTAGTATTCAAAGAAGTCAAGACACTACGATCTTAATCGTAGAACACCACGATCCAAATCATAGAGCATCATCTGTCTCATGTCAGAAAACGTCGGGCCTCATGATCTGTGTTTTCAACAAGTGAGGAATGGATCCTAGATGCTGCAGTGCTCATCAGTCCCAGAATATATGAAATATCCTTAGTATGCAGCAGAGAAGCGTATTGAAGAAGCTAAGGATAGTACCATGGGTAAGAGGGACAAAACACCTTTTCTGGTGGTAGGTGAGAAAGTAGCCTGCAGTGTCAGTGGGCCAGGATGCAGAATTCAGAAGATGTGCAGAAATGTCTCCATCACAGTACAGAAAGTTCAGATGCATTTAATGCCACAACGAATGGATCCAACGGATAGTTTTCAACATCACATATATACAGATCAGACAGATGAGAGAGAAATTAAGCAAGCATTAATCAAACATTGTGAACATCTCTCAAGCTCAACTCTACAATCTGAGATATTGCAAAGCTTGCTCAGCTACTCAGTTCTTAATGAACCAGTGCTTACACAGCAACTGAGTAGCAACCATCAAGAACTCAACAACTATCAATCAACTAAAGAAGAGTACCAAGTCTGCTGGACTTGAAAAGTTCGTAGTTAACTGTAAGAAAGCCAAGTCTGCTAGACTTGAAGAGTTCAAGAGTGAAGTAAGAAGTTCCTAGATAGCTGGTCTAGAAGGAAACTGTGTGATTCAGAAGTTGTAACAGACATCCTTAGTGGATATCCTACTCGTTGAGTAGAAGAGTGGACTAGGAGCTTTGAATGCTCAACCACTTAAAAACAATCGTAATCGTTTACATTCATGCTATATCTCGCTATAAGCGCCTTTACTCGCTCATAACTCCATTGCTTGTAAAGAAGATTAAAACAAATACTAATTCCGCTAAGTTTTAATCATTATCTAAGAACAAGTTTAAAAGGAAAGATTTTCAAATATCTATTCAACCCCCTTCTAGATAACTTGTGCCTACTTCAGAACTAACAATTGGTATCGAGGCGGGTTCTATTTTATAGCTTACATGCTTTAGTAGATCCAAATGGCACTCGTATCAAGTGAATCCAGGATCGGGGAGCGTGAAGCCACCAATGTGCAACAAGGATAAATTTGCTAACTGGAAAGTCGGGATGCAGCTTACATGGACTCAATAGATGAAGATCTATTTGAGATTGTTCTTAATGGGCCCTATATACCAACAAAGCTTGCACCAACCATTGACGATCCAAACAGAGTACAAATCAAAGTTAAAGAAGAATGGACAGACACAGAGAAGAGAGTTGTCCAACTTGATAAGAAGGCTAAGAACATCCTGTTCCAATCCTTAGAGGACGATCTGTTTGAAAATGTTGTAAACAAACAAAACCAAATAAGGAAGTTTGGGAAGCTTGCACTGTTGATCATGCACGAAGGAACTGAAGAAGTCAGAGAGAACAAACAGTCTCTCCTGACACAGCAGTATGAAATGTTCGCTCATGTGCAAGGAGAAAACATGACTGCAACCTATGAAAGATTCAACGTTCTGCTCAACTCTCTACGAGCGTATGGGAAGATCTATCCTAACAAGGATATAACCATAAAGTTCATGAGAGCCCTACCGAGCAGGTGGGATGCAAAGACCACAACAATAAGAGAATCAAAGAATCTTAATGAGATGATACTCAACAATCAGATGGAAATCTCCCGACCTACTGAACTGGAGTGACCCAATGCTACCAAAACCTTATCGGAAGGAAGAAGAAAGGATAAAGGTGTTGCTCTCAAGGAAAATGAAGGTATATCAAAAGTCATCACTGAGATTGACTCTGATGATGATGAAAAAGATGACGATGACTTTGCTATGCTGGTAAAGAGACTAAGAAGGTTCATGCGACAAGGCAGAACCGGCAAGCCAAAGAAAGTCAGCAACTACGTCAGCCGGGAACAAATGAATGATTTATGCTACAACTGCAAGAAACCTAGTCATTTCATTGCCAACTGCAACAAGCCTATCAAATAAGAACTAAAGAAGAAATCTCATGCAAAGAAAGAATACAAAAGGAACCAAGAGGCCTCGAGAAAAGAGACAAAGGCACAGTTGCGGAGGATCGTGGAGTGATTCGGATAATGACTCAAATGCGACTCTCGGAGATGAGGAAGAACCACACATGGCCAATCATGCTTAATGGCCAAACATGCAAAAGGACAAATAAAGCCTAAACATACATGATGTAAGTCTCGATGAGGTATTTAATTTTAATTCTCCTGATGTAGATATAAGTGACTTAAGAATTGCTTTGCATGGCATAACCACTGATCTACATCAATACATGAAGTGGTTCAGAGTCTTGTCTAAAGATCATTCACTTCTTCAAGAGGAAAAGAAGAGAGTTCAAGAAGAGCTTGAAACATCCCTTCTAAGTACCAATCTTCTGTCCAAGCTTGAGGCTGAGAATGAAACTTTAAAATAGACAAACACATTCAATGCACAAAGAGAGTCTAAGCTAACCTCTAAAATTGAGGATCTAGAGAAGACTATCTCTGCATGGAACAAATCCTCATCATCCATGGACTGCCTGCTCTCTAGTCAGAGAAGCATATTCGACAGAACCTTGTGTGGAAAAGACAATGGAAACTAGCACTAGTAATGTCTCAAGTTTTGGTAGAGGCATTACCTTTGTGAAATCCTCAGAGTTGGAAGAGCCAGTTCAACCTTGTTCTACTGTTTCTAGTTATATTCAGAGAAGTAAAGGATCTCACGCTGGTCTGGGTTTTATAAAGGAAAAGAGTAACCCAACCTCTACTCACCAACCTCAAAGAATCGTAGAGTCAAGCAAAACCAACTCTACGAATCAACTGGGAAGGTACAATAGAGGTATGGCACACTCATCAATATTTATGAAACCTAAGGACACGTGGAAGAAAGAGAATCAGTTTAACAGAAGGTTTACTAAGGAACCACACAAGTCCAAGTGGGAGATGAATCACCACACACACACAGTCATGCATCATAATAGATGTTTCATATGCAATAAATATGGTCATAGGGATATAAAGTGTTATCATAACTCCATGCATGTGAGACCCAAGATTAGACAAATTTGGGTCCCCAAAGGCACTAACAAAGAAGGACCCATGCAAATATGGGTACCAAAATGAAGGTTTAAATGTTTTGACAGGAAAAGAGCTCCACGACCTCAACATGGTATCTAGACAGTGGATGCTTAAGGCATATGACAGGGAACAAAGCTCTACTATCTAACTATGTAGAAAAGGAGGGTCCCTCGGTCATCTTTGGAGATAACGGCTCAAAGCGAAGACAAGAGAGATTTGGCTCTGCTGGCAATGGTGCAAAGATCTTTCAAAGAAAAAGTAGCTTATGTAGAAGGACTCCAACACAACCTTCTAAGTATCAGCCAACTCTGTGACAAAGGTCACCAAGTAACATTTCTCAACAACCAATGTCTAGTCAGAGATTTGAAGACATCTGCCATAAAGCTGACCGGAACAAGAGAAGGAAATGTCTACACAATAGATCTTGGTCAACTAAGCTCTAATGAGACAATATGTTTTCTGGCAAAAGCGTCCGAGGAAATGAGCTGGCTATGGCATAGAAGGCTGTCTCACTTAAACTTCAAAAGCATGTCCAAACTGGCATCAAAAGACCTCGTAGCTGGTCTACCCAAGTTCAACTTTGTGAAGGAAAGGGCATGCAATGCCTGCCAGCTTGGAAAGCAAACCAGAAGCTCATTCAAGAGCAAGACTGCCAACTCCATTGACAAACCTCTGAAACTGCTCCACATGGATCTCTTTGGGCCAATCCCAACAACTAGTCTTGGAGGAAAAAGATACTCTCTAGTCATAGTCGATGACTACACCAGATTCACATGGGTATTTTTCTTAACCTCAAAGGATGAGACAAGTCTCAAATTAATCAAGATGTTCGGGGACTGGTGATGAACGAGAAAGGAGAGAAAATCAAGGCCATAAGGAGTGATCATGGAAGAGAATTCGATTTCTTAGAAATAGACAAGTTCTGCTCAGACAATGGCATCAGTCAAACTTCTCAGCTCCACGAACTCATCAACAAAATGGAGTTGCTGAAAGAAAGAATGTAACCACGATAGAGGCTGAAGGACTCTACTAGCGACTGACATTGCCTGCTGAATACTTCAAGCGGAAAGGCAACACCTTGCATGCTACACACGTAAGATCATTAATTCACTCTACGATCAAGAAGACACCCTATACGAATCGTGGAAAGGAAGGAAGCCGAGTGTCGACTATTTCCATATCTTTGGTCATGCATGCTATATTCTCAACAATGGAAAGCGATGATCTCGAAAAAATTCCAAATTGAAGTCGAATGAAGGATTTTTCTTGGATATGCCACAGACAGCAAAGCTTACAGGGTGTTTAACAAGAAGACACTGAATGTCGAAGTCTCAATACACATCATCTTTGATGAAACAGACTTAAACAAAGCAGTGCCTCAAGACACTACGACTGATAGTGCAGATACTACGAATGAAATCGTCGAGCTCAACACTACGATCGTAGTGCCAGATAGTGAAATCATAGAGCATGATAATGAAATCGTAGAGAGGTCCATCCAAGCCAGCGAGCCTCCACTCCAAGAAGAAGATATAGACCTTGAAGACCTAAAACAGGAAGGCATCGGGACAGATGTCCCAACCAGGAACAGATGGGCAAGAGATCACACTCAGGATTTAATCATTGGAGATCCAAGTGCAAGAGTCAAAACAAGAGCTGCTACTCAGAATGAATGCTTTTATCTAATCTTCCTATCACAGATAGAGCCAAAGAAGATAGAGGATGCTATGGAAGACTCCAGTTGGATAGAAGCCATGCAGGAAGAACTCAACCAATTTGAACGAAGCAAAGTTTGGAGATTGGTACCCAGACCAAAGAGTCCTCCTGTCATAGGAACCAAGTGGGTCTTCAGGAAAAAAATGGATGAAGATGGGGTCATTACCAGAAATAAGGCAAGATTAGTGGCAAAGGGAAATTCTCAAGAAGAAGGTATTGACTATGATAAGACATTTGCACCTGTTGCCAGACTAGAAGCCATCAGAATCTTTCTTGCCTTTGCTGCCCACATGAAGTTCAAAGTCCTTCAGATGGATGTCAAGAGTGCATTCCTAAATGGAGAACTTCAAAAAGAAGTCTACGTAGAACAACCTCCAGGTTTCATCAATCCATCTCTTTCCAATTATGTCTATAGATTAGATAAATCTTTATATGGTCTTAAACAAGCACCTAGAGCATGGTATGAAACACTGACTAACTTCTTAATAGAAAATGGGTTCACTAGGGGTAGAGTAGATACCACACTGTTTCTTAGAAAGCATAAAGACAAAGTCTTACTAGTTCAAATATATGTTGATGATATCATTTTTGGTTCTACTGATGAAAAGTTATGTAAGAGATTCTCTAAGCTAATGCGGAGCAAGTTTGAAATGAGCATGATGGGTGAGCTGAATTTCTTCCTTGGACTGCAAGTAAAGCAGACTGATGAAGGAATATTCATCAACCAAGCCAAATACATCAAAGACTTAGTAAAGAAGTATGGCATGGAATCAGCCTCTCCCATGAAAACACCAATTGCTCCTGCAACCAAGCTTGACAAGGATGAGAATGGTAAATGTATTGATATAACTCAATACAGAGGTATGATAGGCTCTCTTTTATACCTAACTGCCAGTAGACCAGATATAATGTTCGCAACATGCATATGTGCTAGGTTTCAGGCTAACCCTAAAGAGTTACATCTGTCTGCTGTAAAGAGGATCTTCAGATATCTCAAGGGTACACCTTACTTGGGACTTTGGTACCCCAAGGAGTCCTCTTTTGAACTAACAGGATATACAGATGCTGATTTTGCAGGATGCAAAATAGATAGAAAAAGTACCTGTGGCACTTGTCAACTACTAGGAAACAGACTTGTGTCTTGGTTCAGCAAAAAGCAAAATTCAGTGTCCACTTCAACCGCAGGTTTAATACATTATCACCGGCAATTCTTTGTTTCGATCCTATGGATGAGAAATCAGCTAGCTGACTATGGGTTTGATTTCAAATCTATACCTATACACTGTGATAATACAAGTGCCATAGCAATAATTCATAATCCTGTTATGCATCCTAGGACCAAGCATATAGAAATAAGGTATCACTTCATTAGGGATCATGTGCAAAATGGAACTATATCTTTACAATATATACCTACTGAAATTCAACTTGCTGATGTTTTTACAAAACCACTAGATGAATCCAGATTTAATAAACTAATAAGTGAGCTAGGCATGCTAAATCTTCAACCATGAATTGTATGCTCTAGATTGTGCTAACCATGACAGATATAAAGGCTGAACTCAAAATCGTAGACATGATCAAGGAAAGTCCATGATCGTAGAGCTGAAAGGATAACTACCTCCACGATCGTAGGACAGACTCAACGGATGCTGATCAGACTCAACGACTGCCAGACAGACTCAAAGATCGTAGGACAGACTCAACGAATCTTGATCGACTCAACGAAAGCGCCGATTGCACTCGACGATCGCAGGACAGACTCAACGAACATAAGACTACCTCAATGATCGTAGTCTTCCTAAGGACACCTCAGCTCTGAAAAGGCCAGGGCAAATTAGTACATTCCTGCGACAAAAAAATCGAGAGCTAAGCAAAAGGCTACACACTGTCCCCACTAAGTCAAAAAGAGAGAGGGAAGTTACAAGTACAAATTGAAACCGTGATTTTGAAATCTGAAGTTCAAAAGATTATCTCTCCCATTCTCTTTCTCTCTCAAAGCAAAACCCTAAATTAGTAGAAAGCTCAGTCGTATCTCACTTCTCAACTAAAGAATCAATGGCTGCTTCAAATGTAATTTTAGGCTACAGACTCTGCTTCGACGAGTTCAAGAATGCTCCACTAAAATTTCATAAGACGCTGGCCTTACTTAAGAAGGCGGGTCTCGAAGAGGTGTTGAGCACCGATACACTCATCTATCCCAAGCTAGTAAAGGAGTTCTATAAGAATGGTGTGTTCGAACACAACACCATCACTACTCGAGTAAAGGGAGTAGAAATGAGACTAAGGGAAGAAGACTTCAATCTGGCGTTAGGTTTCAAGAATGTAGGGCACCCATTTCTAGACAGCATAAGCTTCCAAGAGGGATTGAAGAAAATGCACCACAAGAAGAATCCTCTATGAAAGGCTACAAAAGAAGGAGTTCCCTCAAAGGTACTGAATTTTGGTCGACATTATTGGGAAATGCATCTCTGCTATAAGAGCTCAGTGTCATGACTCGGTAAATGAGACTCGACTTAAGCTCATGGCACGGCCATGATTCATGGTACACAACTCAACTATGGGGCTGTATTGCTTGAGTGGATCGGCAAGTGGATCGTCAACTCGAAGAAATCGAAGAGCACTCTGAAGATGCTATATGGGAGATTCATAAGCATCATTCTATAATCTGCACTGGGTGACAAAATTGGGGATGATGAAGGAGAAGCCATCAACCCTAATCGAAGAATGACCCAGCAGTTGTTTAAGAACTGGAAGAGAAACCCTGCTAAGTATGTTCGAATGATGACAGAGTCCAGTGGGAGAACTGGGGAACTAAAGGAGGCAGGCTTTCCATGAGACATGTTTGTTGTCAGGGAAGTTGAAGAAGAAGGAGAAGCAGACAAGGGAGAACCCTCTGCTCTTTCCAGAAAAAGCAAGGGCAAGAGAAAGCTAAGGGCAAGTCAAATCGAAGAGCCTCAAGGATCTACAACTGACATTCCTGTAGAGTCCTCTGATATAGAGACTCTAAGGAGGCTAAGAAAGAAGCAACAACAAGAAGAAGCTAAAGAGGATCAAGCCACCATATCACAGATACTAAAGAAGAACAAAACTAGTCATAAGTCTAAGAGACCAACAGTTTCTTCAATCGTAGAGTCTCTGTTGTTCTCTGAAATCAGGCCAAGTGTGGCAGAAATGGAAGAAGTTGCTTCTAGAAGAGTGGCTGTTCAACATGACAAAGATAAGACTCAAGAGAGTCCAGAAGTTGTGGCTAAACCCAGCAAAGCAAAAAGAAAGCTGGTCAAGAAGTATATTCTTGAGAATGAAAAGGTCTTCAAAAAAGAAGCCAAGAGTGTGGTCGCAAAAAGAGAACAACCCCAAGCAAATAAAGAGGACAAAGGTTTCCACCGAGGGGAGATCCCTGAAATTCTCATGATTGAGTACACACCGGCTGAGGGGGAGAAGTCTACAACTCAAGAAGATGATCCAGCTGAGGGGGACTTTCTGAATCTACAAGAGGATAACCATGCAAATGATACTCTCCCAAGCCTGCCTACCAAGGATGACTTGAAAGACACCTCTGAGAAAATGGTCAAGTCTATAGAAGCAAGTTTGGAAACTCACTCTGATCTCATCAATATCCGGCTGAATTAAATGATCACAGCTGTAAATAATTTCCCTGGCACTATGAATACTGAGCTTACAAAGAGGCTAAGAGAAATTATCAAAGAGATTCTGAAGAGTATGTCGGACAGAGATGAGATCCACTTCCAGATAGCGGCCAAGCAAAGAGAGGCTGTACTCGAAATGCAGAAACACCAAGACCTTCAACATAAAATTATGCTGGACAACATCCTCAACTTGAAAGCCTCTGTCTACGACTTCCAACAATCTTATGCAAATCAGGACAAACATAATGATATGATTCTTTCAGTTCTCCAAAACAAAGAAGCAAGATCTGAAAAACAGATCAAGGACAATCGAGAGGACATTGCTTTCGGACAAAGCCAACCGAACGAGCTTGTCCAAGGTGTTAATCGATTTGTTGCCGATATTCAAACCCTTGATGCTGACATAAAGGGGGAGAATAAAGGGAAAGGAGTTCAGGGAGGACAAGGCAGAGGCGGAGGATGTCATGGAACTAAAGAAAGGGGAAGAGGACAATATCAAGCTCAAGCATCATGAAGTCCTCCTGCAAGACAATTCCACAGTCAAACTCAACGATCTGATCAACAGGGAATTGTAATGGCTATACCATTAAGCCGTCAGGAGTCAACTCCCAGCTCACAAGATGTGCTCTCAGACGCGATAAGAATGCCAACTGGAGATCCTGCATTCATGCACAAGCATGAGGAGAATCCAATACTAAGTCTAAGCGAGCTGGAAGAGTTAGCCAAAAACGAGGAAGCTCAAAGAAAAAGAAGGGCTGAGGAGTACGTCAACCCACCTCCACTAAAGAGGTCAAGGAAATAGAGATAAGTTAAAACTTAAATTTCCTATTGATGTAATGTCAATTGTAATATCTTCCGATCATCAATAAATTCATGCTTATTCTCTAGAAATTTTAGTCGCTCACCAAATACTAAGTCATGTTTAAATTTCTGCAAATGCATCTAGTCACTAATAATCATGACAACAAATCTCCTTGGTTATGTCAACATCAAATAGGGGAGATTGTTGGGAGAATGCATATTATGATTTGATGTTTTAATGTATATGTTCATGATTATTTGTAAGGTCCTTAAATAAATATATACAAGGACTTAGTGATAGATCAAAATTGTTAGGTTGATCTAAGCTTTCAACATGTACCATTCGATAAAGAAGAATGTATAGATAGAAAGATCAAAACTGTTAGGTTGATCTAAAGATGTAATAGATTAGTCTTGAAGAAATCGTAGTGCATCAATCTGATCAACATTGCAGGAGTCAAGGCAAAAAACGTAGAGCCGGAAGATCATAGTGTGCCTGCCTTGAAAGGGACTCTTCGGAAACCATAGAGTGGTCCCAACGTTTGCCGAGCCAACTCCACGATCGCAGTATGCTGAAGGAAACATGAAGTTTACAAGTCAACGATCGTAGTGTGCTCTCGGGAACGTAGAGTCAACAACACGAGCAAGAGAAGATCGTAGTGTGCGAAGGTTTAAGGGAAATCGTAGTGCTCTCGAACTGATAGCTTCGTAGTATGGAAAGAAGTCAAGACACTACGATCTAAATCGTAGAACACCACGATCCAAATCGTAGAGCATCATCTGTCTCATGTCAAAAAACGTCGGGCCTCATGATCTGTGTTTTCAACAAGTGAGGAATGGATCCCAGATGCTGCAGTGCTCATCAGTCCTAGAATATATGAAATATCATTAGTATGCAACAAAGAAGCGTATTAAAGAAGCTAAGGATAGTACCATGGGTAAGAGGGACAAAACACCTTTTCAGGTGGTAGGTGAGAAAGCAGCCTGTAGTGTCAGTGGGCCAGAATGCAGAATTCATAAGATGTGCAGAAATTTCTCCATCACAGTACAAAAAGTTCAGATGCATTTAATGCCGCAACGGATGGATCCAACAGATAGTTTTCAACATCACATATATATAGATCAGACAGATGAGAGAGAAATTAAGCAAGCATTAATCAAATAACGTGAACATCTCTCAAGCTCAACTCTACAATCTGAGATATTGCAAAGCTTTCTCGTGTACTTCGATTCTTAACGAACCAAAGTGCTTACACAAAGAATCGAGTAGCAACCATCAAGAACTCAACAACTATCAATCAACTGAAGAAGAGTACCAAGTCTGTTGGACTTGAAGAGTTCGTAGTGAACTGTAAGAAAGCCAAGTCTGCTGGACTTGAGGAGTTCAAGAGTGAACTAAGAAGTTCTGAAGCTCACCGGTCTGAAGGAATCATGTGATTCAGAAGTTATAATAGACATCCTTAGTGGATATCCTACTCGTTTAGTAGAAGAGTGGACTAGGAGCTTTGAGTGCTCTGAACCACTTAAAAATAACTGTGTCGTTTACATTTATGCTATATCTGCTATATCTGCTATAACTGCCTTACTCGCTCATAACTCCATTGCTTGGTAAAGAAGATTAAAACAAATACTAATTCTGCTAAGTTTTAATCATTATCTAAGAACAAGTTTAAAAAGGAAAGATTTTCAAATATCTATTCAACCCCCCCTTCTAGATAACTTGTGCCTACAAGGAACTAACATAGTGTTTCCACCTACATTTTGGACAGGAGCCACTCTCTCCTGATGTTGCATGAATTTCATAAAGCCTCTGAACATTCCATCATTCATCATTTGGTCAGTATTGTTATTTGAATGAGGATTGTCGCCTTCCTGATGCACATTCTCCTGATTATTGATATGTGGAGACTCAACGGTCTCCTGTGTTCCATTGCTATTCTCAACATTCTCGGATGTCATTTTCAGATATTGCCACAAAACAAGGGTTAGTTGACATTTAACATATTATCTCTAAACTCTGACCAACCAATTAAATACCAAATAAATTTAAGTAGGTCATACTAGCGAAGAAATTTCCCGTCTCTTCCCTCCTAGCTCTAGTCTCACATCTTAGCCAGGGATCATATCCCTAAGCTTTGATACCAACTATGACGCCCCTAAAATAGGTATACATTACCTATTCTGAGTCGCCAAATACATGGTACATAATATAAATACAATCTTAATTATACAACAAGAGAGCTGTGAGTTTAAATACAAATACTGTCTTCTAGATAATATCAACTCTCAGAATGAGTCCTCATTACATTTATTGTCACACTATTTAACAGAATAGTGAGGACTAATAGCTAATACTATCATCCGGAGCATCACTCCGTTCCCCGACTCATCCCAAATCGCTCTCATTTCACGAAGAGAAATGTGGAAAGAAAGGGTGAGCTCAACTATCCAATAAGAAATATTATGACTAAGATAAAGCAGAATAAATTATCCTTAGTCTTCAATAGTGTTAAACTGATACAATATAACAACCATCAAGTTTAACTGCAGCGGAACAAGCAATCCATTAAAAGAGTCAAGTAGAAAATAAAATCTACTATCTTTTATGATTTAAAAGGTTTTTCATCACTGTTATCGCTGAGACTCAGCTTAATAAATAATCCACATCATCGAATCACCCATGCACTATGGCCAAGGATATTCTTTAGTATCACAACCACAAATTATCCATGCACTACGGGCCAAGGACATTCGTGTATTCATTAATGGTCATGATCATGCCAACATCTGTCCATCAATGCACTACGGGCCAATGAGGACTTTTACCACATCATTTGTAACATTATGGTCATGATTACAATTGAATAATCCTCGGTCATAATCATATCAAGTCCATCTATGCACTACAGCCACGTATGACTTTCAACAAAATATAAAACATGAGGATGATGACAATGATATAAGAATTCAATAAAACAAGTTCAAAAATTAATTTATCCAGGAACTAATAACGTCCAAATTGTCAACATGATACTCCTTTGTAGAGTAAAATTCAAGAATGCTCAGACGAATATTTCCATGAAAAGATATTGGATGAAGCGCAAATATCAAGAATATTTCACTAATTTCATGGAGTATAGAAGTTAAAACTTTAACCAACTGAGTATAATAAGGAATGGAATAACAAAAGAAATCACCGGGCATGCGATAGACCAAGACAGCAAAGTTATTCCAATGAATAATAATTAATTAACCAGTCCCAGCGTAAAAGCATCTGATATATGATATTCCAATAGGATAATAAAGAATGGAATCGGTCCCACGTAAAATGCATGCAGACGGATATTCCAATGTAATAATAAAGAAGAAATCGTCCCACAGTAAACGCATGCATGTGATATTCCAATGTAATAATAAAGATTTTAATCGGTCCCATGAAAACGCATGCATGGGATATTCTAACGAGTAATAATAACGAATGGAATAATGTAAGAATTTCACCAAGTATAGGGTAGCCTGCATATATAGGTTATTCCAATGTAATAATAAATAATGGAATAATGTAAGTTCTCTTCATGAATACAAAAGAAATAATACCCTTTACCGTAAAAGAAACCGGGATATAAGAATAGGAAGTAGCAAAATACTTTTCTATAGTTTCTCTATAATTTCTCTCTAGAGTTTCAAAGAATTAAGTAAGAAATAATGAAGGAATGAACTTCTATTTATAGAAGAATGGACTGCATAGTAACTAATTCATGAACGGTCCAGATTGATTTACTTTTAATCGGACGGTCCATAAAATATTCTAATAAAATAAACCTTTTAAATAAAATATATTATATATATATATATATTATATATATATAATGATAATAATTGTACTCCCTTTCGACCATGCAATTCATCGGTTTCTTCCCCCTCCCCAAATGTCAATCCTCACATACTAAATATATATATTATATACACCACCACTCAAATCATCTCTTTCTTTTCTTTTTTCTTCTTTACTACCCGTAAACCGCTCCCCCCCATTATTCAACTTCCATCACCATCATAATAATAATAATAATAATAATAATAATAATAATAATAATAATAATAATAATAATAATAATAATAACTTATATAAATAAAACTGAGATAACTTCTACCTACAGTTTAAAAAATAAGTAAATGGGGAGTCCAATTAACAAGTAAAATTTACAACAATAACTTCATAAAAATCCTCTCAATAATTTTAACAACATTTATCATCATTATTATTATTCACAATAGTAATCGACTGTGTCGCTTCTGTGAAAGAGGGGCTTTCCAATAAGAATTTCTCCCCATCAAGCGCCGCAATTAATTAGGTGACCAAACCTCTCCTCGATGTAACTTCTGACATCGTTAATATTGTAAATAATAATATTAATAATTTTGTCATCTCAATTATTGATTTAATAATATATATATAAATATTGACAATAATTGAATCAAATAACGTGAGATATTATAAAGAATCGCCAGTAGAATAATTGAACAAAATCGAATGACTTCTCACGTAAGCATCAATAATCAATATCGTGTCTACTTCGCGGCAACTACGCCAGACATCAGACGCTTAACACCGGGTGTTTCAACAGCTAACTGTAAAACTTTCGCCGTTATTTTTATAAAGTATTTTTTGTCGCTTTCAATCCGACAATTATTCCGTTAGGGTCCACCAATGATTGTGCCATTGTACGAATATTTCCTGTTAAAACGAATATTCCCCGACCAATCGAATATTATATAACAACTTGCGTACTTTGCAAAAATTATAAATATTACCCACAACTATAACATTATATCAAATTTATTCTATAATATTCAAAAATGATATTTAAAGAAAATTTATTTTTATTCATAAAAGTTGGGGTCTTACACCTAGAGCCTTTAAATGAAAAATCAATTATTATGCAATTGATCTTACATTTGTTTTCCTATAAAAGAGAAATTCCTTCAAACTCTTGAATCTCCATTCAAAGCTCTTTATCACCAAAATACCTAAAATATCATAAAATAATTTAGTACTTGAACATTTCATCATCAAAACATAAGGCTAGAATATGACTAAGTCAACATTCTCCCCCTTTTTGATGATGACAACCCAAAATTGTTTAACTCTCATAAACTCCCCCTGAATATGTGCATAACATAATTTACTCCCCCTAAATTCATGCAACAATTTCATTTCAAGGTACTGAAATTTGAAACTCAATTTTCAGTAAATTTGTTAACTGCAGTAATGATGTTAGTTCATCAAATATCAAAATATTTACTGCAAATATATCAAATATTTAAAAACCCAATTTAAACATAAGTCTTTTTGGTGAAACACACCAAACCAAAACAAACATAAAAATATAAAAATTTTCGTCCATAATAACTTAAACACTCTCCCCCTTTGTCATCAAATAAAAAGAGAGCAGGTCATTCTTCGAGATCTACCACAACTGCTTGTCGAGCGGCCCTTTCTATGAAATAGGGTCGGTGATTGGCACGATGAATCTTTTCAGCAACACTCATATCAACAGCAAATTGAGGAGGCCGGGGTATGACAGTGGCAGGGGGAAGAGGTACGTCAAGAAATTCACCTTGATATTCCGCTAACCAGTTGCAATGCACCCACTCCATAATAGAAGAGTGATTACGCTGCATATGTAGTTTAGAACCTACATCGTTGAATTGCATAGCCAAGAAATTAGCTAATTCTCCCACTTGATTACTAACGAACTTAATCTCCTGACTCAACTGACAAGAGTTTCGATTAAGTCTCCGTTGCATTACCTAAGCCAAAGCAGTAGTTTTTACTTCAAAACCAGCTTGCAAATCTATAAACTCATCTTCAATGTTGTGATAGAGTTTATTTATTTTAGGAGCTCCTAAAGGCAACTTACCTTTTTCTAACAGAGACATACGATTGTGAAGAGCAGACAGTTTAAGTTGCATTTTGTCTTGATTACTGAGAATATTTTTCAACATCTCCACAATTTCAGGAGAAGATTGTGTGGGGAGTTGAATAGGGGAAGATGGAATTGAAATTGTAGAATTATTAGAAAGGACATGAACAAACTGACCATTAATCAAATTAATACGAGATTGTTTGAGAGTATGAACATTGAAAGACTCATTAACCAAAACAGAAATTTCATTGTCAAAAGAAATTTTAAAATGATTGAAGAAAGTTGTGAGAGTAGCATTGTAAGGTAAACAAGTTTTTAATTTTCTCAAACAGCTCATCATTTGATGAAGCATCAGTTGAGAAAAATTGAAAGAAACACCTTTTAAAAGCATAGTAACAACAATCAAATCTTGATAAGTAAAATCAGCCCCTCCACCTAAACGGGGCAAAAGATTAAACTGAATCAAATGATGAAGAACACAGGAAATAGGAGAGACATCTACGGTTTTTGGAGTAAAAACATCAGTCAACAAAGGGTTATCCATAACACTCTTTAATTGTTCCAAAGGGGTGAATGGAGAATGGACAACCCCTTTTCGTGTATATGGACAATCACCAATGAAAGGAATATTTAAAATACTACCGAAATCCATAACAGTAAAATATAGAGACTTTCCTTTAACAAAGGAAGTGTAAAACTTCCCATGGCATTCAAGATTAGTATAAAACTATTGCACAAGTCTAGGATAGGCAACTGAAGGTGGAAAAAGTATGAAAGACATACCACAAGATTCAAACAGATTTTTTAAAGGAGACTCTTGAAAACAGATTTGGTCCACAGATTTTTCATAAAGAAATTGTTTAGGAAAAACAACAGTTCTAAATTGTACCTCATACGCATTACTTCGAAAGAAGTTTTCAAGAAGATCGGAGGAAATATTAGGGCTTACCGAAATCGGAGGAGGGGTAACCTCTGGCTTAAAGAATGGAGTTGAGGACTGACGTCGCAGAGAGGGTCCAAAAGATTTTGGCAACGAAGGACTGAACATAGACCCATCAGAAGAGGAAGAGTCAACGTACTCTTAATCCTCAGATATGACTTTCTTCAGTTTCTGTTATTTTTTGGTGAGGGTCCGGCTGTGGATGGGGGTGGAACCGGCGCCTGATCGTCGTCGGAATCCATCATCGTTCTCTTGTTTATACGAGTTCTCATGGTGAGTTCAATGTGTAAACAAAATGAAAAGAGAAGTGAGTATCAGAAACATGAACTGAAACAGAATTAAAAAGATTTGGAGAAGATGAGGAGTGAAGAGTCTGTAATTAGTTTTAAAAAGGAAAGAAGGCGTACACTCCAACATCCTTACGCCTTTCACCCAACTTGACATTTCAACTTTCAAAAGAAACTCATTATGAGATGCATGTATCAGACGTCTCCCAATAAACCCTTGTCACCGTCCGGCCTTTTCGGTTTTAAAGTTAATTATGATAGACGCCTTGATTCTCACGTCCATTAAGTGACCACCCAAAAATATAATTATCCTAATTAATAACAGTTAATACGATATACATGAAATACGAGGATAACATTAAAAGAAATCATGCAGTACACATCCCAAGTTCTCTACGTAACATACAAAATCTATCTTCACTCAACGGTTTAGTAAAAATATCTGCAATTTGATTTTTGGTTGGAATAAAGATTAATTTAATTAAACCTTTTGACACATTGTCTCTTAAAAAATGATGCCTTACCTCAATGTGTTTTGTTCGAGAATGCAAAATTGGATTTTTAGATATATCTATAGCACTAGAATTATCACAATAGATAGGCACACATTCACATAATATGTCAAAATCACATAGGGTTTGTCTCATCCATAATATCTGTGAACAACAACTTCCTGCAGCTAGGTATTCTCCCTCAGTAGTTGAAAGAGCCACTGAAGTTTGCTTTTTACTATGCCACGATACGAGACTTTGTCCCAAGAAAGTACAAACACCACTCGTACTTTTTCTATCAATTTGACACCTTGCATAGTCAGCATCTGAATAACCTATTAATTCAAAATGATTGGAAATTGGAGAAAATAATCCTAAATTAATTGTACCACTTAAATATTTCAAAATTCTTTTAACAACATTTAAGTGTGATTCTTTGGGTTTTGCCTGAAATCTTGCACATAGACAAACACTATACATTATATCAGGTCTAGAGGCAGTTAAGTATAATAAGCATGCAATCATACCTCGATATTTTGTTATATCTACATCAATACCTTTCTCATCAGTGGTGAGCTTTATTGATGTGCTCATTGGTGTACCTTTCGAGTTAGATCCTTCAAATCCAAATCCAAATCTTTTAAGTAATTCTTTTGTGTATTTGGTTTGATGGATATAAATTCCATCCTTTGTTTGCTTGATTTGTAGTCCCAAGAAGTAATTAAGCTCTCCCATTAAGCTCATGTTAAATTCTTTATGCATGCACTTGAAAAACCACTCACAAAGGAAATCATTAGTAGCACCAAATATTATATCATCTATATATATTTGAACAATAATAATATCAATATTTCTATGCTTAATAAACAATGTAGAATCTATTTTACCTCTAACAAACCCGTTTGATAAGAGATACTTACTCAACCTTTCGTACCAAGCTTTTGGAGCTTGTTTCAAGCCATAAAGAGCTTTCTTTAGCTTGTACACATGATTAGGATACTTTTCGTGTTTGAATCCAGGAGGCTGTTTGACGTACACTTCTTCATTGATGTATCCATTAAGGAACACACTTTTTACATCCATTTGATGAAGCTTAAACTTTTTGTAGCAAGCAAAAGCTAACAGAATTCTAATTGATTCAAGCCTTGCTACTGAGGCATAAGTTTCTTCATAGTCGATCCCCTCTTGTTGGTTGTATCATTGAGCTACTAACCTTACTTTGTTACGAATGATTGTCCCGTGCTCATCAAGCTTGTTTTTGAAGACCCATTTAGTACCAATGATGGAAACATCTTTTGGAGGAGTCTTAAGTTCCCACACTTGGCATCTCTCAAATTGTTGAAGTTTTTCTTGCATTGCCAATAGCCAGTTTTCATCAAGTATAGCATCCTTTGCATTCTTTGGCTCAACCTATGATAAAAATGCAGAGAATGCACAGTGGTTTTGTAATCCTCTTCGTGTTGTTATACCTTTATTGATATCTCCAATGATATTTTCTGGAGGATGATTCTTGATGTATCTAGCTGTTCTTGGCATTTGGATATCATGCATAACTTCCTCTTGATCATTAGACTCATTTTCAGCATCCTGTAAATCTTCAGGTTCATGTTCATGTTGATCATTCATTTCAGTTTGCTGAAGTTGTTCATTCGGTCTCCTGTTTTGTTCATTTCGGTTTGCTGAAATGTTGACTATCTCCAAATTACCTGCATCATCTTCACTTTCTTTTGGAAGATCATTATTAGTCTCATTAAAAGTAATATGAACAGATTCTTCTACACATGACTTTTTAATTTTGAAGATACGATAAGCCTTACTATTTTGAGAATAACCAATAAATATTCCTTCATATGACTTAGCATCAAATTTTCCCAAATTGTCACTTGTATTTAGAATGAAGCATTTAGAACCAAATATTTTGAAATAACCTATGTTGGGAATTTTATTATTTAAAAGCTCATATGGTGTTTTCAAAATAATAGGACGAATGAGTACTCTATTTAAAACATAACACGATGTACTTACGCCTTCTTAAAATTTCTTTGGAAGCTTACTTTCTTGTAATAGAGTTTTAGCTGTCTCTTGTAGAGTCCTATTCTTCCTTTCCACCACCCCGTCTTGTTGAGGAGTCCTTGGTGCTGATAATTCATGGCTAATACCTCTTTGATCACAAAAGGTTATAAAATCTTTTTGAAATTCAGTGCCATGGTCACTTCTAATTATAATGAGTTTGAAACTATACTTTGTTTCAAGTTTTCTTATTAATCTTTCAAACTCTTTAAATGCTTCATCCTTAGTTCTCAAGAATAATACCCATGTGTATCTAGAGAAATCATCTACTATTACAAAAGCATAAAACTTACCATGTATACTAGAATGTCTTTCTGGTCCAAATAGATCAAGATGAAGTAGTTGTAAAGGAGAAGAAGTTGATACCATGTTCTTTGCCGTAAATGATGTTCTTA
Organism: Panax ginseng; assembly: GCA_020205605.1. NCBI lineage: Eukaryota > Viridiplantae > Streptophyta > Magnoliopsida > Apiales > Araliaceae > Panax > Panax ginseng. Next base: position 19,776,336 of record CM035147.1, on the reverse strand, counting down.
CTTATTTTCCGAGTTGACATGGAACACAAATTCCCTTCTTTTTATATTTGATTTTCGGCAACCCTTTGACAAGATTCTTTGAGGATACTTTCTTGATTAAGTCCATGTGAACATGTCCCATCCTCTTGTACCACAAATTAGCCTCATCTTGTACACATGCTAGACATAATTCTTCATCCTGTTGCTCAAAGTCAATAGTATATATATATTTCCTTCTCTTTGTGCAACTAGAGTGATATTGTTAGTACCATGAGAAATAGTGCATTTTTCTTTATCAAAACTAACTTGATGACCACTATCCATTAATTAACTGATACTAATAAGATTAAATTCAAGTCCATTAATAAGATGTACATTATTTATACTTACCTTGCCATTTCCAATTTTACCTTTTCCAATGATTTCGCATGTTTTATTATCTCCAAATGTGACCGTTCCATTCTTTTTCTTGATGTCTAGTTCCATGAATTTTGATTTATCACCTGTCATGTGACGAGAACATCCGCTATCAAGAATCTATTTTTGAGATGGAACTCTTGCCTTTAAACATACCTGTCAAGAAAAGATATTTCATCCTTTTGGTACACATATCTTTTTGGGTCCATTTATATTAGTAGCAAGTAAATCACTCTTTTTAATCCATACCTTTTTAACCTTATTTCGTTTCTTAAAACAATTTATATCTAAATGACCTTTAATACCACAATGTTTACAAGTTGTGAAAGGAGAGCAATAATTTAATCTAAAACGTGATTTTGAGTTTAACATTTTCATATTACTCTTTTTATGCATAGAATTAAAACCAATTCCTTGTCTTTCAAAACTAGGTCTTTGTTTTCCTATTATGACATTTAGATTTTCTTCACCTTGAACAAATTTAGCAAGAGATGATTTTAGTGAGTCTATTTCTTTTTGAAGTTCATTATTAGGACATGTTTTAATAGGAGATTTATCACTAAATGCATCAATACACACATCTCTCATTTTTAACTCATTAGGCAATTTTTGGACTTCATTGTTTAAGAATTTTACCTTATTGAAAAGTATTTTATTAAAGTTGTCTAAATAATCAATCTTTGCAATCAAAACCTTTTCTTCTTGACATGTGGATTCCTTTTCAATTTCGTTCTTTTCATCTATTAGTGAATCTACTTCATCCATTAATGTATTAACTAATCCTTTTAAGCTTACATTCTTTTCTCTTAACTTCTTATTTTCTTGTTCTAAAGAATTTAGTTCATTAGGAGATACCTGATTCGATTCACCTTTAACTCCCACGAAACATACTTGTACTATCTCATCTTTAGCATCGATCTCCACTTCAGATTCTTCATCACTCCAAGTAATAAAGGCTTTGTTCTTCTTGTTGTCTTTGTAGTTGGTCTTTCCTTTATTCTTTAGTTGAAAATAATCTTTCTTGAAGTGGCCAGGACGTCCACATTTGAAGCACGTCTCTTCATTTTGCTTTCCTTTGAATTTATTTGAATTGAAGGTGTTTCTCCTCTTGTTTTTCCTTTGTAGTAACCCCTTGAGTTTCCTTGACATCATCGCTATTTCTTCATCGGAGTTATCATCAAGGTCATCTTCATTATCTGCAGTAAGAGCTAAGACCTTTCTTCGAGGAGTTTCCTCCTCATCATCATATCTCTTTAACTGATGTTCATATTCTTCTAGTTCACCAAACAAGGTTAAAGTATCCACGGAAGAATTAGTAACAGAATCTTGAAGAGTAGTGATTTTAGAAGCAAACCTTTTGGGAATAGCCCGAAGCAACTTACGGTTGATCTCACTTTGAGGAATAGTCTTGTCCAGCAATTTCAAGGAGTTTATAAGGACTAGAAATCTTGCTTGAGCTAGCTTGATGGTTTCATCTTTTTCGAGCTTGAACATTTCATAATTGTGTATAAGCATGCTTAGCTTGACTTCTCGTACTTTCAAAGTACCTTCAAGACTTACCACTAAAGTATCCCACATCTCTTTAGCAGTGTTGCATGAGGAGACTTTATCTATCTCAGATTGTACCATGCCGCTGAGAAGTGTGTTCATAGCCTTTGAATCATATGAGACCATGTAGATTTCAGTTGAATCCATTTCTAGCAGGATCTTTGGTGTCCCATCATCTCTTCGTGGAACAACTGGTCCGTTCTCCACAACCCACCATTCCCAAGGATCTCTTTTAAGATAGATCCTCATTCAAATTTCGAGTTGTAATTTTCTGCTACAAACAAAGAAAGGAGGTCTATTGGTTGATTGACCTTCTTGATTGATGTTTTCGAACTGTGCCATGTTAGAATCTTTTCCTACAAGTCACCTTTAAGACCAAGATAAGTAGAGCCAAGCTCTGATACCAAATGAAATTTAACTAGGCACACTTAGAAGGGGGGGGTTTAATAAGTGTAGGAGCAATCTATGACCAACTTTTAAAAACTATTAATTTCAGGCTACTATAATGATTGAAATTAGCTTACTGAATTAATATAGCCTATTAAATAAAATACTTGATGTTAAAGAATTATCTTAATATAATGCAAGTAGTCAAATTAAGATAATTGAGTAACTTATGTGATTTTAAAGTAAAGCAAATAATAAAATCAACACCAAGATTTTTTATGTGGTTCAACTATTACCCTCTTTAATAATAGCCTAATCCACGTCCAATAACAACTAGTATTGGAGACTCACTTTATTTATTTCTTTATAAATAAATGCAGATTACAAAACAGATTCTAACAAAAATTAATTAACAATTAATTTTCCTTGAGCTCTCTTGCTCCTTGTGCACCTATGCACTCTTCAAGCACCTTTGCTTCCTTGAACCTGTTTGTAAGCTTTTTCTCTAATCCCCTAGGATTAAAACCTTTAGACTACACTTAGTCTAAAATAGAAACTCAATACAGATATAGAGGTCTATGATCAATGCAAGAATAATCAATCTAACAATTTAAGGCTCAAACTATATGCAATGATCAATTAGCACAAAATAAATAAGCAATTAATTCTCAACAAGTATCAGCTAATAAATATCAGAAGATTATAACCTTAGCTGATCACACGTTGCAACTGTTAACAATATATTGCTCGATAATATGTAGTGCAAAAATTACTTCGTGAGTTGTGTTCTTTTCCATTTATGAAAGTTCTGTTTTTATAGCCAAATATATTACCGTTATATTTTATCACGTTGCTTAGATAAAGAACAGATAAGTAGAGTTAGTTTCATATTTCCACCTGTTCTATTAATCCCATAAAGAACAGCTAAAATATTTGTAATAGATCACAACTTTAAAGAACAACCTTGTTTAAATAACTTGAAAAACTCTCTGAAGATGACCCATAAAAAGACTTTTGACTTAGTCTCTTTTTATCCTTTGAAGTGACATGAGCAGCCATGCAACTTACCAAATATTAAGGATTATTAAAGTTCCAATAAACTTATACACACAATCCCTTAAAAACCGCATACTCTATCACAAAGTAATGTAGCTGCCATCATTTAAACTTTCTAGGAAATCATGATTACATGCATATCCACGTGTAGCAAAAAATTCAAAAAGTCCAAGCAATATCAACTAACTTCTACTAATGCATGAGATATATATCAAATCACTTTTTGTATTTGATTAAGCTGATCTCATATTATCATTTTTAGAAAATCTTTTTCATAGGATATTTAAAACATTTTACATTTTAAGACATGTAACAAGTTATAATGCAGTCTTACACCTAGAGCCTTTAAATGAAAATTCAATTATTATGCAATTGATCTTACATTTGTTTTCCTATAAAAGAGAAATTCCTTCAAACTCTTGAATCTCCATTCAAAGCTCTTTATCACCAAAATACCTGAAATATCATAAAATAATTTAGTACTTGAACATTTCATCATCAAAACATAAGGCTAGAATATGACTAAGTCAACATTCTCCCCCTTTTTGATGATGACAACCCAAAATTGTTTAACTCTTATAAACTCCCCCTGAATATGTGCATAACATAATTTACTCCCCCTAAATTCATGCAACAATTTCATTTCAGGGTATTGAAATTTGAAACTCAATTTTCAGTAAATTTGTTAACTGCAGTAATGATGTTAGTTCATCAAATATCAAAATATTTGCTGCAAATATATCAAATATTTAAAAACCCAATTTAAATATAAGTCTTTTTGGTGAAACAAACCAAACCAAAACAAACATAAAAATATAAAATTTTTCGTCCACAATAACTTAAACACTCTCCCCCTTTGTCATCAAATAAAAAGAGAGCAGGTCATTCTTCGAGATCTACCACAACTGCTTGTCGAGCGGCCCTTTCTATGAAATAGGGTCGGTGATTGGCACAATGAATCTTTTCAGCAACACTCATATCAACAGCAAATTGAGGAGGCCGGGGTATAACAGTGGCAGGGGGAAGAGGTACGTCAAGAAATTCACCTTGATATTCCGCTAACCAGTTGCAATGCACCCACTCCATAACAGTAGAGTGCTTACGTTGTATATGTAGTTTAGAACCTACATCGTTGAATCGCATAGCCAAGAAATCAGCTAATTCTCCCACTTGATTACTAACGAACTTAATCTCCTGACTCAACTGACAAGAGTTTCGATTAAGTCTCCGTTGCATTACCTAAGCCAAAGCAGTAGTTTGTACTTCAAAACCAGCTTGCAAATCTATAAACTCATCTTCAATGTTGTGATAGAGTTTATTTATTTTAGGAGCTCCTAAAGGAAACTTACCTTTTTCTAACAGAGACATACGATTGTGAAGAGCAGACAGTTCAAGTTGCATTTTGTCTTGATTATGAGAATATTTTTCAACATCTCCACAATTTCAGGAGAAGATTGTGTGGGGAGTTGAATAGGGGAAGATGGAATTGAAATTGTAGAATTATCAGAAAGGACATTAACAAACTGACCATCAATCAAATTAATACGAGATTGTTTGAGAGTATGAACACTGAAAGAATCATTAACCAAAACAGAAATTTCATTGTCAAAAGAAATTTTAAAATGATTGAAGAAAGTTGTGAGAGTAGCACTGTAAGGTAAACAAGTTTTTAATTTTCTCAAATAGCTCATCATTTGATGAAGCATCAGTTGAGACAAATTGAAAGAAACACCTTTTAAAAGCATAGTAACAACAATCAAATCTTGATAAGTAAAATCAGCCCCTCCACCTAAACGGGGCAAAAGATTAAACCGAATCAAATGATGAAGAACACAGGAAATAGGAGAGACATCTATGGTTTTTGGAGTAAAAACATCAGTCAACAAAGGGTTATCCATAACACTCTTTAATTGTTCCAAAGGGGTGAATAGAGAATGGACAACCCCTTTTCGTGTATATGGACAATCACCAATGAAAGGAATATTTAAAATACTACCGAAATCCATAACAGTAAAATATAGAGACTTTCCTTTAAAAAAGGAAGTGTAAAACTCCCCATGGCATTCAAGATTAGTATAAAACTGTTGCACAAGTCTAGGATAGGCAACTGAAGGTGGAAAAAGTATGGAAGACATACCACAAGATTCAAACAGATTTTTTAAAGGAGACTCTTGAAAACAGATTTGGTCCACAAATTTTTCATAAAGAAATTATTTAGGAAAAACAACAGTTCTAAATCGTACCTCATACGCATTACTTCGAAAGAAGTTTTCAGGAAGATCAGAGGAAATATTAGGGTTTACCGAAATCGGAGGAGGGGTAACCTCTGGCTTAAAGAATGGAGTTGTTGACTGACGTCGCAGAGAGGGTCCAGAAGATTTCGGCAACGAAGGGCTGTACATAGACCCATCTGAAGAGGAAGAGTCAACGTACTCTGAATCCTCAGATATGACTTTCTTCAGTTTCTGTTGTTTTTGTGAGGGTCCGGCTGTGGATGGGGGTGGAACCGGCGCTTGATCGTCGTCGGAATCCATCATCGTTCTCTTGTTTATACGAGTTCTCATGGTGAGTTCAATGTGTAAACAAAATGAAAAGAGAAGTGAGTATCAGAAACATGAACTGAAACAGAATTAAAAAGATTTGGAGAAGATGAGGAGTGAAGAGTACGGAATTAGTTTTAAAAGGAAAGAAGGCGTACACTCCAACATCCTTACGTCTTTCAGCCGACTTGACATTTCAAGTTTCAAAAAGAAACTCATTATGAGATGCATGTACTCGTACGTCTCCCAATAAACCCTTAAGCCGTCCGGTCTTTTCGGTTTTAAAGTTAATTATGATAGACGCCTTGATTCTCACGTCCATTAAGTGACCACCCAAAAATATAATTATCCTAATTAATAACAGTTAATACGATATACATGAAATACGAGGATAACATTAAAAGAAATCATGTAGTACACATCCCAAGTTCTCTACGTAACATACAAAATCTATCTTCACTCAACGGTTTAGTAAAAATATCTGCAATTTGATTTTCGGTTGGAATAAAGATTAATTTAATTAAACCTTTTGACACATTGTCTCTTAAAAAATGATGCATTACCTCAATGTGTTTTGTTCGTGAATGCAAACCTGGATTTTTAGATATATCTATAACACTAGATCTTGTTGTTTCAATTGGTTTTAGAACCGAAACCGTACCAAATGAAATCGCACCGCACCAATCACAAGTAGTTTCATGTGCGTATTTGGATTTGTCAAACCGTACCTAAGCGGTTTCGGGTGTGGTTTGGGCTTCAAACCGCACCAAACCGCACCATACTCACCCCTAATGATTACTGTAATCGTAGAATATTTTCTCAAATATATCCAAAACAAGTCACCCCTACAACAAATAAATTCTAGAAATTTTGGACAAATTCAAAGCCAAGTACAAGTCAGAAAACACAATATATGCCCCGACTGTAAGAACCATGAAATTCATGAATAAATAATTATTTTGATATAATAAAAAATGAATATTTATTTGAATATAAATATTGATGTGTAATAAGATGAGTAATTCAATTAGTTGAAATTATATGTATATGAGGATTGAGAATTGTGGAATGCTTTGTGTGGCATAATGAGGAATGAGGAAATTCACTAAGTGAATTATAAGAGAAATAGTTACTAGGAGGAAGATTAATTACGTGTAATTATGTGATTCCATATATGGAATGAATAAGCTTCTAACTAGTAATATCACCAATATGTAGTTAATTCGTGTCATGTAAAACTAGTGTGGTGTTAGAGGTTGGAACTGGCTTAAAGCTAAACCCGGGTTTAGCCGCCGAGGACCCACAGCATTGCTGCCTCCAAGAATACAAATCAAGCTGCCTACCAAAGTAATCATCTAGAAAGTTAGTTTTTATTGAGAAATGAAATGGAACATTATTGTAATGCGTGACATGAATAAAATCATATGATAAGAATACATTTTAATGACATAAAGTACCAAGTAGTACAATGAAATCATATGTAATCTTTAATACAGAAATAATTAAAGATCTGTGTATTTTAGAAATTGGGAAAGGAATTACATGCATAAAATGAACAGTTAATATTAAATAATGTTATAATATGGTTAGGTGAGTAGTAAAAATCATTATGGGAGATACCCGGACAATAATACCTAACTGCTTTATTTTATTACGTGTACTTAATGTACATGGATTATATGATGTGAGTACATAAATAATTCCTAATTTTCCTAATATGGTAACAATTGTACATTAAAATTACATTTTGGGAATTAAAGTAACTAACTGAGCAAAATTTAAGCACGTTGCTGAGAAATAAAATCCATCAATTGATCAAAACACATACATGAACAGTAACCTATAGCCTAATTACATAAATTCCAAGCTGTCATCATTGGCTATGGAAATGGCTGATGGTGAGTGGTTGAGCAACTCTTAATTAACCAGTGTGTTTTACTTCTACACCATGGATTACAACCTCAGTACAAACTCATTAGCCAGTCCACCATTCCTTTATAAATAGCAATTCAATTCTCAGTTTTACGTTGCTGTATTTTGTATGTTGAAACTCTGAGAATTTGAGTTTGAGTGTTTGTTGTTCAAAGAAGAGGCTAGCAATCTCAGAAGGAAGGAACTAAGTACACTAAGCTTCAAGAGGTATAAAAATACTAACTTTTGTTCTTAGTTGGGTTTTGTCAAATTCTTAGAAATTATATGAATTCTCTAAAAATTAATATGAATTGACATGCCATCATGTGTTTATGAAGTATGTTTACATATAAGGATCCTTTAATGATGGATTGAGCATGTTTAAACCGATAAAAATGAAGGTTAGTTGATGCTCTGCAAAACATAGTATGTTACTGGAGTTATTCTAGGTAGGCGAATCTGCTACTGCTTATATCTAGGGTGCAGTAGTAAATTACTGCATGACCCCAAGACCATTTTCTATTTTTTGTTATGTTTTGTGTTGCTAATTTGGTATTATGACTTATATATATGCCTGAAAATAAGTATAACATGTAGTACAAAGCTTCCTTATGAGTTATAAAGTGATCGACATGATTTAGTGAGAGATTTATAACAAGAACTTTAAGTTTTGAAAACAAAATTTGATGGAATACATTTTCTACAAGTTCTAAACTTAGTAGTTTATACACATGACTGATTTCAAACATAAATGAGCATGATATAGTGTTTATAGTTCCTTTGCTCATAACTAAACTTGTTAGACCTTATGTTGGAGAAATTTTCAAGAAAAGCTTGATATAACAAAATAAATATGCATAAAAACTAAATGATGTATGTTCTGATCTTGTGAGGATGATAACATGACTTGACTATATATGATAAGAGCTTTAAAGTTGTTTTGTATGTGTTGAATTGCATCGTTCGAGTTTAAAATGATTTCAAAGGCAAACTTGAATAAGTTTTCAAACCAATTGCATTAGTATGAGTGGTTAAGTTTTGAGAATCTAAAATAACATGTTTACATTCATTATGTCTCTAAACATGGTTCTTAATTGTTTGATATAATGAAAGTAAACTAAGCATGAGTTTGAAGCATGTTTCAAAGTACTAACCGATGCTAGTTATGAATAAATAATATGAACACTATGAGCATGTGTATTAACAGATTATGTAATCTCTCTATATGGACATATGGTCAAAGTTATAAAGTATGGTGATTACATGACCCTTTTATGCTTTACTTCCATGGAAATCGTAAACTAAAACATGTAAAAATGAACTCAAGAATGGTCTTATGCTTATGTGAGAACCTCTAGCATGTATGTATGTTAAAGTATAAGTGTATAGGTATGTTAGGGTTGGAATGAAACCAGGTGAGCAGAAGCTCAACTTTGTCCAAAGCTAGAGGACAAAGGTAATCTACGCCTTCCTAAGCTTCAGCTAGGGCGCAAATTGCCATCCTCGCAGCTAGTTCGGATTCTCGCTTGTAATCTGATGTTCAAAGCATGCTTATATGGTTACTTTAACTTATGTTATGTGACTAGTATACTATTCAATGTGGGAAGAAGCATGCTAGGTAATAGAATCAAATAAGTTAATAAGAAATTATAACTTTCAAGAATAAAGTTCAAAAAGGTAGTTGCAAACTATAAAGCAATGATTTGAAAATGCGTTATTGGACTTTGTGGTGTTATACAATCTGATTTGTGATATGAGGATGTAGGATATGTGATGTAGTATGTATAGATTATACAACTAAGTTTGACGTTTATGTGTACGTTTGAACTTACATATGTGAGCTTATGTAACTAATGAAAATCCTATACGCGTAACTATATTATGTTAGGATTCGAAATGGTGTTGATAAGCTATATTTTGGTAAACTACGCTTGAGGCAAGTACTCGAACCTTACTCTTTATTGAGCATTACTTGAACTTGTACTATTATTGATCATACAAGTAGAACTTTGAAAGTATAATACTTTATAATCTAGAAATGAAATTGTTTACAAACCTTGATTTCGAACAATAATTGTTAATATATGTACTGTGAAAGAAAACTGTCTAAGCCATTGCTTCGGCTAGACTATTGATATTGATCGAAAGCTATCCAAACCAAATTTACTTGGTGCATACTCTTATAACTGAGATGAACAACCCTCTCGTTAGGGGAATCATATATTGTCGGGAAACCAACTTGAGCATTTGAGAAAGAATAAATGCAATGCATTGACATAGTGTACTTTAGGCTGATCACCTGTTGTACTCATTTTATGAAATTATCAGTTTATTACTGTTAATTCTAGGAGAAGTTCTTAGTTCTTAATAACTGCTCAGTATTCATTACTTTAAAATCTTGAATTGATTAATCATTGAATATTATTGATATTTTCTGTCCATAACGATTATCGTTAATAATCATTAATACTTCTTGCTATCTTGAACTATCCTTATTGTTGTACCCTTGCAAAATATAAAACTACATTGAGTACCCTTTTTGCTATATTACTTGATGGGCAAATTTGTTGCTCATTCTTGCTTCCCTAAAAACATTTCAGTTAAGGCAGAGCAAGGCGGACCCTCAGGCATTGATAAGTGCACGGGTAAAGCTAATGAGTAGTTATATTTAATGAAGATTATTATATTCATGCGATGACATAAGTTGTACTATGTACTAGTTATATCTAAATATGTTTAATAATGCTTAAGGTATGAAAGAGATGCTTAAGTTATGAACCCTTTGGATGAGAATAATTATATTATGACAATGTAATTTATTCTATTATTCAGTTGCATGATATTGTTATTTATTATTAGAGTTAGTACGTGACAACCAAATTTGAGACAAGTGTGGTGTAAATTTGGGGGCGTCACAGGTTGGTATCAAAGTGATAGTTATAAACCTTAGGAACGAGAGTCCTTAGATTATAACTTAGGAGAATTAGAAGATGGAGAGGGATGAATACTTATGTAGAGTTTTCCTAGAGAAAGACTTAGTGTGTTAGGGAATATAATTTCATTCTATCAAATGAACTTATGTTTGTTTAACATCCTAATAGAGTTGTTTTTTGTTTTGTCTTATGTTGGTAATTGTAGGATGACTGACATGGGAGAACCTAGCTGAGTGGTAGAGGAGGAGTCGCGTGACATACACGTGGTATTTGAGGCACCATTGATAGCGGAGCCTGTATCAGCAGTAGCCCCTATCGATGACGATGACAAGGAGGAGGAGATGGAGCCATTACCCGAGGAGTCTGATCCGGAGGAGGAGCCCATGGAGGACTTCGATGAGGCTACTTTTGAGGATTGGATGTTGGGGGAGTATGAGGAGTAGATTTTGGAGTTAGGATGCAGAGTTGAGGAATTATAGGCTGAGGCTAGGGAGAGGGAGTCTGAGTTCCAGAAACTGAGGGACGAGGACCATCGGAGGAAATTAGTGATGCAGGAAATAGAGGTGGAGATTGATCATCGTAAGGAGGCAAGGATCCAGATGGGGACTTTGTTTCACAGGTCGGTGGCTAGGAATGTAGAGCTGGCAAGAAAATTGGAAGAGATGGAACAGAGAGAGTTCAGTGAGAGGATAGAGAAGGAAGAACTCCGTACTCAGTTAGAAATGGAGGTGATGGATAGGATTCACTTCAAGGAGAAGTGGGAAGAAACTAATGATCGGGTTAATGACTTAGAGGATGAAGTGAGATGCAAGAGAAGGAAGATGAACAAGATGAGCTATGCTTTGCGCACGAACATGGAGAGGTTGATTGATGGGGTACATCATTACCCGGCAGAGCAGGGGAAGACCTGACACACCATAAGCCGAGATTTGGTGGTGCACATTACTCAGAAAGAATACTAGAGCGCCGTGGAGCGTGGGATGATAGATTGAGTCTAGGTGTTAGAATTTAGTGGTTATAGTATTTTATTTATTTATGTGCTGTTTAATCTGTTGTTGTTGAAATCTCAGTCTTTTGTGTAAGATGTGAGATAATTGTAAACCCCCAAGCTTTTGAAAAATGTTAGAGGGGTAATATGTGAGTGTTGTCCCCGTCTTTTGTGTTATAACCCGATATTTTGCATATAAATAAATAAGAAAATTTGCATATAATTTTTTAATTATTATTTTAATGATGAGAATATGTGTCAAGTAATGTATGATAAATGCAAATATATTTATTACCTATAAATAATTTTAGAATTATTAATCACTACAAATTATATTCCTATAATAATTAATTTTTAGTAGAAATGTTTTTATTAAATATTTTCCATGAAAATATGATTTTATATTATTTAAATAATATATGAAATGATTATTAGAATATAATAATAAATATTTTATTATATGAATTTGTTCGTAATATTTAAGTTAATTATTTTAGCTTAATTATTGATGTTGTATATGAAAGATAAATCAGATATGGAATCCAAACCCTAAATTTGGATATTGATCAAGGGATGAGAATAATAATATAATATTAATTATATTTTAATTTTTTAGTGCTATAAATATGTACTGTAAATGCATAGACTGATAATGGTGGGCCAAATATGGTAAATTATGTCATAACCCTCATATCGTGTTATTAAACCCTAATTGTTAAACTCTGCATGAGTTCGAGACCGTAGGTATAAGAATTGTGTAATATGAATTTTATCGTGAATTATATAATTTTTTGTAATTAGGAGAAACCCTAATAATTATTTGAAAACCCTAATTTACCTAAAATTAAAAACCATAATTACTATTTTAGTAAATTATAATGATAATTAGAAACCCTAATTATTAATTTGGGAACCCTAATGATGTTAAGGAACCCTAATCCCTAATTTAAAACACCCTAATTTCTATTAAAACCCTAATTTAATTATTGTGTTTAAAATTAAAATTTTATTACACTTTAATTTTTAATTATCCAAACCCTAGTAATTATTTGGGAAATTTAAGATGTAAAATCTTTTGAATAAATCCTAGATTCAAGCACCTTGATAAGAATACCCTTGAGATTAAAATATAATTACTAAAATTGCCTTTTTGTCCCATTAGGTGTATTATTGTTGGGAGATCTTAGCAAATCATGCCCACCCTACTCTACAACCAACTAGTTGTGAGCTTAACACCAAAGACATCATCACTAATTACAAATTCATCATCGACAAATTGATATACATAATTTAAGAGAGAGAAAATCCTCATTTTGGCCTAATTTGTTCACAAACACTTAGCCATACTCTCTCAAGACCAAACCCACAAAATTGTAGTGTTAGATCACCATAAAAAGCAAGCCCCACGAAATCCACAAAATGGATCAAAAGCTAAGAATCAAGATTTTTAAAGAGAGGTGCAAAACCCTAATTTACAATCTGATCTTGAAGGCCATGTTAGATGTTATGATTTAATGTTAAAACATGTTGTTTATAGTGTCTAATGATGATCTGGGTTGCTAGATGTTGAATCCATAACATCTAGAGGCTCGGATTTGAAGATTTACAAAATATGAAAAGTTCAACTATGGTCCGACAACGAATGTCAAAGGCCACATGCATCTTTGCTTGATTATGGTTTTGTTGTTTTTAAGTTGTTATGTGTAGCTTGTAATGTGATATGTAATATGCAAAATGAATCAGGGTCATTTGATGTCTAGAATGGAAGTTATTGCCGGTCAAATACCATTGATCCAAGCATCGACCTAGGAAGAAATCAAGAATCTGATTATGCCCAGATCGGTCTGACAGTATGTTTGTGTGACTAGATCTGTCAGGTTTTGCAAGTTTTGTTGATGTTGTTGTAATTCATGTGTAGCCTGTTTCTCTAACTATATATCCATGACTTTAGATCGTGTAGATAATCATCAGGTAGATTGTTGTAAGTGGTCAAAGTAGGCCACTCATGACCGACTTAGATTTTCTGGGAATTTCCAGAAACTGTAAGAGGCTTATTTCTGACAAGGTTTGACCAGGTTAGATCTAATGATTTTGTTGATGTTGTGGTAATGTGTGATAGATCTCTTAGGTTACATGTTTTCTACAAGTCGTAACTTTTATATCATAAAACCAACACTTAGATCACAGTTGTGGAAGCCCAAAGATGATATTACTCGAATCGTTCTTCATTTCTTGGCAACCCGTAAATTAAGAAAACGACCTCTCGATAACTACTTTAGGCTCTTTTATATCTTTATGTTATGCATGTTATGACTTTGGTTGTTGTTGGATCGTATAGTGTTGCACGTACTACACAACCTCCCGTCGATGGATTGCCCGTAAACAATAAGATCAGTGTTTAATACTTGTTAAAAGTAGGTAACCAAATCATGCTATATGAATGTTCTTGAGGGCTCAAAAACACATAAAAGACGCTTTTCTCGTCAAGCTAAAGGCTATATCAACGGATTTAATAATTTTATTTAATTTATTTTCCAAAATCATTTAAAAATAGAAATTAATTATTAAAAATTCCAAAATAGTTTTAAAAATTATTTTAAGTTATAAAATTAACTTTTAATAATTTGACATATTTTTCATAAATATTAATAAATATTGAGATATTATTCATATTTTATTTATTTAATAAATGCATTAAATAAATTGATTAAAATTATTTTATTATTTTAAAAATCATTTTAAATGATAAATAGGTATTTAATAATATTTGAAGTTATAAAATATAACTTTTAATATTTTAAGATAAATTTCATTAATTATTTAATATTAATGCTATTAGATTTAATTAGTAATTATATTAAATAAATTAATTAAAAATGATTTTATAATTAGAAAAATCATTTTAAATGAAAATAAATAGTTTAAAGATATTTTAAGTTATAAAATATAACTTTTAATATTTAAAGGATAATTTTATTAATAATTTAATCTTAATGATATTTATTTAATATTAATGATATTAAATTTATTTAATAAATATATTAAATAAATAGTTTTTAAATGGTTTTATTAATTTAAAAAGAATATAAAAATGAATTAAAAATATTTTAAGTTATAATTAATGACTTTTAATATTTTAATAAATAATACATTAATACTTTAATATTAATGATAATTATTTAAAATAATTTTAAATATTTTAAAAAATCATTTAAGGGTAATATTAATACTTTAAAAATATTTTGAGTTATTATAAATAACTTTAATATTTTAGGCAATGGTTTCATTAATAGTTTAATATTAATTAAATATTAATGATAATAGAATTAGTTAATATTTAAATCATTTAATAATGATTTCAAAGGTTTAAAAATTCATGATAAAGTATAATAATTATTTAAAAATTATTATAAGGCTATCAAAAATAATATGATCGATATTTAAAATATCTAATCGAATATTGAACTACACGATTAGAGTTTTAGACTCGATAATTATCCGATAAAACCGCGTTATATATCAAATATTTCGAAATTGATCTGGACTTAGATAAATTGACTAGATATGTGTTTGTTAGTGAATCCAATAATCATTAAACATATGTGACCATGTGATTAGGTTATGTGTTATTTGCAAATATATAGCAATACTATGTGATATGATATATTATTCTAATTGAACGAATGATCTTATTACCGATAGGTCATTTGTATAAAGATTAATCTAAGTTGCATTATTGTAGCAATGACTCGGTAAGTTTCCTAAACTTACTCCAATTATTATTGAGCAAGTATCCAAACTATTCTTTATATTGTGCATTTCTTACTTTATGCAATACTTTATGAATGGACATGAGTAAGAAAGTTTCAGAATTATATTATTATTATGCCAGATTATTAACTCTATTATTATTGATTATGTATCCGATCATTGTATTATTGTATGATTCAAATATTTATTCTGTTCGTTAATTTGTATATAGGGTTAGACAAGTGTGCCCACTTGGATAACCATTGGATTTAATCATATGTTGATGCATACTTATTGATTTCAAGTTTGTATACGTTGACTTAAAAGTCGTCTAAGCTATTTGATTCACCTAGAAATAAAAATATTGTTGAACAAGATAGAAGTTATTGTATCCAACCAGATTGTTTTGGTTCGGATTCCCGACTAAGTATGAACATCCCGAATATGGGAAAACTTTTGTGCACCTAAGGTGGATAGAGTGAACGATAATATCGTTCTTGCATGTAGTATTGATCAATACAGGCATAACCAAATTTGATCACCCCCATGCCCGTAAGTTATGACATTTTATAGATGAATTTCGCGCTTAACCTTTTAGAAAATAGAAAACAATGTTCATAGTATGTTGATGATATCCAGCTTATAGTCTATATATAGTTTCAAAAATTTCATATGGAAGTGATATGTTATTATTATTGGTTCACTTACTTCACAACCGTTGATTCGTTATAGAAGTGTCTTTCAAAGAAAACATTTAATTCTTTTCAACTAATATATATATTGTTGTTATTACTTATTGGGCAATCCAATGCTCATTCTTGCTTTAAATTTAAATGTTTTCGCTTAAGTATGATCAACCGTAAGGTTCGAGCAAGAACAAGGGAAAGGAAAGTCGCTCAATGAGATTTATAATATTCGTGTAATAGTTATAAATTTATTAAGACATGATACTTATTATCTATGATGTAATGAATGTTTAAAGGTCTCGTACCTGGGAGTAAACTTTGATGCATATATAAATTAAGTTTGAATTTTATATTATTATTATTATTATTAGTATTATTCAGCTTATAGAAATGGTATCGTGAAGCACCGAGTTCGGGTTTCAAGTACCCAGATTTGGAGGCGTCACAGGTTGGTATCAAAGCTTTAGGGTTAGAAACCTTAGGTGGGATCCACCTTAGGCTATAACCTTAGAACAGAGGGAAACGTTGAAAATACAGATAACTCATATAGAGTTTAAAAGGAGATGAATTGAATAAATTCATCGTTAAACAAATTAAAAGATAAATCTTATAAAACTATTGTTTGTTGTGTGTATATACTATTCACTAATCAAGATAAGTTGTGTGTAGATGTCGTGGAAAAAGAATTAGGATACCATCGATTGTAAAGAAGGAGCCAATATCAAAGCCAAAAGTCAAATAGAGGCTCATAGTGCAAACAACCTTGATGAGGTGGTGGTATTGGAAAACGTAGTACCAGATCCGAAAATGGTGGAACTGACAGATAGTGATTCAGACACTAAAGTTGGAGCTGATCAAGCATCAACGGAAGTACAGAATCTGAAGAACAAGGTTTCTTCTCTAGAAAAGATGTGGGAAATAGAAAAGCTACTAAATAACCAATTACGAAAGGCATTAATAGAAACTATGGAAGAACAAGATAAGCTTAAAATCCAAATTGATCAAATGGGAGCCAAAATTAACAAATCGTGTGCAGTTCCGAGCAAGAAAGGGAAAAGAAAGAGGAAAAACCGTGACTTAGGAAATTAGTAGGATTAGTAGTTGATTATGTATGTTTGATAATGTACGGGTGTAATGTAATATTCTCAAACTTTTGTATAAGTTATTACAATAATTCCCGACTTTTTCTGGTCACAAAGGGATAGCAAAAGATGTGTTATGTTATGTAAAGTACTTTGAATTGATGAATACGAATCAATGTTTCATTAATGGAATAAGTTTTGTATAAAACTTTGTGTAACATGTTAAACTTATACAATAAGGTTTAGAATGTAAGTTAAATTATGATTTTATGTAATCAGATAATGCCGCCAAGACGACAAACACGAAATCAAAGGGCAGAAGAATCAGTCAACAACGCTGAGGGACAACCGCAAGACCCAATGCAAAACTTTGTGAACATGGTAGCTTAGGCTATGCAAAGAGGAATACCAAATAGCAGGAACCGACTGCATAATCGCTTGGCAAACTTCAAAGACTTCAAGCGAGAGGACCACCGTAATTCAGGGAATAATGACCCTATAGAAGCCCAAATATGGGTTAACGAGATAGAAAAGGCATTCATAGTTGCTAGGGTAGATGAGGGGAAAAGACCTCTTTTGCCACTTATATAATGAAAGGGAGGCAAACTTTTGGTGGGAAGAAAATCAAACTAGGGAGGAGAGGAGTAGTTACTTGGGCTAGGTTTAAAACTTTGTTTTTCCAAAACTACCTCTCATTAGCATGTATGCTAGATGGAGGTAAAATTTCTTGTTAAAGCAAGAGAATATGACATTACGAGTATGCCGCAAAGTTTAATGAGTTAGCTAGGTTTGCTCTCGCATCAAGTTGATATGGAGGCTAGAAAGGAAAGAAGGTTCGAGTTGGGATTAAAACCACGCCTACATCAAGGTAGGTAGCGATGTTTGCAAATCAATACTTTTACAAAGACTCATGGAAAAGGCTATCATAGCTGAGGAGGGGAGTGAGGCCATAAGCCTCTATAACAAGGAGAAGAGGAACAAAGGCAAGGCTGTAGGAGCTGTGAAGGTGGAAACTAATAGTGGGAATAGGGGTGAGAAAAGAAAGGGGAATTATTTTGGGAATGTTCAGGTGAAACAGGAAGGTGTGAAGAAGCAGATAGTTCAGTGTGGGAAATATGGGAAGAATCACTCTGGTGAGTGTCTGAAGGGTAGGTTTGTAGTTACAAGTTTGTTGTAGGAGGGTCATATCTCCCAACCTGCCCCAATCCAAGGATGAACAATGGGTGTTTTCTATGTGGATCGATTGAACATAAGGTGAGGATTGTTCAAAGAGGAAAATGGAGGCGGGGGAGTGTAACCACGGAAAAAGGAAGCGGGACTATGGCAATCACAGGACCAACTTTAACCAACAAACCAACCATTTAGTCTTCAATATGACGGTCCGATATACTATGGCACCGAAATGGAACTCCGGTATTATTCAATAACTTTTATTTTTGTATATATATTTGATTTTCCTTTATATAGCAAATTATTTTATAAATAAATTTTGAGGAGGAATTTGAGTTCTTTTAGAAATAAAATTTCGCTTAATCGATATAGACAAGCTTTATGGTGAATAGTTAAAGATCGATTCGATCAAATATAATCGAGATCTACTTGCAATAATTGTGTATGTTATGTACCCTTGTAGGTATGAGTTTTAACACGGTGATTACGGGGACGGAATCCTTATAAGTGAGGGTGAATGTAATAACCCGATATTTTTTATGTAAATAAATAAGAAATTTTGCTTATAATTTTTTTTTATTATTTGAAGATGGGAATATGTGCCAAGTAATGTATATGTATATATGTGATAAATAAATTTATTTATTATATGAATAATTTCAAATAATTTAATTTTAGAATTATATTCATTATAATAATTAATTTTTAGTAGAAATGTCCTTATTATTTATTTTGTATGAAAATATAATTTTATATTATTTAAATAATATATGAAATGATTATTAGAATTATAATAATAAATATTTTATTATATGAATTTGTTCGTAATATTTAAGTTAATTATTTTAGCTTAATTATTGATGTTGTATATGAAAGATAAATTAGATATGGAATCCAAACCCTAAATTTGGGTATTGATCAAGGGATGAGAATAATAATATAATATTAATTATATTTTAATTTTTCAGTGCTATAAATATGTACTGTAAATGCGTAGACTGATAACGGTGGGCCAAATATGGTAAATTATGTCATAACCCTCATATCGTGTTATTAAACCCTAATTGTTAAACTCGGTTATGAGTTCGAGACTGTGTAGTAATTGTGTTATATGAATTTTACTGTGAATTATATAATTTTTGTAATTAGGAGAAACCCTAATTATTATTTGAAAACCCTAATTTGCTAAAATTAGAAACCCTAATTACTATTTTAGTAAATTATAATGATAATTAGGAAACCCTAATTATTAATTTGGGAACCCTAATGATGTTAAGGAACCCTAATTATTTAAACCCTAATTTTCTATTAAACACCCTAATTTAATTATTGTGTTTAAAATTAAAATTTTATTACACTTTAATTTTTAATTGTCCAAATCCTAGTAATTATTTGGGAAACTTTAAGATGTAAAATCTTTTGATTAAACCCTAGATTCAAGCACCTTGGACAAGAATACCCTTGAGATTAAAATAAAATTACTAAAATTGCCTTTTTGTCCCATTAGTTGAATTATTGTCTAACAAATCTTTGCAAATCTTCACCATCCTACTCTACAACCTAGCAGTGAGCTACAATATTATCACATCGACATCTAACATTACAAATTCATTGCATCAATTCATTACATAATTTAAGAGAGAGAAAATCCTCATTTTGGCCTAATTTGTTCACAAACACTTAGCCATACTCTCTCAAGGCCAAACCCACGAAATTGTAGTGTTAGATCAGTCATAAAGCAAGCCCCACGAAATCCACAAACAGATCAGAAGCTAAGAATCAAGATTTTTTAAAGAGAGGTGCAAAACCCTAATTTACAATCTGATCTTGAAGGCCATGTTAGATGTTATGATTTAATATTAAAACATGTTGGTTATAGTGTCTAATGATGATCCGGGTTGCTAGATGTTGAATCCATAACATCTAGAGGCTAAGATTTGAAGATTTGCAAAATCTGGAAAAAAATTTCAACTGTGGTCTGACAACGAATGTCAGTGGCCACAGATCTTTGCTTAATTATGGTTTTTGTTATTTTTAAGTTGTTATGTGTAGCTTGTAATGTGATATGTAATATGCAAAATGAATCAGGGTCATTTGATGTCTAGAATGAAAGTTATTGACGATCAAATACCGTTGACCGGCATTGACCAGAAGAAATCTGGGCAGCCCAGATTATGCCTAGATCGGTCTGACAGTATGTTTGTGTGACTAGATCTGTCAGGTTTTGCAAGTTCTGTTGATGTTGTTGTAATTCATGTGTAGCCTGTTTCTCTAACTATAAATCCATAACTTTAGATCGTACAGATAATCATTAGGTAGATTGTAGCAAGTGGTCAATGTAGGCCACTCGCACTGACTTAGCTTTTTTGGGAATTTTCAGAAACTGAAAGAGGCTTATTTCTGACAAGGTTTGACCAGGTTGGATCTAATGATTCTATTGATGTTGTGGTAATGTTTTGTGATAGATCTCTTAGGTTACATGTTTTCTACAAGCTGTAACTTTTATATCACAAAACCAACACTTAGATCACAAGTTGTGGAAGCCCAAAGATGATATTGAATCGCTTCTTCATTTCAAGCAACCCGAAATGAAGAAGAACAACCTCTGACAGCTACTTTAGGCTCTTATATCTTCTATGTTATGCATGTTATGACTTTGGTTGTTGTTGGATCGTATAGTGTTGCACGTGTACTACAACCTCCAAAAAGATGATTTCTCGAATAATAAGATCAGTGTTTAATACTTGGTCAAAGTAGGTCACTTCGAAATCAGTATATGAATGTTCTTGAGGGTTCAAGAGCACCTAAAGACAACGCTTTTACATCACTAAAGGCTATATTGACGGATTTAATAATTTTATTTAATTTATTTTCCAAAAATTATTTAAAAATAGAAATTAATTATTAAAAATTCCAAAAATAGTTTTAAAAATTATTTTAAGTTATAAAAATTAACTTTTAATAATTTGACATATTTTTCATAAATATTAATAAATATTGGGATATTATTCATATTTTATTTATTTAATAAATGCATTAAATAAATTAATTAAAAATGATTTTATTATTTTAAAAATCATTTTAAATGATAAAAAGGTATTTAATAATATTTTAAGTTATAAAATATAACTTTTAATATTTTAAGACAAATTTCATTAATTATTTAATATTAATGCTATTAGATTTAATTATTAATTATATTAAATAAATCAAATAAAAATAATTTTATAATTAGAAAAATCATTTTAAATGAAAATAAATAGTTTAAAAATATTTTAAGTTATAAAATATAACTTTTAATATTTAAAGGATAATTTCATTAATAATTTAATATTAATGATTATTTATTTATTATTATTAATAATATTAAATTTATTTAATAATTATATTAAATAAATAGTTTAAATATGGTTTTATTAATTTAAAATCATTTAAAAGAATATAAATGAATTAAAAATATTATTAAGTTATAATTAATGACTTTTAATATTTTGATAAATAATACATTAATACTTTAAATATTAATGATAATTATTTAAAATGATTTTAAATATTTTAAAAATCATTTAAGGGTAATATTAATACTTTAAAAATATTTTGAGTTATTATAAATAACTTTAATATTTTAGGCAATAGTTTCATTAATAGTTTAATATTAATTAAATATTAATGATAATAGAATTAGTTAATATTTAAATCATTTAATAATGATTTCAAAGTTTGAAAATTCATGATAAAGTATAATAATTATTTAAAAATTATTATAAGGCTATCAAAAATAATATGACCGAAGTTTAAAATATCTAATTGAATATTGAACTACACGATTAGAGTCTTAGACTCGATAATTACCCGATAAAACCGCTTAAGATATAGAAATAATTTAGAAATTGATCTGACTTAGATAAATTGACTAGATATGTGTTTATTTATGATCCAATAACTATTAAACATACGTGACAATGTGATTAGGTTATGTGGTTGTTCGTAAATATATAGCAATATTATGTGATATGATATATTATTCTAATTAAACGAATGATCTTATTACTGATAGGTAGTTGTATAAAAGATTAATCTAAGTTACGTTATTATAAGCAGCAGCTCAGGCAAGTTTCCTAAACTTACTCCAATTATTATTGAGCAAGTATCCAAACTATTCTTTATATTGTGCAAGTATCTTACCTTTGTATTTACTTTATGCAATGGACATGAGTAAGAAAGTTTCAGAATTATATTATTATTGTGCCAGATTATTAACGCTATTATTATTGATTATGTATCCAATCTTTGTATTCATACAAGTTCTTACATTATCCGATCATTGTATTATTGTATAATTCAAATATTTATTTTGTTTGTTAATTTGTATATAGGGTTGAATAAGTGTCCCCACTTGGATAACCATTGATTTAATCATATGTTAATACATACTTATTGATTTCAAGTATGTATACGTTGACTTAAAAGCCGTCTAAGCTATTTGATTTAGCTAGAAATAAAAATATTGTTGAACAAGATAGAAGTTATTGTATCCAACCGTTGTTTTGGTTTGGATTCCTGACTAAGTATGAACATCCCGAATGTGGGAAAACTTTTGTGCACCTAAGGTGGATAGAGTGAACGATAATATCATTCTTGCATGTAGTATTGAACAATACAGGGCATAACAAATTTGATCACCCCCCCCGTGCGTAAGTTATGACGGTTTACAGATGAATTTCTGTTTAACCTTTTCGAAAATATAAAACAATGTTCATAGTATATTGGTGATCTCCGCTTATAGTCTATACATAGTTTCAAAAATTTCATATGGAAGTGATATATTGTTATTATTGGTTCAAATTTACTTCACAATTGTTGATTCGTTGTAGAAGTGTCTTTAAAATAAAATATTTAATTCTTTTAGCTAATATATATTGTTGTTATTACTTCTTGGGCAATCCAATGCTCATTCTTGCTTTAAATTTAAATGTTTTCGATTAAGTATGATCAACCAAAAGGTTCGAGCGAGAACAAGGGAAAAGAAAAGTCGCATTGAATGAGATTTATAATATGTCGTGTAATAGTTAAAATTTATTAAGACAATGATACTTATTATCTATGATGTAATGAATGTTTAAAGGTCTCATACCTTGGAGTAAACTTTGATGCATATGTAAATTAAGTTTTAATTTTATATTATTGTTATTATTATTAGTATTATTCAAACATATATAGAAATGGTATCGTAAGCATCGAGTTACGGTTTCAAGTAGGCGTCACATTTTGTGTTAAGAGGGGATATGTTTTTGTCATTTATAGAAGTATGCTAGAAAAGATCATGTAATTTTAACGATTTGGTATATGAATATAAATGACCTTGTTCCAAAAATGTGTTATAAAATGTTATTCTTATTTAAGAAATATTTAAATAATATAATAAGATAATAGTAAAAATGAAAATTTTGTGATGCAAAAAAATGCCGTCCAGACACAGAATAACTGTGACAACCCGAGTAAAACCGGATTGTCCAGAATTTAAGTTAAAGAATTTGTTATTGATAAAATGAAATTTTATTAATACTATTATGTGTTATGTGTTTATTAATCGTTCTAGAACCTAGGATGATTATAACATGGGAGGATTATGGCTACGAGCTAGACTATACAATTAAGAATTTTCAAGACGAAAATAAAAATTTTCCGGGAACAAAAATATTTCTGGAGAAAAAGACGAAATAAGCAATATTCATCCGTTCCTGCCCGGAGATTGAGTTTGAATTTCTGAGAAATGCGTAATGATAGAATTTTAAGACGTGATGGAATATTCAATAATATTTCAGCTATGGCAAAAAAAGTTTTCGCCTGCGGACTTAAAACCTAAGGGTTAGGAAAAGTGAGTTTCGAGAATTTAATGATTACGTATAATAATTAGGGTTATTATGCGTGAGAAATACGAGTATGATATTAGTTATTATATGAGTATAATACGGAGATTATTATGACGTATAATACGAATATCGTATGAACTATATACAAAGAGAATACAAGAATGAGATGCATAGAATACGATTAGTCTTAATGGACTTTGAGTTCATGGACTTTGTAGAATCCAATTGGACTTGGATTATGTCAAGCCCAACGCTTTGTGAAATCAAGCCCAAGATAGGCCCAATAAGAATTAATGTTAAGGCCCAAACCAAGAAAATAAATCGCGGATCGAACCAATGGGTCACCGGATGGGTAATAACCTATGGGGCAACCCGTGGGGAGACCCATGGAGCATGTGGGCCGGCCACTTGGCCACCAAGTAAAGTGGTTACTTGGTGGCTAAGCCATGAATAGTAAGGAGGTTTAGGGCGAAATGACTATTTTGCCCTAGCCTTAAAAATCTATAAAAGGAGAGCTTAATTCATTTGTTGGTGATTTTGAAAATACCAACACTTGAGAGAGTGAGTTCGGATGAAGAGGGAGATAAAGAGAAAAAGCTTTCCTGAGTGCACGCTTTGTCCAACGGAGGATGATTAAAGAAGAGAGGTAATCCGAAAACCTAACTACTAATAAATTTTCTTTAAGTTTTCTATGTTAAAACATAGCTTAATGATAATAAGATGTACAAGATATTAAGAATGATTTCATATGGTTGAAATCATGAGAAAACGAAGAAATAAGAATTAGAAATTTAGTTTATAAATATTTTAGGGAAGTATGATTTTTATAATGAATTTGAGTGATCTGAATGAATCATATGAACGATTCGGTGAAATAAGGAATGGTGTTTCATAACACCGAATTCCAAGAAAAAGTGAAATCGAAATCAAAATATCGATTAAAAATGAAGAACTAACGAAGAACGCGAAGAACACGCGAAGAACACGAAGAACGTTGTTGATGGATAAATTTAAAACCATCGTAGTATAATTTGTTTTTTATGGACAAGTTTAATACCATCACGTATAAGTTGGTTGCTTATTGCTTGGTTAGGAACGATAGAAATGTTCATGAAGAACAGATTAAACTTAGCTATAACGAAGTTATGGCAAAAATTTCGTAAAAGACGAATGAGAAGTAGAAAGTATGTAAATGAACCCGAATATGTAGGGTTTCAAAAGAATGTAAGAGAACATAGAAAACGTGTATCGTGGAATCAAGAACGAACGATTTTCGAGTTCAGATGACCGAATTACGGACGAACGAACGAAGAACGTTAATAACGTAAAATAAATGAAGGAGGAAATTTAAGCCAATCGAATGGCATGTTAACGAATTCAGAATAAATTTTGTTCGATGGAAATTGAAGTACGTAAGATAAGGAAGATAATGGCTTTGGAACGACCTCGTTCTAAGTTATAACGAAGGAGTTATGAGATTGTAAATTAAGCATCTCAAACCAGTTCAAGACTTAGAAGAAAAGTAAGGACAGAATGAACCCCCGCCGGGGGTACTTAATTTGTTAGCAGGAGCAGGGCCCGCAAGAACAAACCCCCGCCGGGGTGGGGGTACTGGAAAAAGGTTGATCAAGTTAGTTTGAACCCAAATTGTTTGTAGAACAACTACGGGGCATGTATATACTTAATATACATAGTAAAAATACTCTTAAGTCACTTATATAGTGGTGACTTTAGGTATTGAATGTTGTTTAAAAATAGTTAAACGAAGAACGTAAGTATGAGAAGTAAATCATATTCAATTACTATAGTACTTAACCAATGAGGGTTGAGTATTGGTAGTGACATAAGTGCATTAATAAGACGTAATGGAAGATAGTTAAGTCGAAATGACTTTTATTAATGAAATAAATTCATGTAAGACATAGAAGAGAAAGAAGTTGGTTAAGACTATGAAGTTAGATTGTTTAGTAGCTAATCTCAGTGTGCTATGTGAATATATCATGAAGATGCGGTAAAGAGTAAGAATTGTTGATTACGTAAATGATCTTCGTGAAATGCATTCACGTCAGACGAACGTTCTAAGTATACATTGGTTGTATGACTTAGACGTTGACGAAAGTAGTAAGTAGGATATGAATTATCAAGAAAGTCGTAGCGAACGGTAATAAGAATAATGAAAGTCCGAGGATAAGTCGGATAGAGAATGTTATAATGAAATGTAAGCGTTAAACACTTTAGCCGAAGTAGGGTCGAGTGTACATGAATATTAAAAGGGCAGAACCTACACTTCGTGTATGGTTTGACCGTAAGGTAATGAAGAATAAAGAAATTGAATTAAAGACAATGACGTATAACGTTAAGAAGCTGAGTTAGTAATGATAACTTGGAGGACGTTCCGAGTCGAATGAACCGGACGTTTTAAGATATGAATAAGATAATGTAAAATGCTTAACGCTATGAATGCGTAGAATTAAAGATAATGATCGTATGAGTAAGACATCTACGTATGTCATGAAGCCGTAAAACAGTAGAAGAAAGTTGGTCGCGTAAACGTAGATTACAAAAACGCAAACCGTAAGAAGTAAAGTTAGTTTAAACCAATGTGTAGGTCAAGTATATGACTAATTGGTGTATGTGTTATTTCCCTATGTGCTATATAGTAAAATTGGAATGAGCAGTTCAGTGTAAACTGTAAGTTGTAGTTGTGCATAAGGCAAGTTTCCTAACTTTATTCATAGTACATGAATGCTAGTTTCTTAAACTTCTCAGATGTTGAACTTGAGAAGTCTTGTCTATGTGCAAATGTGTGATATTTGTACAAGGTGGTAGTATGTATGAGGCCTTGTGCCACAATTTGAACACTTCGGTGTTTCTATGAGATGAACTGTTCTGTGATTGAACTTTTCAATATGAGTATGTTATGTTTATACATGAACCATTATTGTTAAGTCTGTGCTAATGATTCTAGCCAGACAGAATATGTATGAAAAAAGGTAGAAGAATGAAAGTAGTTCAAAGAGTATGTGACGAATGTTTTAAAATGATAGGAATCGGGATAATTCCTATTGTTTAAGCTGCTTCATAACCTTTGTTCAGTTATTGAAGTCTTAAAAGAATGTCTAAATTCTTGAAGTTGTTTGGTCAACTGCTATGACTTGCTGGGCAATTGAATGCTCACACTTGCTTTAAATAAAAACATTTTCAGCGAACGATGTTAGAAAGAACTTAAGGATCCCGTAAAGATCAAGTTGATCGGTATCCAGACGAAGTGTCATTCAGTATGTGAATGAGCGTAAAGATCAAGTGAAGACTTGTAATGTAGAATAGTTTAATTAAACTGTAGAATAGTTTAATGAACGAATATGTATCCTTGGTGGCGAATAAAAGTCACTCGTGTAAGATTTAAAGAATAATGTAATTATCATTATTTGTAATGAACGAGATTATAAGGTAATAGAACATGGGATTTGTGAATGTATGTTGTTATATATTACTATATAATGATGTATGTTTGGTAAGAAGTGGGACCGTGACGTACAAAATCTGGGTGTGAAGATAGATCAGATTTCGGGGCGTTTCAATAACTGCACCGAAAGAGTCAGTTAATGATGAGAGATGGCCAGTAGACCCGATTTAGAAGCTAGTAGACTTGTTAGAAGAAGCTCTTAGGGGAAGAAACGAACCAGTACCACCCATTCCCCAAGCAGTTCTAGTTACAAACTTTAAGGATTTTAGAAGTGTACGACCTCCAAAATTCATGGGTACTACTGACCCTATCGTGGCTCAGACGTAGATCAAAGAGATAGAGAAGGCTTTCACCATCGCTCGTGTGGGTGAAGAACAGAAGACGACTGTAAAACCCTAACTTTTTGAATAAAGATGAATTTTCTATAAATATTATTTTTGAATATTATGGAGTGAAATTGATATAATGTTATAGTTGTGGGTAATATTTATAAATTTTACAAAGTACGTAAGTTGCTATATAATATTCGATTAATCTGGGAATATTCGTTTTAACGGGGAATATTCGTATAACGACACAATCATTGGTGGACCCCCTACGGAATTATTATCATCGAATTGAGAAAACGACAAAAATACTTTATGAAAATAATGGCGGAAGTTTTATTATTAATCGTTGAAACACAATGTGTTAAAAGTATAATGTCTACGCGTGGTTGCATAGTAGCACACCTGTAATAATTATTGATGCTTACGTGATAAGTTACTCGATTTTGTTGGTATTATTAATGTAATAATCTGAGAAAATCTTTTTATATAATACAAAATACTTTTATAAAGTTATTCTATAAATAGAATATATTATATTCTATTATGCATAGTGTTGTATAGTATTTTGTATAGTAAATTTTTTTATATAAAGCAGAATACTTTTATAAAGTTATACATTTTTATTAGACAATAATTAGAATATATTATATTTTATTATGCATAGTGTTTGCATAGTGCTCATGATAGTGTTTGCATAGTAAAATCTTTTATAAAGTTATTAGTTTTATTAGATTATAAATAGAATATATTTTATTTTATTTAAAAGATTTTGCTTTATATATGACCGTCAGATTAAAGTAAATCAATCAGGTAGTTCATGAGTTAGTTACTATGGATCCATTTTCTATAAATAAAGCTCATTCCTTCATTATTTTCTTACGAATTCAATTTGAAACTCTGGAGAGATAAACTATAGAGGGAAAGAAGAAAGTATTCTACTACTTCACTACTTATATATCCAGTACTCTTCTTCTTAAGGTAGGGAATATTATTTGTTGTACTCGTATGGGGTGTTATTCTTTTGTGTTCATAAAGAGACCTATGTTATTCCATTCTTTATTATTCTGTTGGAATAACCTGTATACGCGGGCTACCCTATACTTGGTGACATTCTTCTATTATTCTGTCTCTACTATTCTGTTGAAATATCCTGTCTATACGTTTTATGCTTAGGACTGATTAAAATCTTTATTATTACATTGGAATATCACATGCATGCTTTTTACTGCCTCGGACTGATTTAAATCTTTATAATTACATTGGAATATTACATACATGCGCTTTCGCCGAGACTGATTACATCTTTATTATTACATTGGAATATCCTGTCTATGCATTTTACTTGGGACTGGTTCCGTCTTTATTATTATTCTATTGGAATATCTTGTCTGCATGCGTTTCTGTGGGACTGATTCCGTCCTTATTAGTATTACATTTGGAATAACTTTTATCTGTCTGAAGTATCGCATGCATGGTGATTTCTTTTGTTATTCCATTCTTTATTATACTCGGTTGGTTAAAGTTTTGACTTCTATACTCCATGAAATTAGTGGAATATCCTTGATAATTAAGGCTTCATCCAAAGATCTTTTCATGGAAATATTCTTACGAGCATTCTTGAATTTTACTCTACAAAACACTATCATGTTGACAATTTGGGCGTTATTGGTTTTGGACAAATTAATTCTTGAACTTGTTTTATTGAATTCTTATATCATTGTCGTCATCCTCAAATTTATATTTTTGAAAGTCATCGGCATGGCACATGGTGCATGGATGGACTTGGTATGATTATGACCGAGGATTATTCGATGTAATCATGGTAGTAATGTTACAAATGATGTGGTAAAAGTCCTCATTGGCCCATAGTGCATTGATGGACAGTTGTTGGCATGATCATGACCATTAATGAATACACAAATATTCTTGGCCCGTAGTGCATGGATAATTGTGGTCGTGATACTAAAGAATAACCTTGGCCATAGTGCAGGGGTGATTCGATGATGTGGATTATTTATTAAGCTGAGTCCCAGCGATAAAAGTGATGAGAAAACCTTTTAAATCATAAAAGATAGTAGATTTTATTCTCTACTTGACTCTTTTAATGGATTGTTTGTTCCACTGCAGTTAAACTTGATGTTTGTTATATTTTATCAGTTTAACACTGTTTAAGGCTAATGATAATTTATTCTGCATTATCTTAGTCATAATATTTCTTACTGGGCTAGTTGAGCTCACCCTTTCTTTCACTGTTCTCTTCAGAAAATGAGAATATAGCTGGGATGAGTCGGGGAACGGAGTGATGGACCAGATGATAGTATTAGTAGTCCTCACTATTCTATGAAATAGTCTGACAATAATTGTAATGAGGACTCCTTTTGAGTTTGTATACTCTCTAGTAGATAATATTTGTATTCAAACTTACAGTTTATGTTTTGTCGTATTGTACACGACAGTTGTATTATTAAGTTGTATTTGAATTCTGTACCATGTATCTGGCGACTCAAGATGGGTGATGTATACCTAATTTTGGGGGTGTCACAACGACGTTTACATCCTACATGATGAGAGGCGAAGCGAACTACTAGTGGGAGGCGAATCAGCAGAGAGCCGGAGAAGGGATAATGACTTGGGAGAGATTCAAGACTCTGTTCTTCGAGAATTACTTCCCAAAGAGTATGAAGAATAGGATGTATAGTTCTTAGAACTTAAGCAGGGAGATATGACGGTGGCGCAATACGCGGCTAAGTTCAATGAACTAGCCCGGTTTGTTGAACACCAGGTGGTAGATGAAGAGAGGAAAGCTAGGCGTTTCGAATAAGGACTGAAGCCTTGGTTGTTTAACAAGGTATCGGTTCTTCAGATTGATTCTTTTACAACATTGTTCGAAAAGGCTATTATTGCAAAGGGAGGAAGTGAAGCTTTAAGTCTGTACAACAAAGAGAAGAAGGGTAAGAGCACATGAGGAGAGAACTGAGGATGAAGCAGCAGTGGAGGTAACAATTTAGTAAAGAGGAAGTGGGAGAATAACAACAAAAATAACAAGAATTTTAACAATCAAGTGGGAAAATTTCGTGGAGAGTTTAAGAAGAAGACGGAAGGATTCCCGAAGTGTGGAAGGTATCACCAGGGCGAGTGTTGGAAGGGGCGTAGTGTTTGTTACAACTATGGCCAAGTGGGACATTTTGCGACAAACTGTCCAAAGCCAAAGAAGATCAAAGGATGTTTCGTTTGTGGTTCGGCGGACGATCTGATCAAAGATTGCCCAAAGAAAGGAAGTAGTGAAGGAAGCGACCAATAAGAAGGAAGTGACAAGCTGATGATTGGAGGACCGACACCATTCAACCGTCCAACTGCCAGAACGTTTAATATGATTGTCCAGGACGCAATGGCTGCGAAGGACGTGGTGTCAGGTATCATCCCGATCAATGATATAAATGTGTACGTATTATTTTATTCGTGTTCCACCTGTTCTTTTGTATCGGAGGAATTTGCTAGTCGACTTAATTTACCCCGTGAACGATTAGGAAATCCCTTAAACATGGGAGTTGATAATAAGGAAGTAATCCCTGTAGAATATGTTTACAGATATTGTCGCGCAAACATTAGAAATCATGAACTAAGCGTAGACTTGATCCCGATAAGATTGGGAGAGTTTGACGTAATATTGGGAATGGATTGGTTGTATAACCATGCTGCGATAATTGATTGTCAGAATAAAAGTGTGAACCTTCAGACTCTAAATAAGTCTAAGGTGGTGTTTTATGGTAGCTCATCGCTTAAGCAATCGTGTTGCCTTACGATGATGTAGGCCAAGAAATTGTTAAGGAAATGATGTGTAGGTTACTTAGCATACATTGTTGATACTCAGAAGAAGGGAGTAGAAATTCAGGATATATCCTTAGTAAGGGAATTTTAAGATGTATTTTTGAATGATCTACCTGGTCTTCCGCCAGATAAAAAAATTGAATTCGTAATAGACTTAGCACTGGGAATTGCACCGATTTCAAAAGCTTCATATCGTATGGCGCCAGTAAAAATGAAGGAATTAATGATATAATTTCAAGAGTTGCTGGATATGGGTTACATACGACCAAGTGTGTCTCCTTGGGGAGCACCAGTGTTATTTGTAAAGAAGAAGGATGGATCGATGAGGCTCGGTATCGATTATCGAGAATTAAACAGAGTAACGATTAAGAATGTAAGATCCCAAATAATTAATAAATGAAATTTAATTTCCTCTAATTATTATTTTGAAATAGTAAGGGTTGATGTGATTAATGTGGATAGTTACGGGTAAAATACGTAAATATTTCAAAATATGCAAGTGGTTATAAAATATTCATTGTTGTCGGGGAATATTCGTTTGGTCGTGGAATATTAAATCTTTGTCGGGGAATATTAAATGCGACAGTAGCGACCATGTGTGAGCCCATAACAAAAGCGATTGGAGGAAGAAAATGACAAATATAAGTTGTTTAAAAATAACGGCGTAGTTATTCTGAGATTTACCTTTGTTGGAATACCGGTTGGTTAAAACACGATGTCTGGCGTTGTTGAGCGGTAGCACTGCAGTATTGCACCAATTATTGACTCTTACGTGAAGGCACTACTCAATAATGGTTACGATAATTCTTTATTCGATGTTTTATTTTATTGATTCAATAATTGCTGCGTTGATATTTTATATTCTTTGTTGTTTTAATAATTGTCATTACGATATTTTTCATTGTCGAAACAATAATTCATATTATCTGAATAATATTATTAGATAACATTATTGGCAATGTCTAGAAAGTTACATCTAAGGAGAGGTTTGGTCACCTAATTGCGGCGCCCGATGAGGAGAAATTCTTATTGAAAGCCCTGCTCTCACAGGAAGCTGCACAGTTGTCGATATTGTGATTACGTAATATTATTTGTGAATAATTAATTATTGATTCATATGATGAGAGAAAATATTGATTTTATGTGGATATAGATGGAAAAATTTTTAATGTGACAATTGTTAAAAATTGAAATTTTATCTTTTACGATAAAATAATTCATTTAAATATATATTATTATATTTTAATAATATAATAATGGTGATATTTTTACAACGAATGTGGGATATATGAGTATCGAGGAGGAAGAGTATTTTTGTTGCAATAAATGTTTAAAACATGTTAAACATGTCGGTTGGACCCCATTTATTATTTGAAATTTGATTATAGCCTCTAAAATCACCCGTTTGTGGATTTGGTCAATTTACATTTGGGAATTTAGAAAAACTTTCTTACTGCAAAGTTGTAGAAATTGGATTTCCTATAAAAACTCATGAGATTCGAATTTTCTGATAAAAGGGCTATTTATTGTGAATTATTGAAGTTCGAAGCTCAAAATAATTAATTTTGGAAGTTTAAATTATTTTAAATTAGAAAAACGTTTTTTATTTTCTTCTAGAAGGTTGGCATGTGTGAATTGCTGAGATTCAGATTTCAAAGAATCGTATAATATTTTTATAAATATTAATATTTTATTAAATTTTTACGCTTTGGTGTTACAGCGATTTCCTATAAATAGGTGCTTAGGTTAGAATTGAAAATCACACGAAAACTGAAGTTTTCTCTCTCTATATTATCGGCGTATTCTTGTGAGTATTTTGAGTATACTTTGAGTATTGCTATCGGTGAAAGTTCAAGATATAGTCTATATCCGATATTCCGGTTAAATCTTGATCTTTCGAGGTAAGGGATATTATTTTTTTAGTAATGATATTATTTCTTCAATATCATTATCTTTGAAATATTGATCTGAAGTTTTTATCAAATTTGGAACATTTGGTGTGAGTTACTATTCACGTATCGGAACTATTCACGTATCTGACCTTTATTCACGAATCTGGCCTTATTCATCGAAAATGAAAATTTTTCTTTTAAGTCCAAAATATCTATTGTGGATACTAGCTTTGATTGTATCCATGTTTTGATCATTCTTGAATTTTACACCACTATGATTATTTTTGAGAGGTATTTTTGGGCGTGGATAAAACAAAGTACGAATCCTTAATCCTTAATCCTTGTCATTTTGATTCCTTTGGATTCGTTTTTTTTTTTAAAATATTTTTCATCATCCTCGGTCTTAAATGATGATATTATTGAATATCTTTGGCACATAGTGCAAAGATGAATGATTTATGATGAATATCTTTGGCGATGGTGCAAAGATGAATGATTTCGATGAATATCTTTGGCCGTGGTGCAAAATGAATGATTTTGATGAATATCTTTGGCCCGTAGTGCAAAGATGAGCAGTGTTTAGATGAACATGACCAAGCTGGTGAATGTCCTTGGCACATAGTGCAAGGATGAATATTTGATCTCGGATATATATTGATTGATGTTACGAGGATAAAAATAGGCGATGAACTTTAAAATTCATACATAGAAGATAGTAGTTTGCATTCTCTACTTAACTCTTCTAATGAATTATTATTTCATTGCGAATATTGATTTAAAACTTGTTGTCTATTGTATTCTATTATATTTTTCCTGTTGAAGACTAACGATAATTTTGTTGTATATTATCTTAGTCATAATATTCTTTCTTGGGCTAGTCGAGCTCACCCTTTTCCTTTTGTTCCATTTTTCTTCTCGGGAGGCGAGAATATAAGCGAAATGCGAGTCGGGGTATGGAATGAAAGTTCTAGGGAGAGTTGTTTAGTAGTCCTCACCATTGTTGTAAAATAATGTACCAATAATTATGATGAGGATTTATTTGTATGTGGATATTGTCTAGATGGCAATATTTGTATTTAAACTCACAGTTTACTATTGTAATAATAAAGTTGTAGTTGTTTACATGCAGGTGTATTGACAACTCGAGAATGGGGATGTAGACCTATTTTGGGGGTGTCACGGTTGGTATCGAGCTTAGGGATATGATCTCTGGCGGAGATCGGGGAATTGAACTAGGAGGGAGGCAGAGTAAATCCTTCGCTAGTGTGTCCTACTAAGCTTATTTGATAGTTGAATCGATATATAGGGATATTATGTGATATATTGATTTCCTTAATTAACCCTTGTTTTATGGCGATGTTGAGAATGTCGTGAGAATATTAACAATGGAAATGAGGCCAGGTGGAGCGCTTTGTACTCACCAACGAGGAGAGCGTGCACAGCAGTGGGCAATGTTCCTCATGTGAACAACACCACCGAAGCGAGATGATGAGCGAGGGGATATTTAGAAGCTTTTTACGATTCATGCAAAATCGAATGAGGAGACTCGTGTTCAAAACATAGGAGGAAATGATAGCAATTCACGGGTTGTCCACGACCAAGTTCAAAGAGTTGGGACCACGAATTTAAGGGAAAGCGGATCCTATCATGGCGAAACATGGGTCAAGCAAATTACCAAGATATTCGATGTCTTGGGATGCACGGAAGAACAGAAGGTTCCATTCGCCACCTTTATGTTAAAAATGGCGAGGCGGAGACTCTGGTGGGAGTCTATGGCGTACCCATCCAAATACTTTTCGGCATGTCTTGGGAGACATTTGAAACTATTTAATGACAAATACTTTCACGAAAGTGTTAAATCATATGAAGGAAGTGGAGTTTATTAGGCTGGAAGCGAACAACATGGCGGTGTCTCGATCTGAGGCAAAGTTTTGCGAGTTATCGGTTTGCACCTCATTTGGTGGAGAATGAGGAACATATGCCAGCGGATGTTTACGAGAGGTTTGAAACCCGGCATATGTCGATATCTCATCTCTCATAAATTTTCTCTCTATTCAGGATGTTGTTAACGAGGCTCAATTGTTAGAAGCGAGATAACGATGCAGTCAGCCAACCGAGGTACCACAATCGAGGATCATCTGGGAGATAGCGATCAACAAAACAACAATAATCGGTGGAGAAAGAAAAGAGGCGGACAAAATGGTAACCACTCTGGTGGTAATCATAGCCATGAAAATAGAAAAAAGCGAGTCGGGAGGAGATTTTAAAAGAGGAGATTCAACAACAACCATGTGAAGGCAGCAGCGGTGCAATGACAAGCTGGTTCCAAGGAGAGAAGCGACCACCGGTCATATATCTATAAATCACGAAAAAGAGGACATATCGGTCAAATTGCCCACACGAGTTCGGTATGCTATAATTGTGGAAAGGAAGGACATATCGCTCGAGATTGCATGGTAGCGAAACCTAGTTCAATGAGGGACGGTGACTCAAAAGACATCCCGAGAAAAAGTCAAAGTCAACGATTCTGGAAGAAGCGTTTGTTGTGATTTGGTCAAAATATGAGGAACCCAAACGAGGTGATCACGGGTAAGCTATTTATAAATTCTTGTGAAGTTTATACTTTACTAGAATCTGGTGCTACCCATTCATTTATCTCTCTCTACCTTGTGCTCAGCGTTTAAACTTGACTCAGGAGAAATTAGACTTTGACCTATCTGTGGAAACTCCGTTGGGAGAAACTTTCATCACATCCACTTTGTTTATAAATCTTGTCTAATCCATGTTGGCACCCTTATCTTACCCATTGACCTTATCTCTTTAAAGATACTTGCTTTTGATGTGATTTTAGGGATTGATTGGTTAACTACTCATCATACCAAATTTGATTGTTTTAAATGGGTTGTTAGCTTTCATATTCCTAAACAACTTTGTTGTTCAATTCAAGCAACTAAACCATTAAAATCAATCCTTTGTCATATCTAATCATAAAGCTATTCGTTTATTAAAAAAGCGGATGTCAAGCTTTCTTAGCCCATGTTATGGATTTGAATAAAGACACGTCAAAATTGAATAATATTCTGTTGTTATTAACTTTCTGGCGTATTTCTGAAGAACTTCGGTCTACCCCGAGCGTGAAGTTGAATTCTTTATTGACCTTGAACACAGTACAAAGCCCATTTCTAAAACCCCATATCGAATGACTCTATTGAACTTGAGGTTAAAGGTCCAACTACGGGAGTTGTTGGACATTGGTTTCATTAGATCTAGTACATCTCCTTGGGGTGCTCTGTTTTTATTTGTAAAGAAGAAAAAGCGGGGTATATCGACTTTGTATTGACTATCGGGGAATTGAACCATGTCACTATCAAAAATAGGTATCCTCTACCTCGTATTGATGACTTGTTTGACCCGATTGCAAGGAGCACAATTCTTTTCAAAAATCGATCTTAGATTACGGATATCATCAATTTGAACATTAGAATGAGGATATTCAAAGACCCGCCTTTAGAACTTCGATGCGGGCATTATGAATTCTTAGTTATGTCTTTCGGATTGACTAATGCTCCTGCGGCTTTCATGGATATGATGAGCCGAAGTATTCAAAGAGTATTTGGATCGATTCG
This sequence comes from Panax ginseng, assembly GCA_020205605.1. Lineage (NCBI taxonomy): Eukaryota > Viridiplantae > Streptophyta > Magnoliopsida > Apiales > Araliaceae > Panax > Panax ginseng. The sequence goes on along the minus strand of CM035147.1, from coordinate 19,738,875 downwards.
TTGTTGTCTTTATTGATGACATCCTCATATATTCAAAAGCCATGAAGATCATGAGCACCATTTGAAGTTGGTACTCCAAAGGCTTCGTGAAAACAAGCTTTATGCCAAGTTAAAGAAATCACGAGTTACGGCTTGAGGAAGTAGCATTTCTTGGGCATGTGGTGTCAAAACATGGAGTATCTGTTGACGGCGAAGATTGAAGCAATACAAAGTTAGGGAACAACAAAGTCGGTGGTGAAGTCACGTAGCTTTTGGGCTTAGTGGTTATTATCGGAGATTAGTGGAAGGGTTTTCTCGAATCGCTACTCCGTTAACTCATCTAACTCGGAAGGATACAAAATTCGTTTGGAAGCGAAGAATGCGAGAAGAGTTTCCAAGAGCTTAAGAGGAGACTTATTTCGCGACTGTTCTAACAATACCATCTGGTTCGGATGGATTTGCTATCTCTGATGATGCTTGGGCAAAGGGTTAGGATGTGTTCTCATGCAGCGTGGGAAAGTCATAGCCTATGCCTCGCGACAACTTAAAAAATATGAGAGGAATTATCCTACTCATGATCTAGAGTTAGCGTGATCGTTTTTGGCGCTAAAGATCTGGAGGCACTATCTATATGGAGAGAAAGTGGAGATATATTAGAGCCATAAAAGCCTTAAATATTTCTTCACTCAAAAAGAACTTAACATCTGGCGACGTTGGCTCGAGCTATTGAAGACTACGACCACACTATTTAATACCATCACGGAAAAGCGAGCGTGGTAGTAGGCGATGCGTTGAGTAGAAGATCATATCACGAGGAATGAGTGCGATGATGTCAAATATCGCGTAGAGCCAACTTTAATAGAAAAAGTTAAGGTTGCTCAAGCCACGAGCCGCAGGCCAGTGATGCATATGAAGAAGAAAGTACAAGAAGCTATTAGGAGCGAGAATTGATGAAGAAGGAATACTTGAGTCCACTCCGAGACTTTGTGTTCCTAACGATTACGATTTGAAGTACAAGATTATGATGGAGGCACACAATACACCATTTGCAATCCATCAAGGAAGTACTAAAATGTATCGTGATCTTGACATACATTTTGGTGGAACAATATGAAGAGAGAGATTGCAAAGTTTATCTCAACATGTTTAACTTGTCAGCGTGTAAAGCGGAGCATCAAGTGCCTAAGGGACCATTGCAACCACTTGAGATTCCGAAATGGAAGTGGGAACACATTACCATGGATTTAGTTCACGGGACTTCCACGGTTTCTCAAGGCATAAATGCTATTTGGGTTATTGTTGATAGATTAACCAAATCTGCTCATTTCTTGCCAATACGGAGACTTATTCCCTTGAGCGTCTTGCTCAAATGTACGTAAATGAGATTGTGAGATTGCATGGCATGCCAGTATCCATAGTTTGGATCGTGATCCAAGATTCACTTCAAGATTTTGGGTTAGCTTGCAAAAAGCTATGGAGTGCAGTTTAAGATTGATTCGGCATACCATCCTCAAGCAGACGGACAATCGAGAGAGGACTATTCAAACTCTTGAAGATTTATTAAGACTCATGTCCTAGACTTCAAGGCGGTTGGGATAAGTATTTACCATTGGTGGAATTCTCCTACAACAACAGTTATCAGGCAAGTATAGGTGTGGCCCCATTCGAAGCATTATATGGGCGAAAGTGTCGCTCTCCAATATGTTGGGATGAGGTGGGTGAAGCAACATTGTTGGGACCCGAGTTAAATGCGTATGACTCTGAAAAGATCCAAATGATTCGACAACGCGTATACAAAGCGGCACAAGATCGACAAAAGAGTTATGCGGATCTTCATCGAAAGGATGTGGAATTTAGTATAGGGGATCATGTATTGTTGCGTGTTGCCCCATGGAAGGGAGTTACAAGATTAGGGAAGAGAGAAAGCTCGATCCACGATTTATTGGTCCATTTCAAATTCTTGACCGAGTAGGAAATGTAGCCTATAGACTCGCGTTACCTCCAGTATGTCTCGTGTTCATAATGTGTTTCACATATCATGCTTAAATAAATATGTGAAAGACCGAATCACGTTATTGAGTTAGAACCAGGACGAGATAGTAGAAGACTTAGCGTATGAGGAAGTACTGTCAAGATCTTGGATAGGAAGGAGCATGTCCTACATGACGAAGGTCATACCACAAGTTAAAGTCTTGTGGAGAAACCATGCTATAGAGGAAATGACACAGGGAGTTGGAAGCGAAATGAAAGCGAGGTATCCTCATCTTTTGAAACACACCAGTCGTCGTCGTCAATTTCGGGGCGAAATTTCATAAGGAGGGAGGTTGTAAGATCCCAAATAATTAATAAATGAAATTTAATTTCCTCTAATTATTATTTTGAAATAGTAAGGGTTGATGTGATTAATGTGGATATGATTCACGGGTAAAATATCATGAAATATTTCAAAATATGCAAGTGGTTATAAAATATTCATTGTTGTCGGGAATATTCGTTTAGTCGTGGAATATTAAATGCTTTGTCGGGGAATATTAAATGCAGCCCAGTAGCGACCATGTGTGGGCCCCATAACGAAAAGCAATTGGAGGAAGAAAATGACAAATATAAGTTGTTTAAAAATAACAGGCGTAGTTATTCTGAATTTACCTTTGTTGGAATACCGGTGGTTAAAACACGATGTCTGGCGTTGTTGAGCGGTAGCACCGCAGTATTGCACCAATTATTGACTCTTACGTGAAGGGCACTACTCAATAATGGTTACGATAATTCTTGTTTAGGTGTTTTATTTTATTGATTCAATAATTCTTTGCGTTGATATTTTATATATTCTTTGTTGTTTTAATAATTGTCATTACGGTATTTTTCATTGTCGAAACAATAATTCATATTATCTGAATAATATTATTAGATAACATTATTGGCAATGTCTAGAAAGTTACATCTAAGGAGAGGTTTGGTCACCTAATTGCGGCATGATGAGAGAAATTCTTATTGGAAGCCCCTGCTCACAGAAGCTGCACGGTTGTCGATATTGTGATTACTGTAATATTATTTGTGAATAATTAATTATTGATTCATATGATGAGGAAAATATTGATTTTATGTGGATATAGATGGAGAAAATTTTTAATGTGACAATTGTTAAAAATTGAAATTTTATCTTTTACGATAAAATAATTCATTTAAATATATATTATTATATTTTAATAATATAATAATGGTGATATTTTTACAACGAATGTGGGATATATGAGTATCTGAGGAGGAAGAGTATTTTTGTTGCAATAAATGTTTAAAACATGTTAAACATGTCGGTGGACCCCATTTATTGATTGAAATTTGATTATAAATCTAAATCACCCGTTTGTGGATTTCGGTCAATTTCTGTTGGGAATTTAGAAAAACTTTCTTCTGCAAAGTTGTAGAGATTGGATTTCCTATAAAAACTCGCGAGATTCGAATTTTCTGATAAAAGGGCTATTTATTGTGAATTATTGAAGTTAGAAGCTCAAAATAATTAATTTTGGAAGTTTAAATTATTTTAAATTAGAAAAACGTTTTTTTATTTTCTTCTAGAAGGTTGGCATGTGTGAATTCTTTGAGATTCAGATTTCAAAGAATCGTATAATATTTTATAAATATTAATATTTTATTAAATTTTACTTTTTGGTGTTCTAAGCGATTTCCTATAAATAGGTGCTTAGGTTAGAATTGAAAATCACACGAAACTGAAGTTTTCTCTCTCTATATTATCGGCGTATTCTTGTGAGTATTTTGAGTATACTTTGAGTATTGCTATCGGTGAAAGTTCAAGATATAGTCATATCCGATATTCCGGTTAAATCTTGATCTTTAAGGTAAGGGATATTATTTTTTTCGTAATGATATTATTTCTTCAATATCATTATCTTTGAAATATTGATCTGAAGTTTTTATCAAATTTGGAACATTTGGTGTCGGAGTTACTATTCACGTATCTTGGCCTATTCACGTATCTGACCTTTATTCACGAATCTGGCACTATTCATGAAAAAATGAAAATTTTCTTTTAAGTCCAAAATATCTATTGTGGATACTAGCTTTGATTGTATCCATGTTTTGATCATTCTTGAATTTTACGCCACTATGATTATTTTTGAGGTATTTTTGGGCGTGGATAAAACAAAGTACGAATCCTTAATCCTTAATCCTTGTCATTTTGATTCCTTTGGATTTGTTTTTTTTTTTTTAAAATATTTTTCATCATCCTCGGTCTTAAATGATGATATTATTGAATATCTTTGGCACATAGTGCAAAGATGAATGATTTATGATGAATATCTTTGGCGATGGTGCAAAGATGAATGATTTCGATGAATATCTTTGGCGTAGTGCAAAAGATGAATGATTTTGATGAATATCTTTGGCCCGTAGTGCAAAGATGAGCAGTGTTTAGATGAACATGACCAAGTATTTGGTGAATGTCCTTGGCACGTAGTGCAAGGATGAATATTTGATCTCAGGATATATATTGATTGATGTTACGAGGATAAAAATAGAGCGATGAACTTTAAAATTCATACATAGAAGATAGTAGTTTGCATTCTCTACTTAACTCTTCTAATGAATTATTATTTCATTGCGAATATTGATTTAAAACTTGTTGTCTATTGTATTCTATTATATTTTTTTCCTGTTGAAGACTAACGATAATTTTGTTGTATATTATCTTAGTCATAATATTCTTTACTGGGCTAGTCGAGCTCACCCTTTTCCTTTTTGTTCCATTTTTCTTCTCGGGAGGCGAGAATATAAGCGAGTGCAGTCGGGGTATGGAATGAAAGTTCTAGGGAGAGTTGTTTAGTAGTCCTCACCATTGTTGTAAAATAATGTACCAATAATTATGATGAGGATTTATTTGTATGTGGATATTGTCTAGATGGCAATATCTGTATTTAAACTCACAGTTTTACTATTGTAATAATAAAGTTGTAGTTGTTTCTGTACCGTGTATTGACAACTCAGAATGGGGGATGTAGACCTATTTTGGGGGTGTCACAAAGAATATATAGATATTCGTTACCAAGGATAGATGACCTTTTTGACCATCTGAAGGGAGCCAAGTGTTTCTCAAAGATAGATTTGTGAATGGGTTATCACTAGTTGAAGGTACGGGAGGAGGACATCAAAGACGGCGTTTCGAACTCGTTACGGACATTTTGAATTTCTAGTGATGTCATTCGGGTTAACGAATGCTCCGACATCATTTATGGACTTAATGAACCGAGTCTTTAAGCCATTCTTAGATAAATTCGTAGTAGTTTTCATCGATGATATATTGATCTACTCAAAGAAGAAAGAAGAACACACCGCACATCTGAAGATGGTTTTGGAGGCACTAAGAAAAGAGAAGTTGTATGCGAAATTTTCTAAGTGTGAATTTTGGATGGAAAAGGTTCAATTATTAGGACACGTGGTGGATAAGGATGGAATTTCCGAAAGTAGAAGCGATGAGTGATTGGGAGAAACCAAAGACGCCAACCAAAGTAAGAAGTTTCTTAGGGTTAGCTGGGTACTGTCGAAGATTTATTCAGGATTTTTCTAAAATAGCAACCCCGTTGACCAATTTAACGAGGAAGACGGTGAAGTTTGTATGGACGGACAAGCGTGAGGAAAGTTTCCAATAGTTGAAAAAGATATTGAGTGAGGAACCTGTATTATCATTACCAGATGATACGGGAGGATTTGTGGTGTATAATGATGTGTCGCATAGAGGACTGGGATGTGTGCTGATGCAACATGGCAAAGTCATTGCGTATGCATCACGACAATTAAAGGATTACAAAAAATGATACCTTACTCATGACTTAGAGTTAGCGGCAGTAGTTTTTGCGTTGAAATTTTGGAGACACTATTTGTACGGAGAAAAAATATGAGATATACACGGACCACAATAGTCTGAAATATATCTTCACACAGAAGGAGTTGAAAATGCGTCAGAGGAGGTGGTTAGAATTGATTAAGGATTATGACTGCGACATTCTTCATCACCCGGGGAAAGCAAATATAGTGGCCGACGCGCTAAGTAGGAAAGGAAGGGAGAAGTTATATCAATTGACAACTCAGGAGGAGTTAATAAAAGATATGGAGAAATTAGAGATAGTAGTAAAGGGATTAGAGAGGTCTGAGGAAAAATTGTTTGCAGTAGAAGCTCGTCCAACCTTGTTGGACAGAATTAAAGAATCATAAGAAAAGGATGAGGAGTGCGAGAGAATCAGAAAGAGGATCGCTGAAAATGAAGAGGAGAGATTTAAGATGGATAGAGATGGTATTTTGAGATTTGAAGGAAGAGTGTGGGTACCAGTGATAACCGAGTTAAGGGAATAAATTTTACACGAAGCACACAATACGACGTATTCCGTTCATCCAGGACGCACGAAGATGTATTGAAATTTATGGAAACATTTTTGGTGGCCCAATCTGAAATGAGAAATTGCGGAGTGCGTTAGCAGATGTCTTATGGGTCAACGGGCCAAAGCAGAGCACCAGAGGCCGAGTGGTTTACTCCAACCGTTGGAAATATCGGAATGGAAATGGGAGCATATTACGATGGATTTCGTGGTAGGACTTCCCGTCACGCATAAAGGTTTGGATGCCATTTGGGTTATCGTAGATCGACTAACGAAGACGGCTCATTTTCTACCAATCAAGATCCAATATAGTTTGAATTAGTTAGCGAATCTGTACATAAGGGAAATTGTTTCATGACATGGAGTGCCGGTATCGATTGTCTCTGACCGAGATCCGCGCTTCATGTCAAAATTCTGGAAAAGCTTACAAGAAAGGATGGGAACACAATTGATGTTAAGTACCGCTTATCATCCGTAGACAGACGGGCAAAGTGAGCGAACGATACAATCGTTGGAAGACATGCTTAGAACTTGCATGATGGACTTCAAATGAAGTTGGGATGATCACCTACCCTTAGTAAAATTTGCTTATAACAATAGTTACCATGCAAGTATAGGCATGCCACCGTACGAAGCTCTTTATTGGAAGAAGTGTAGAACACAGTTGTGTTGGGATGAAGTTGGAGAACGAAAGATACTAGGGCCGAAATTAGTTCAACAAACCGCAGATGTGGTGACATTGATAAGAGCTAGATTAGTAGCTACACAAGATTTCCAGAAGAAATATGCAGACTTGCATCGACAGGACAACGACTTTGAAGTCGGAAGTCACGTTTTCTTAAAAGTATCTCCCCGGAAGGGAAAAATAAGATTCGGCAAGAAAGGAAAATTGAGTCTGAGGTTCATAGGACCATTCGAGATACTGAAGCGAGTGGGCGAAGTCCTGAGTTGGAGCACATCCATAATGTGTTTCACATCTCCATGTTGCGTCCATACAAGCCTGACTACAATCACGTGATTTCTTACGAGCCCGTTCAAGTAGAGAAGAATCTGGAATATGAAGAAATTTCTGTCCAGATATTAGATAGGAAAGAACAGACATTAAGGAATAAAAGTATATCTTCAGTGAAAGTGTTTTGGCGAGGCCACGTGGGAATTAGAAGATAAGATGCGAAGAGATTATCCCCATTTATTTGTATAACCTTGTACCAATTCCGAGGATGGAATTTTTATAAGGGGGGGGGGAGGATGTAAGAACCATGAAATTCATGAATAAATAAATATTTTGATATAATAAGAAAATAAATATTTATTTGAATATAAATATTGATGTGTAATAAGATGAGTAATTCAATTAGTGGAAATTGAATGTATATGAGGATTGAGAATTGTGGAATGCCTTGTGTGGCATAATAAGGAATGAGGAAATTCATGAAGTGAATTATAAGAGAAATAGTTACTAAGAGGATGATTAATTACGTGTAATTATGTGATTCCATATATGGAATGAATAAGCTTCTAACTAGTAATATCACAAATATGGAAGTTAATTCGTGTCATGTAAAACTAGTGTGGTGATAGAGGTTGAAACTGACTTAGAGCTAAACAAGTTTAAGATTTGCCAAGGCAAAGTATTTGCACCTCTCAAGATTACTACAAAGGCCAGGCAAATTGCTGCCAAGGGCGATCTGGGAAAGTTAGTTTTATTGTAGAAATGAAATGGAACATTATTGTAATGTGTGACATGAATAAAATCATACGATAAGAATACATTTTAATGACATAAAGTACCAAGTAGTACAATGAAATCATATGTAATCTTTAATACAGAAAAAATTAAATATCTGTGTATTTCAGAAATTGGGAAAGGAATTACATGTGTAAAATGAACAGTTAATATTAAATAATCTTATAATATGGTTAGGTGAGTAGTAAAAATAATTATGGGATATACCCGAAAAATAATAGCTAATTGTGTTATCTTAATGTACATGGATTATATGATGTGAGTACATAAATAATCCTTAATTTTCCTAATATGGTAACAATTGTACATTAAAATTACATTTTGGGAATTAAAGTAACTAACTGAGCAAAATTTAAGCACATTGTTGAGAAATAAAATCCATCAGTTGAACAAAACAAGTACATGAACAGTAACCTATAGCCTAATTACGTAACTTCCAAGGTGTGATCATTGGCTATGGAAATGGTTGATGGTGAGTGGTTGAGAAACTCTTAATTAACCAGTGTGTTTTCCTTCTACACCATGGATTACAACCTCAGTACAAACTCATTAGCCAGTCCACCATTCCTTTATAAATAGCAGTTCAATTCTCAGTTTTACGTTGATGTGTTTTGTATGATGAAACTATGAGAATTTGAGTTTGAGTGTTTGTTGTTTAAAGAAGAGGCTAGCAATCTCAGAATGAAGAAACTAAGTACACTAAGCTTCAAGAGGTATAAAAATCCTAACTTTTGTTCTTAGTTAAGTTTTTTCAAATTCTTAGAAATTACATGAATTCTCTGACAATTAATATGAATTGATATGCCATCATGTGTTTATGAAGTATGTTTACATATAAGGAATCTTTAATGATGGATTGAAAATGTTTAAACCGATAAAAATGAAGGATAGTTGATGCTTTCTGAGAAAGCGAGTATGTTACTAGAGTTGTTCGGTAGAAGCAGATCGCCGGTTTATCTTAAGGTGCAACCTTGGTATTGCGTTTTACCCCAAGACCCGGTTTACGGTTTTTGTTATGTTATAGGTTGCTAATTTGGTATTATGACTTCTATATATGCCTGAAAATAAGTATAACATGTAGTACAAAGCTTCCTTATGAGTTATGAAGTGATCGACATGATTTAGTGAGAGATTTATGACAAGAACTTTATGTTTTGAAAAAAAACATTGATGGAATACATGTTCTACTAGTTCTGAACTTAGTAGTTTATACACATGACTGATTTCAAACATAAATGAGCATGATATAGTGTTTATAGTTCCTTTGCTCGTGACTAAACTTGTTAGACCTTGTGTTAGAGAAATTTTCAAGAAAATCTTGATATAACAAAACAAATATGCATGAAAACTAAATGATGTATGTTCTGATCTTGTGAGGATGATAACATGACTTGACTATATATGATAAGAGCTTTAAAGTTATTTTGTATGTGTTGAATTGCATCATTCGAGTTTAAAATGATTTCAAAGGAAAACTTGAATATGTTTTCAAACCAATTGCTTTAGTATGAGAGGTTAAGTTCTGAGAATCTAAAATAACATGTTTACGTTCATTATGTCTCTATATGTGTTTGATATAATGAAAGTAAACCAAGCATGAGTTTGAAGCATGTTTCAAAGTACTAACTGATGCTAGTTATGAATAAATAATATGAACTCTATGAGCATGTGTATTAACAGATTATGTGATCTCTCTTGGTGGACATATGGCCAAAGTTATAAAGTATGGTGATTACATGACCCTTTTATGCTTTACTTCCATGGAAATCGTAAACTAAAACATGTAAAAATGAACTCGTGAATGGTCATATGCTTATGTGAGAACCTTTAGCATGTATAGGTATAAAGTATACGTGTATAGGTATGTTAGGTGTGGACTGAAACCAGGAGAGCAGAAGCTCAACTCTGGCCAGGCTAGAGGACAGTGCAACTGCGACGTCCCTAAGCCTAGCCAGGGCGCATCTACGCCATCCTGCAGTTGGTTTTGGATTTTGTTTGTAATCTGATGTTCAAAGCATGCTTATATGGTTACTTTAACTTGTGTTATGTGACTAGTATACTATTCGATGTGGTAAGAAGCATGCTAGGTAATAGAATCAAATAAGTTAATAAGACATTATAACTTTCAAGAATGAAGTTCGAAAAGGTAGTTGCAAACTATAAAGCAATGATTTGAAAATGCATTGTTGAACTTTGTGGTGTTATACAATCTGATTTGTGCTATGGGGATGTAGGATATGTGATGTAGTATGTATAGATTATACAACTAAGTTAGACGTTTATGTGTACGTTTGAACTTACATAGGTGAGCTTATGTAACTAATGAATTATGTTAGGATTCGAAAGGGTGTTGATAAGCTATATTTTGGTAAACTACGCTTGAGGCAAGTACTCGAACCTTACTCTTTATTGAGCATTACTTGAACTTGTACTATTATTGATCATACAAGTAGAACTTGTACTATTAATTGGATTTCATCAGATGGGTATGAAAACCATCTGATGAAATCCAAACATCGCAGATAAATTTACAAGCTGCTTACAGCTGAAAATGTCCATCACGGGAACCGAATCTAGATCCAATAAACTGAATATGTGATCACATGATTCCTAGGCTCACATGATGCTGCAATTTGTATAAAAGCAGTAAGCACGTATATATATATATATATATATAAGTTGTAAATATATATATATATACAGACATGATCACCAACCACGAAGCACCTCCATGGGGGATCAGAAATGTAAATAAAGCTGTAAAAGCTATCAACCACCATGGAGGAAACTCCAGGCGGGACAAAACGTAAATAAAGCTGTAAACGTTATCAACCACCACGGAGGAAACTCCAAGCGGGACAAAACGTAACCACCACGGAGGAAACTCCAGACGGGACAAAACGTAAATAAAGCTGTAAAAGCGATCAACCGCCACGAAATAAACTCCAGGTGGGATAATATATATATATATATGTATATATATATAAGCAATAAACGCACTAGATATAAAATTCAGGCTCATCGAGCAGAGTTCGACACACAGTTCATATATATTATAAATATATATATATATATATATATATATATATATATATATATATATATATATATATATTAAAGCGATGGCGCTCAGGATATAAAGTCCGGGCTCATCGAACAAAATTCGACAACGAGTTAATATATATAAGTATATATATATTAAAGCGATGAAACGCCTCTCGGGCAAAGTCTAGGCTCATCGAACAAAGTTTGACACACGGTTCATATATATATATATATATATATATAAGCAAATAAACGCTCCATCGAAGTCTAGGCTCAATTGAGGCATAACTCGATAATGTTAGTCCATATATATATATATATATATATATATATATATATATAACTAAAATAAAACCACGATTTGAAGTGCAGGCAAATAGGCGCAACCACGACTCTCAGCGTGAAGAAGGGTGTGTGCAAAGATGAGGAGAAAGGCTTTAAAGTGTGTGAGAAGGCTTACAGTGGGCTGCCAAAGAAGACTTCTATATCTTTAAAGTAGATGAAACTCGGCTCCCACCGGTACAAGAGTAGCTATATGTGAGCTCACAAGTGTTTAAAATGAGAAAGCACTCAGTATATTGCAAGTACGGAGCAAATTTGACAGGGCTTCCTCGCCTTTTCTCCCCTTAAAATGGCCACCCGTAGCCCTCTATTTATAGAGGGGGGAGCCGCAGGTGTACCTGAGGCTGCCCGGGTTGCCCCGGGTTTTGCAGATCGTGTCGTCTCGCAGTACGTGCACGTAGGCACTGCAATATCCGCTCGAACTTTCAAAATTGCAATTCGGGCATCCGACTGAGGTATGTAAGACCTATTTCGGACCGCCGTTGTCAAGAGTTATACAATGGCATGGGATTAGAGGTTGTACAAAGTCATGAAGATGGGACGGTGCCATCCGGTCTTCAAGCTTCAAATTCTATCCGTTACCCTGCACAATAGTCACTCGGGATTGGTTTTTCTTGATTCTTGTGGGACATTGTTGTGTAGAAATGCGTGTATGAAATGTTGAGATGGCGTGATGTGGCATTAAGGTGGAGAGATGATGACTTTGCCTCTCATCGGAGTTATCAGCGGTTTGAAATGATAAAGCGAGCGTTGCTCGAGGTTATCACGAGATTGATTGGTACTACTGAGTGTTGAAGGTCCTCAGTGTCATCTCTGAGGTGCGCCTATATTCCCGGTGTTATCTTCGGGCTTTTTACTGAGTGCCTCGGTGTGAGTGCTGAGGTTGAAGATGATCTCATGCATTTGAAACAAACATTTCTGGGGTTATCGCCGAAACTGCATTCCTTGGGGTTATCACCAAGGGTGGTAGCTGCTACTCCCAATGTTGGGACTGAGACTGGATACCTCGGGGTTATCTCCGAGATTAATCGGTCTTCTCCGGTGGAATTTCTGGTATTGGAACTGCATGCCTCGGGGTTATCTCCGAGGTTGGAATTGTTACTCCCGATGTGTGTTCTGGGGTTGAGATTGAACTTACGGTAGTATCCGGACTGGATGTGAACGTCCTCCGGGGTTACCTCTGAAGAGCGAACACGCCTCCTGCAATGTCGATTGACAGTGTGCAAAAAATTTTGAGTGTCTCATAGATGCCCTCTTTATCATACTCATGCAATGCAATGCATGGGTAGGATAAAGAATCCTAGACACTGGAAATGCAACATACTGCAAATGTATGATGCATGTGTGCGGGGTTGTTGCCCAACATGCTGGGGATGATTGTTGGCTCCATATTGTTTTTACTGGGGATTGTCAATGATGACTAGATTGGATGTGTGATCCAAATCTTTTAGGATGTTGACGTTAGGGCTATCACCAAAGTCCTTAATCCTTGATACAGACTTGATTCCGAAGAGGTGCCTCTTATGTGTAAGAAGTCTGTGGGGACAAAACTTTGTCTATTTTGAGGATGTGTATAACATATTCCATCATCGATCCTCTTTGATGTTGTTGACCTTTCTTGGTTTGTATTGCTAGGATATGTCAAGGTTCTGTTGGATTTACTGCCAACAACATGTGCTGTCAGGATTGCCTGACCTTCGTTGATGTGTATTTCACCGACGTGTGAACCAACAGATGAACACCCTGTGGGGTAGACTGTCAAGGCTGCTTGACCTTCATTGATGTGTGAATCAATGGCTGATACCCTGTTAGGTAGATTATCAAGGCTGCTCGACCTTCGCTGACATGTGAATCAATGGCTGATACCTTGTTGGGCAGATTGTCAAGGCTGTTTGACCTTCGTTGATATGTGTGTCAACGGAACATTGCATTGTGATCCCCATCGGGGATCCACTGGGGAATATGAATACCAACATATGAAATCATCGAATAGCTTTCGATGCATCGATGGGTTTACTTGCCATCAGCTGACATAACGTCAAGGTTGCTTGACCTTCATTGATACGCATACCAATGGATGACAACGCGTGGTGACCCCCACCGGGGAATGCGTTGTAACCCTCGCCGGGGTACTCATTGTACCTTAGGGTTACTACCATGAATTGGCGGCATTGGACCTTCGTCAAGTATTGCCGAGCTTGACTTGCAACATCTGAGATCATCAATATAGTATACCCTATGCTTGGGTGAATACCAACAAGTAACGTGCATACCCAAGGTTCAATCTGAGAGGACCAGGATTGTATGCTATTCTGCTCAATCGCGTAGCATTTTTATTCTCAATTTGACCTTTTCAGTTTGTGAAAACTCCTTTGCAACTCGAATTGGACCGAGCCATAGGGGTGGGGCCCATATAAGGTTGCCGTATGTACACCTTCTCCAGCCGCAGATGGACCTGTGGCCAACCGTAGATGTTATAATCCTACAGGTTGCTTTCATAAGTCATTTTCAAGTTGCGCCGCGAAGGAAATCCGAGAGCTCTTCTTCAGATCTGCTGAGTTCGGGCGACTTTCTACAAATTCTATCACCGTACAAGTGTTCTACACTATCCTGGTAACGTATGCATGTATTTTTTCCAGTTTTTGTCCGTTGAAAAATGAATTATCACATTAAAGGCATCTAAACACATAGTAGTGATTATGTATGCTCAAATGTCTTGATAAAAAATATTCAACATAGTAAATGTTAGTATTAAACCATGCTGAACATAATGATGTGAAAATTTTTGACTTTTAAGATAGTCAAATTGGCACCTTTTTCTGCTATTTTTTATCCTATTTGAGGATAAATGAGCAAAAGGTAAAAGGCAAAGTACTCATGGTTTTGAGGTTAACCTTATGGATTGATATTTTTGATTTTTAATGAATATATTATGTATATGACTTTGGGGCAGGTGTGTTACTGAATGGCCACCTAGTCATGCCTATGTGCATGTGGATAGTCCGATTTACAAAGGGGACTATGGCAAAATTTTCCAAAATGTAGGCATTTGATTAATCATGCATTTTTAACTCTACTGTAGATGTATGTTAAAGTAATACATGCATGCATGTAGTCATAAAATGCATTTTGAGAAGCTCCGGGCTAGAAAATACCACACCCTTTCTGAGGTGATTTGGAGACTTGTTGTCCAGATATTATGGATCCGGATTAGCCGAATTGTTCCCGCAGGGCCACTTCTGGTGTACAGAGGAGGGCTTCTGAAGTGCCTCAACCCCGTTCTGTTAGAAAGCCTCGTCGGTTGGTGGATATGGTGATACATCCAGTCCGGGCTGATGTGCCGGACGTTGAGGACGAGGAGGAGGATGTTCCGGTTGCGGACCCCGTTCCTGCTGCATATGTTCCTTGTAGGGAGCTCCCTTGCATTCAGGTGGCAAACCCAGAGCTGCTGGGTGATTTGAGCAGACATCCCTCGATGTATTTGCACACTAACGAGGTATGGTGTTAGATCTTGATCCTCCTTCTTTCCTATTGATGAAGATTAAAGGGTTTTGATGTTGATCTGCATTTCATGCAGGTTCCTAGCTTTACACAGCCTCAAGAGAATTGGTTCAGTATTCACTCCATGTACCAGGCTCTTCATCCTAACTATAGAGCGGTTGTGCATGATTGGGGTTTTGGAGCATTCTTTTCCATCCTTCCCCGTCGTTGTCCTTGGGGTTACCTCAGGGAATTGTTTGAGCGATGGTTTCATAAGACTCAGTCACTCCATTTGTTGGACTGTGAGGTGCTGATGACGCTGATAGATTGACGATTTATCACAGGTATGGAGTTTGGAGGGGCACCAGTGCCTTGCATGGCGAATATTACCCCTACTGCCGTCAGGTTCTTGCTAGGAGTTCCGGCGGAGGCGCTTCGAAGCGGGGCTGTCACCGTCTGCGATGCATACTTTGAAAGCGTAGATGTTATGAGTGCGCTGTTGAGTGAGCCCATGCCCAATGATGTCAGAGTCAGGGATCACATTCTATGGCGATTGTTCTTGATGATCATTAGAGGCTGCTTCATAACAGATAACTCTTCTATGGTGTCGTTCACTTTGGTCAGTGCCACGCGTCATGTGGACCGTATTGGAGAGTATGATTGGGGTTTCTACACCTTTGACTATTTCCTCAGGGGCATGCGTATGCGCTCACAGGGTTTGACTGAGGCTTGGATAGGATTCTACCCATTTCTACTGATGAGTATTTCTCTTATTGTTCCCAATGTATAGGTTAAGATTATTTACTAATCGCAGATGTTTTGCCATTGTGTTGGCAGTTTTGGGCCTATGAGAGGCTCCCATGCTTGCGTCCTATGAGTGTGTTAGGTTTAGATACCTATCCATGAGGACGACGATGGCATCATTCCATACTAGCGGAGGTCCCTGTAGCTGAGGGTTTCACTCATTGCCGCTTGCAGTTAGAGTTGTTGACAGCTGATATTATCACATGGATTCCCTATTCTGGGGAACATTTGGCCATCAGATTTGAGGATGGGTACCCGACTGGCGTCGAGTATGTGATTTCCACCTGGAGAGTTCCTCTCTTTACAGCTGGAGGATGGGAGCTCTATTTAGGAGAGCGTGCTATTAGGAGCACCACAGGGGAGATTCGCATGCTGATCTTGCATCCTACTAGGCGTCATTGGCCGTTATCACAGTCACCCGTCACTGATATCCCATTTTTGGGAGTTGACGACTTTGCATTATCAGAGGGTCCTTGCACTCAGGAGATATTACAGCGTTGGTGGTTCCCTCGTACTATTGGAGCCCAGTCCCACGCCATTTAGTTCATGGGGGATATGGTTCTAGGATCCGTGATGATAACGGATTGGATAGCCTGTGTCTGAGATCTGACTCATATGACACAGATTGACAGTTTGACCCGGCGACTAGACCATGCACATTTCTTTATCCGGCATTTGGGCAGAGATCCGGCAGATGCAGATTCGTTTGATCCTTCTAGCTCAGGCGCTGGCCCCTCAAATGACCCATTTAGTTTTGCTGGTGTAGATCCTCCTTTGTATAGGCCTGACATCCCTATTGATAGAGATCCAGTGACTTAGGAGGAGTTACATCAGGTGGACAGGATTGATGATGTAGACATTGACACCATTTTCTTCTTCTGATGTGTATTCTCGTTATCTCTTTTGATAGGCCTCTGTTAGCTATTGGGTGACTGTGCCCCATTCTCGCTATATCTTTTGATAGGCCTCTATTAGTAGTAGGGCGTTTGTGCCCCATTTCCCTGTATTTGTAGCTGTACAGAGATGATGTATTAGATGTTAATATACTTAGGAATGTATGCACAATTTTTTATTCCCTATATCATCTTGCCATCTATTATCTGCAGTGCATGTATCATGTTATGCATATGTATGTATTTCCAGAGATATTCAGCATTGACCCCTGGATGGTCTTATGACACGGCCGTCTGATGTCTTCTTGACGAGTTAGCCAGTATTGATCATACCCCACCATCATTGGTGGCATCTTGTATGCGATCGTGGTATGATAGCATATCACCATCAGACTGGGTGACCTATTGATGTTTTAGGTTCCGCGATTAAATGGATGGCATCTTTGAGCACCGGTATCGGAGAAGAAGGTTTTCAATTTGGGGACCCGGAGTTGACTCCCCACTGGGAGGAGTATGCACAAATGACGATCTTTACTGGATAGACCTTGTGTGCATATGGCTTTAGGGGACATGAGTCAATGGTTCATGACCCTCACTGGATTGAGGTGTAGGGTGGTGCAGGATGAGCTTACATCCAGCCACGTTATATCCCAGCATTTTCTGTTTGATAGATTTGGCTCTGAGGATAGTTATACATGACATTCCGGGGATTTCACCACACCAGAGGATCATTGGCGTTTAGCCAGGGTGGATGTACTGCTATTGTGCGTACTGTCGTATGTCTATATGCCATGGTACATGGATGAGATAGACATTGGAGTCATCATGGTAATGAGAGCTCTCAAGGAGGGTCGTTCCATCATACCGATGATTATAGCAGAGACTCTGAGGTCGACTATATCTTCTTTGCACTTATCAAGCGAGTGAGTATTTACTGCGGCTTTCGGTTATGCTATACGTGTGGTTTATGTCACACTTGAGACTGATTAGCACTTTTAGATGGCATGGGTATTGTTTCACCCATGATATAGCCATATCATACTCCTTTCAGCCATCAGAGTGTATGGATGCTATGTCTTGGTCTATGTTCTTGGCGGATATCGGTGATCCATTTAGCATATTGCCGTGTTCGGGGCTAAGCTCACCTTACAACTTTATTACTCATGCTCTGGGGATGGACTATCTCCCACTGGCTGACTTGAGGGGCATGACTACCTACCACCTACTGGCCTTGATGTCGCAGTTTAACCAGTTCCAGGATTTTCATCCTTTCGAGGGGGCGCTAGGTCAGCGTTTAGCTTCTCGCTATCTCTCAGCAGAGGACCGATCCCATGTGTATGCATGTTGGGATCAGCGTGAGATAACTGCTTTCTTTGTGAGCCATCCGAGTTGTTCGTCAGAGTATTCTGCGTGGATGGAGACAGAGATTTCATCGGCTGCGACACTATCCACAGTACCGGATAGTGATTCAGATGATGGAGAGCCCATGGAGGACATTGATTCCCACCTCGAGGAGGAGCTAGTTGCCGGGTTGATAGCATCTCCTTTAGATTCTCCCAGTACTAGTACTATTGTGATTCAGCATTCAGCAAAGTACTTTGAGCAGAGTCTTCATCTGATGACTTTCGAGAGAGACCAGGCGAGAGCCTTGATGTTGACTGCCATTGATGGGAAAGACGCAGCTCTATTAGAGAGAGACGATGCATTAGCTCATAGAGATGTCGCTATTGTTGAGCGGGACGAGGCCAGATCAGCCAGAGATGCAGCGATAGTTGAGCGGGATAGTGCCATATTTGCCCGGGATGTAGCCGTCACAGATAGTACTGTAGTGAGGTCCCTTTTCTACTGGCATGATTGCAGAGATGATCGCTTACATTGATGAGCATATGGTCACCATGCAGATGGTTACAGATCTGTTGGGTCGTGTGGATACTCTCATACAGGAGACCACAACTTCACCTCCTTCTTCTGAGAGGGATGCCATGTTGGGCTTACTAGCTCGCATATACCCTAACATGTAGATGGGCTAATATTTTCCTGCACGGACTAACATAGTCATTTTGTCATGTACAGTTTACATTGTGTATATCAAACAACATTATATATATAGTAGGGAAATATATTTTTGATCACTTCCCTTTTAGATACGCTCTGATACTTGCTTGATATTTTGCCTGCTTCTTTAGGGCTTGTGATCTTGATGTATTCTGAATTCCTCATGGATGGATGGACATTGAGTTATCTCTGGACAGTTCAGAATGGATCATTGATATGGGTGTATCCCTACCATCTTTGGTATCTTGGGACTGGTTTCTGTATGGAAATATAGAGAGGAGTGTGGCTTTCCTCTCTGAGATTGACCGCACCACAGATGGTCGCCAGTACCCCTATTCATGAGGAGCCTAGTTAATTCCATATCTTATGGATTGGTGTTGCTCTTTGAGGTACAAACCATAGCTTAGATGGTCGCCGAATCTCCTATTTGGCAGGAGTTAAGGTAATTCCATCCTTTTGGTCTGAAGCCAATGAAATGTAGTGGATTGAAGTTTGATCCTAGTACCAGATGACAAGTGTTTATGTTTTGGTAAGGGGTGAGACCGAACCATGAATGGCTGCCTACGTACTCCTATTGAAGAGGAGATCAGGTATGTATAGTTCGAACCTGGTGTAAGAGGTTCAACGCTGTATGTGGCAGGAATGGTGTAGGAATTTTTTTTGTTTTTTGTTTTTATAAGGAAGAGGTGGTAGAAATGTTTTTGTTGTTTTTGTTTTATTGCGACTGGGCCATATGAAATGGTTGCCTACGTACTCCTATTGAAGAGGAGATCAGGTCAGCGTAGTTCGCCCCTCAGGGTGAGTTAAAAAGCGTGATCCCATGTGCAGGTCAGACTGCGGGGAAGAGAAAGTTTGATCCTAGGTCGAGGATAAACTACAGGTGTAAAAAGTTTAATCCCAGGTATGGGTAGCCAAACTGCAAGTGTAAAAGGTTCGATCCCTAGTGGGATGACCGAAGTCATAGGAACGCAGAGAAGCCAGGCTGCTGGCTTGAAAAATTTGTTTCCCTGAGGGGCAAAGTGTGGAAAAGATTTGTATGTGGTAAAGGGTTAAAGAAACAGAATGACTGGTGATCAGATGATCCAACACAAGGATGTTTGCTTGATGGTAACCTCAGACATAGTATCGTTTCACGGTGTCCGAGTTGATGAGTTATGGAAATTCATCGCCGTCCATTTCTCGCAATCTGAGAGCGCCTCCTGTCAATACTTCCTTGACAACAAATGGCCCTTCCCAGTTAGGAGAAAATTTTCCCTTAGATTGATCTTGGTTGTCAATGATCTTCTTCAAAACCAAGTCATGTTGTTTAAACTGTCGTTGCTGGACTTTTCTGTTGTAGGATCTGGCGATCCTTTGTTGATATAACTGACCATAGAAGATAGTTGCGGTTCGCCTTTCGTCTATTAGAGACAATTGGTGATACCTGTCTTGTACCCATTGGTCTTCCTCCAGCTGAGCGTCTATCAACACTATGAGGGATTCCATTTCAACTTCTATGGGGAGCACTGCTTCCATCCCATAGGTTAATGCGTAGGGGGTTGCCCCAGTGGAAGTGTGCATTGATGTTCTGTAGGCTAACAGAGTAAGAGGCAATAGGTCAGGCCACCCTTTGTTGTTGGTAGACATCTTTTGCATAATCTTCTTGATGTTTTTGTTAGCTGCTTCAATAGCACCATTTATCTTTGGACGGTAGATGATGGAGTTAAGATGTTTGATGTGGAATTTACAGCATAACTCCTCCATCATCTTGTTGTTGAGGTTCTTAGCATTGTCTGATACAATCACCTCTGGTTGTCTATATCGACAAATGATATTGTTTCTAATGAAAGCAATGATGACTTCTTTGGTAACCCTGGGGAAGGAGGCTGCTTCTACCCACTTGGTGAAGTAGTCGATCATGGTGAAGATAAAGCGATGTCCATTACTGGCTTTAGGCTCAATGGGCCCAATAACGTCCATTCCCCACATTGAGAAGGGCCAAGGTGAACTCATATTGTGGAGTTCCCGTGGAGGGGCATGGATATCATTCCCATGAATTTGGCACTGATAACATCTCCTGACGTTGTCATTGCAGTCAACTTTGAGAGAGCGCCAGTAATGTCTTGTTTTGAGGATCTTCTTAACAAGGAGGGGGCCACTCATATATGGGCCACAGACTCCGCCATGGATCTCATCCATGAGCCTTTGAGCTTGGTCGTTGTCTAAACATCTGAGGAGACCTTTTCCTGCATCTCTCTTATAGAGGGCATCTCCGCTCAGGTGGAATTTCATAGCAAGTCGATGGATCCGCCTTTTCTCAGTCGGGCATGCCCCAGCGGGTGTAGATCCATCTCGTAGGTATTCCTTGATATGCTGATACCAAGGATGTTGGATAGGAGGTAGCTCATCCGATACTTCTCCAACATAGTTCCCATAGGTTGGTACCTTGTGCAGGGTATTTGTGATGCTTAGCAAGTGTCCTTTGTCAGGTATGTGAAACAAGGAGGCCAACGTTGCTAATGCATCTACAAAGTCATTCCTATTACGAGGAATGTGTATAAAAGAGATTTCTTTGAACTCCAAAACCATCTGTAAAACTTGTCGATGGTAAGGCAGCAAATGTAGTTCTTTGGTTTGATAGATTCCCGTGTATTGTCTGACCACTAACTTCGAATCTCCAAAGACAGTTAACCGCCTGATGCCCATTGAACGGGCAAGTTTTAGCCCCATAAGACAGCCTTCATACTCAGCTGTGTTGTTGGTCCTGACAAACTGCAATTTGACAGCGACGAGATACTGGTCCCCCGTACCGGATACTAGAACTGCTCCAACTCCAGAACCTTCCATATTGACAGCTCCATCAAAATACATCTTCCATGTTTGGCTATATCATACTGATGGTGTTGCTGAACTGTCATTACCTTTTCATCGGGGAAGTATGTTTCCAAGGGTTTGAAGTCCCCTGAAGGTGCGGCGGCCAGTTAGTCCGTAATTCCTTGACTTTTAATGGACTTTTGAGTCACGTAGACGATGTCAAATTGTTGTAGGATCAACTGCCATCTGGACAGCCGGCAATTTAACATGGGTTTATTGAACACGTACTTGAGAGGATCCACGCGGGATATGAGATGGGTTGTGTGACCATGGAGGTAATGTTGTAATCTCATGGAAGCCCATGCTAAAGCACAACAAGTCTTCTCAATCAGAGTGTACTTGTGTTCACTGCTGCTGAATCTTTTTCTGAGGTAATAGATAGCTCGTTCTTGGCCTCTATCATCTTTTGGTCCCAGCATGCAGCCCATGGCATTGTCACTTACGGACGGGTATATGAACAGGGGAACATCATCCTTGGGTGGTACCAAAATAGGAGCTTTGACTAGCTACTCTTTGATTGCAAGGAAGGCCTTCTGGCACTCATCATTCCATTTCATGGAGGAGGTTTTCCTTAAAAGCTTGAAGATTGGCTCACAAGTTGCTGTGAGTTGAGAGATGAACTTGCTAATGAAGTTGATTCTTCCCAAAAATCCCCGTATTTCCTTCTCTGTCTGAGGAATGGGCATTTCCATGATGGCCTAGATTTTGGTAGGATCCAGCTCAATCCCTTTATGACTGACTAGGAATCCTAGTAACTTGCCTGATTTAACGCCAAAGGCGCACTTGGCTGGATTCAACTTCAAGTTATACTTACGCAACCTTTTGAATAGCTTCCTGAGATGGTCTAAGTGGTCTTCCTCCTTTCGGGATTTGACAATGATTTCATCCACGTAGATCTCTATCTCTTTGTGCATTAAGTCAAGGAAGAGAGCCATCATAGCTCGCTGATAGATGGCTCCAGCATTGATGAGGTCGAATGACAACCGTCTATAGCAAAAGGTTCCCCAATGTGTGATGAAAGCAGTTTTCTCATGATCTTCCTCAGTAACCATGATCTGATGGTACCCCCGAAAAGCAATCATCAAAGGAGTACATGCAGTATTAAGCAATATTGTCAATGAGAATGTGGATAAATGGCACGAAAAAGCTATCTTTAAGGCAAGCTTTGTTCAAGTCCCGATAATCCACGCAAACTCGCACCTTTCCTCCAGGTTTAGGCACGGGAACGATGTTGGATATCCACTCAGGATTTGTGGACACCATGATGATGTCAGCTTGAAACTGTTTCACAATTTCTTCTTTCACCTTTAAACTCCACTCAGGTTTCAGTCGCCTGAGCTTTTGCTTGACTGGCTTGAATCCCTCTTTAATGGGAAGGTGATGAAGGAAAATATCAGTGGACAAACCCACCATGTCTTCATGAGACCATGCAAACACATCATGGAATTGGGTTAGTAGCGTAACCATGTCATTCCTTTGGTTTGGGGTAAGGTCTGAACCAATCTAGATTAACTTAGGGTTTTCTAAGGTTCCGAGATTGAAGGAAGTGGTCTGATCAAGGTTGGGTTTAGGTTTGTCTTTGACCCATTCTTGAATTTCTTGAGGCACCTCAATGTCCTCATGTATTTCTATCAAGGTTGAATTCATCTCTACATCAAAGGTACAATCCTTATGGAGAAGAGGCACCATATCAGCAAGTACATGCACATCTAAATTCAGGGTCCTGAAACAAAATATGCTTTCACTTAGTATATATGAAAGAGTTTGATCATACACAGTGTTAGCATATATTGACAAAATAAACTGCTGGTACTGTACAGAAAAGTAAGCAGTTATGATATCTACAGGGCAAAAAGATTTCCTGCCCGTTTTACCCTTGTCGACCAATGCAAGGAGTGCTGCTCCAATTGGTAAGGGCAAAGTTCGGGTGGACTGCAGTGATGGAGGGGTTGTCATCGTCCTCCTCTTCCCGAATGATGGCTATTACGTCTGGGCAATCATCGTCTGGGGTGTATTTGTTTGTATGTTCATCATGGACGATGATGCGTATTCCTGACATCATCTGGATGACATCTTGCTTGATTCTTCGTTCCTCCTTTTCCACTGCGGGATCTGGAACAAAGACTTCTTTCACCTTCACTGGTACCGGCTTGGGAAATTACATAGCCATTACATTGTCTGGCACCTTTACCGGAGGTTGTGCGGACTCAAAATTCGCAGGTGAAGATAATCGCCATGTGGCTAAAACTGAAGGAATCTGCTGATGCTTATGAGGATTCCTATGACTAGAACTGGCAGAATAGCCTAGTCCAGCTGTCCCAGTTTGACTGTATACTCGAATGGGGGTGCTTGATACCCTGGTGATCTTTACCCAACCCTTGTCCCGGCTGATAACCCAATGACATCATATCTTGAGTAGCCGACATTACCTCGGTAGAAATCTTGGGTTCAGGAAATGGCGTTCCAATTGCATGGTATTGGGTATTGCTTACTTCCAAGGCATGAAAACTGACCGGTTCAACATTTTCATTAGCGTTGATGAATGGCATGTCCCCATGTTGAGGACACTCTGGTTCAGCATTGACTGTGACTAGGCTTTTGTTGATAATGTATTTCAGCTGTTGATGAAGGGTGGAGGGGACTGCCCCTGCCATATGAATCCATGGTCGTCCCAACAGCAGGTTGTATCCTGAATCTATCTTGAGCACGTGGAAAGATACGCAGAATGTATGGGGACCAATTTCGATTAGCAACTCAATTACTCCGACTGAATTCCGTTGGGCTCCATCAAAAGCTTTGATAACCGTATGGCTGCTCTAGATTCGGTTGAGATTGACATTCATCTTCAATAATGTAGCGTAAGGACAGATATTTAGATATGAGCCTCCATCTATCAAGACTCCAGCTAGCATGTATCCAGAGGATAAAACCACAATGTGTAACTACTTGCAATGACCGGTCCCTTCGGGCGGTATGTCATCATCAGTGAAGGATATCATATTGTTGTTAAAAATGTGATTAACCAAGTGTTGAAATTTTTCCGTATCCACTAATGTTAGTCAATAGGCTTCTTCCAAAACCTTTATTAAGATTTTCCTGTGATCCTCGGAAGTTAAAACCAAGTCCAGGATTGAAATTTGGTGTGGAGCTTCTCGTAAGCTTAAAATCACCTTGGCTTCATTATGACCCATAGTGCAGAGGAATTTTTCAATCTTCTCCATAGGTATTTTCCCCTTTGATTTGATGGTAGACTTCATCACCCGTTTGGGAAGATACAATGGATTTTCTTTCGATACTGTAGCAGTTGTATGTGAGGTGGATCCTTCAGCTTCTCCATAATTCCATGGAACTTTGTGCATGCTGACAATAGGATATTGTGCTCTGCATGGTAAATTGATTGGCTCTAGAGCGGCCACTTTCAAAGGATTGTTGCTTCCTCTGAGTTGAATTGCTGGTATAGTGAGCGGTTTGCCAGTGTCATTGGCTCAGCGGATATAACTGCTACCAATCCCTTCCACTTAGTGGGACATGTATTCTCACTATCACGTAGGATAGTATCATCGTCTGTTAGTTGCAGGACATCACTGTCAATTAGATTCTAGATCAGTCCAAACTGCCCACAACAGTTCCAGGTATGCTATAATTGTGGAAAGGAAGGACATATAGCTCGAGAGTGTATGGTAGCGAAACCAAGTCCAGCGGGGATGGTGACTCAAAAGGATGTCCCAGAAAAGTCAAAGTCAACGGTTCCTAGAAGAGCGTTTGTCGTGACCGGTCAAAATGCGAGGAACCCGAACGAGTTTAGCACGGGTTAGTTAATTATAAATTCTTACAAAGTTTATACCTTACTAGATACCGGTTCTACCCATTCTTTTATCTCTCTTGCTTGCGCTCAATGTTTGAATTTGACTACGGAGAAATTAGACTTTGACCTATCTGTGGAGACTCCGTTAAGAGAAACTTTTATTACATCCGTTGTTTAGAAATCTTGCTTGATTCAGGTTAGCACTATCACATTACCTGTTAACCTTATTTCTATAGAGATATTTGTTTTGATGTGATTTTAAGGTTAACTACTCATCATGCCAAAATTGATTGTTTTAAATGTAAGGTTGTTAGTTTTCATATTCTTAAGCAACTTTGTTATTCAATTCAAGCAACCAAACCATTGAAGTCAAACTCTTTCATATTAAATTATAAAGCCATTGTTTATTGAAAAAGCGAATGTCAAGCTTTCTTAGTCCATGTTATGGATTTGAATAAAGACACGTCGATTTGAATAATATTCTGTTGTTATTGATTTTTCCTCGACGTATTTCAAGAATTTCTTGGCTACTCCTCGAGGCGTGATATTGAATTTGTATCGACTTTAAATCCCATACAAAACCCATTTCTAAAATCTCATATCGAATGGCTCCTATTGAACTTCGGGAGTTAAAAACCCAATCAGAAGTTGATACCCGAGCCTCTATCCGGTGACTTCCTTTGTGGAATGCAAAGCGCCGCTCTCCGTAGGGGACACCATATTCGTCGCGATAGTAAACCGATAGGTTTTCATTGTAACGTCTTATCCAAGATTGGGATGTGAGTCACGATTGAGAACAACCTAAGTTCTGTAATCGAAATATGTAGCTTTCTAGGCTTAGTTGGTTATTATCGGAGATTCGTTGAAGGATATTCTCGAATCGCTATTCCATTAACGCAACTCTCGTAGAGATACAAAATTCGAATGGAGCAAAGAATGTGGGAAGAGCTTGAAGAACTCAAGAGGAGACTCATTTCAAAGACATGTTACGACCATGCCATCCCGGAAAAGCGAACGTGGTAGGCGACGTGTTGAGTAGAAGATCGTATACAAATGCGAAAAACGATATTGTCAAAAACTAATTTCATATAATTTACAAATAATAGAGATGGAGATGAAAACTCTAGGTACCCACGTGATGATATCTGAGTATAATCGACTTTAATCGATAAAGTTAAAATTTTATTCAAGCTACACAATCGAGTGATGAATTTGAAGAAGGAGGTGCAAGAAGTTGTTATTTCAAAAGTGAGAATTGGTGAGGTGAGGAAAACTCAAACCTTCGATTTATTAATCCATTTGAAATTCTCGATCGAATAGGAACTGTGGCCTATAGACTCGTTTTACCGCCAAGTATGACGCGTGTTCATAACGTTTTTCATGTATCGATGTTACGTAAATATGTGACTGACCGAACCACGTCATTGAGTTAGAACCGGACAAGATAATGAAGACTTAACGTCACGAGGAGGTACTGTCAAGATCTTGGATATGAAAGAACATGTCCTATGTCTGAGGTTATACCACAAGTTAAAGTTTTGTGGAGAAACCATGCTATTGAGGAAATAACTTTGGAGTTGGAAACGAAAATGAAAGCGAGGTATTTTCATCTTTTGAAACACCAGTATCGTACGTCAATTTCGAGGACGAAATTTCATAAGGAGGGAGGTTGTAAGACCCGAAATTTTTTAAATAAAAAGAATTTCCTTTATTTATTATTTTGAAATAGTAAGGGTGGATTTGATTAATGTGGTTAGTTATGGGTAAAATCTTGCAAATATTTTAAATAAGCAAGTCGTGATATAATATTCATTATTGTTTGGAGAATATTCGTTTGGTCGTGGAATATTAAATGTTGTTCGGGAATATTTAAATGCGACCTGCAGCGACCATGTGTGGGCCCCATAACTGAAGCGATTGGAGGAAAAAACGACAAAAATAAGTTGTTTAAAAATAACTAGCGTAGTTATTGCTAGTTTACACTTTGTTGGAATACCGGTGGTTAAAACACGATGTCTGGCGTTATTACACGAGAAGTAGCACCAGTATTGCACCAATTATTGATTCTTACGTGAAGGCACTACTCAATAATGGTTACACGGTAATTCTTGTTAAATTATTTTATTTTATTGATTCAATAATTCTTTGCGTTGATATTTTATATTCTTTGTTGTTTGATAATTGTCATTACATGTATTTTTCATTATCGAACTATTAATTCATATTATCTCAATAATATTATTAGATAACATTATTGGAAATGTCTAGAAAGTTACATTCTAAGGAGAGTTTTGGTCACCTAATTGCTTGCCAAGTAGAGAGAAATTCTTATTGAAAGCCCCTCTTTCTGAGGAAACTGCTGGTTGTCAATATTGTGATTACATAATATTATTTGTCAATAATTAATTATTGATTCATATGATGAGGAAAATATTAATTTTATGTGGATATAGATGGAGAAAATTTTTATAGTGACAATTGTTGAAAATTAATATTTTATCTTTTTCCGATAAAATAATTCATTTAAATATATTATTTTAATAATATATTAACGATGATATTTTTTACGATGAATGTGGGATATATGAGTATATGTGGAGGAGTATTTTTGTTACCAAAATGTTTAAAACATGTTAAACATGTCGGTGGACCCCATTTATTGGTTCGAATTTGATTAAGCTTGTAAAATCGCCCATTTGTGGATTTTGGTCAATTTACATTTGGAATTTGGAAAAACTTTCTTACGTAAAGTTGTAGAAATTGAATTTCCTATAAAAATGCGTGAGATTTGAATTTTACGGCAAAAGGGCTATTTATTGTGAATTATTGAAGTTCAGAAGCTCAAAAAATAATTGATTTTGGAAGTTTAAAATAATTTAAATAAGAAAAACGTTTTTTAATGTTTTTGGGCATCTTTAACATGTGTTGATGGTTGAGATCAGATTGTCTAGATGGGCGTAGAGAATTTATTAAATATATTAATATTATATTAAATTTTACGCTTTGGTGTTCTAGCAATTTCCTATAAATAGGTGCTTGGGTTAGAATTGAAAATCACACGAAATCAAGTTTTCTCTCTATATTATCGAGCGTATTCTTGTGAGTATTTTGAGTATACTTTGAGTATTGCTATACGGTACAAGTTCAAGTCATAGCCTATATCCGATGTTTCAACTAAAAGTCTTGTCTTTTCGAGGTAAGGATGATGTTATTTTCTTCTCAAATGATATTATTTCTTCAATATCATTATCTTTGAAATATTAGTTGGAACTTTTTATCAAATTTGGAACTTTTTCATGTCGGGGTTACAATTCATGAGTTACTATTCATGAGTTACTATTCATGAGTTACTATTCACGAAGCGTGAAGATGTTTTTAAGAAATTTCTATCTTTTGGTGTCGGAGTTACTATTCACGTATACGGCACTATTCACGATACTCTGATTATTCTATTCACGAATCGGCACTATTCACCTTAAAAATGAAATTTCTTCTTTTTGTCCAAAATATCTATTATGGATACTAGCTTTGATTGTATCCATGTTTTGATCATTCTTGAATTTTACACCACTATGATTATTTTTGAGGTATTTTTGACGGGATAAAACAAAGTACGAATCCTTAATCCTTAATCCTTGTCATTTTGTTTCACTGGATTCGTTTTTTAAAAATATTTTCATCATCCTCGGTCTTAAATGATGATATTATGGAATATCTTTGGCTGTTGTGAGTGCAAAGATGAATGATTTCGATGAATATCTTTGGCTCAGTAGTGCAAAGATGAATGATTTCGATGAATATCTTTGGCCCGTAGTGCAAAGATGAGCAGTGTTTAGATGAACATGACCAATCGGTGAATGTCCTTGGCACAGAAAGTGCGAGGATGAATATATGATTCCGATATATATTGATTGATGTTACGAGGATAAAATATTGATGATGGATTGTTAAATTCATAGATATTTGTAGATTTCATCCTCTACGTAACTCTTCTATGAATTAATATTTTCTGCTGCGAATATTGATTTAAAACTTGTTGTCTATTGTATTCTATTATATTTTCCTGTTGAAGACTAACGATAATTTGTTGTATATTATCTTACTCATAATATTCTTTCTTTGGGCTAGTCGAGCTCACCTTTTCCTTTTTTGTTCCATTTTTCTTCTCGGGAGGCGAGAATATAAGCGAGTGCAGTCTGGGGTATGGAATGAAAGTTCTAGGGAGAGTTGTTTAGTAGTCCTCACCATTGTTGTAAAATAATGTATCAATAATTATGATGAGGATTTATTTGTATGTGGATATTGTCTAGATGGCAATATCTGTATTTAAACTCACTGTTTTACTATTGTAATAATAAAGTTGTAGTTGTTTCTGTACCGTTTATTGACAACTCAGAATGGGTGATGTAGACCTATTTTGGGGGTGTCACAAGCCATCTCCCCGTGTTTGACCATTTTAGAAAATGGTTTACCGATCCCGGCTAGTACTCTTTCATAGAAAGGAGCTTCTTGTATGTCTATAAAGGTCATGACCATTTTTGATTCTGCCATGGAAGGAATTACTTGAGCAGCAAGGCGCCTCCATCTCTTGGCATACTCTCTGAAAGACTCGTTAGACTGTTGCTTGACCTTGGTAATTTGATACCAGTCAGGAGCCATCTGAGACTGGAAGCTGTATTTGGTGAGGAAGGCATGTGCTAGGTCTTCCCAGCTGTGGATCTTTGAATTATCTAATCTGGTATACCATGAACGTGCTTCTCCAGTCAGACTTTTTTGGAACAGCTGCATTCTGAGCTTCTCATCCTCTGCATAAGATCCAAGTTCTCCAATAAACACCTTCAAATGTGTGTAAGGATCTCCTAACCCATCATATTTTTCGAAGTCAGGAGTTTTAAATTTTTCTGGATAATGAACACCAGGGAATACACATAAGTCAGTATATGAAACACTCACGTGTGTTCCAATTCCTTTGATAGCACGAAGGGTTTCTTCCATTTGAAGGACTTTCTTTCTGATGTCACCGGTGTTTGGATCTCCTGTGAGATGGGTGGCATCATGAATTTTGTTGGTCGTATCCAACTGCAGTTCAGGTATTGTAATGACCTGGGTTCCCCCTTGTGTAGAGGATTCAGCATGTACGGGTATCTTTGGACCCTAAGTAGACTGGTGTAGTTCTTTAAGCAGAACAACCAAATCTGTAATTTGTTTGCTTAATCCATCGAATTCTTTGTGAGAAACTGGATTAAGGTCAGTTTGGTCAGATGATGACATGATTGACTGTAGGCTTATAGCCTTTTTGGATTTTGACCGGGTAGTAGGTCCAATTGGTTCCCTGCGAAAAACATGAATAGTTTAGTCTTTAGGGAATGTGTAAATAATAACATACTATGTGATTGTCCGTTTTAGGAATTTTATCCTACAAAACAGATGTTAGCTATTTGTGATACAGGATAGCATGTTAAATATGTATATGTACACATTTCTTCATATTTCTCATTACATGGAGATGAATATGGAATGAAATTACAAGTAATTGATTTTACAAGTAATTTAAAATGAGAAAGCATGAAGAGACTTTCCTCCGTATTGGGTTTATCAGAGGCTGACCTATCTTAGGTTACTCTCGTGGCTTTTTGGCATGAAGGTTCCCAAATCATCGTAATTTACTCAACGGGAAATTAAACCGGTCTTTCAACTGGAGCGAATTTGGGTGGTGCCTTTCCTGAGCCTCGCAGGAATTAGTCTTCCTACGAGTCCAGTAATCAAACACCGACAGGATAGCCTCCTGGTGGAGGGACCACACAACATACATTCACATGCATCGCGTCTCACCGTATGGAAATGATGACATGTGCGAAGCACTAATATCACAAGTTGATATGGTGCGAAGCACTAAGTGCAATAAGTACATGCATTCGTACACATTCATCATAAATGTAAATGCAACATCCACACACAAGCAGATAACAGAGTCGCCACCTGTCGATGTCGGGATTTTTAGTTGTCCCTTTTCGTTACTTGTTCTTTGGTGTTCTCATTTTAGGTGAGATTTGTTTTAAAAAACAAGTGAAAAAGGTCTGACATGTATAATGTCGACGATGGACTGTTAAGAGTCGCCAGTTGGTTTTTTAAATGGTTGTACCAACACAACCGAGAAAAGTTTTGCACATTGACCCAGTGATATGACACTATTAAATGGGTCGGTGAAACCGAGATTCATTAGGGTCCGGGGACTTGATTATGCGGAGGGAAGGTGTTAGGCACCCCCCGATATCCGGGTTACCACGATGACCACCACTTTTCAAGAAACTGTTATCTAAATATGTGTGTGTGTGGGTCAATGTGCTGTTATTTGGAAGTAGTGCGAGGCCTCGTTCACACCTATATACACAGGGTTTGAATTTATGTAAAAATACAATTTTAACAAGATATGGCAGTGGTATTTTATAAAAGAGGTTTTTCAAACCCTTATGCTCAATAGTAATTGAGACCTTTTACACTCCCATTTTTATTAAATGTTCGGCTTGATTGTTTTTTATTTTTTTGAGATGCGTAGCATCTATAAGAAAATAATGTACAAAAAGGTGCTGAACTCCTCATGGGTATGAAAATCATTTGAGGAAATACAAACATCACAAATAAATTTACAAGTTGCTTACAGCTGAAAATGTCCATCACAGAAACCGAATCTAGATCCAATAGACTGAATCTGTGTTCACATGATTCCTAGGCTCACATGATGCTGTAATTTGTATAAAAGCAGTAAGCATGTACATATATATATATATATATATATAAAACTATAAATATATATATACAGACATGATCACCAACCACGAAGCACCTCCATGGGGGATCAGAAATGTAAATAAAGCTATAAAAGCTATCAACCACCACGGAGGAAACTCTAGGTGGGACAAAACGTAAATAAAGCTGTAAAAGCTATCAACCACCACGGAGGAAACTCCAGGCGGGACAAAACGTAAATAAAGCTGTAAAAACGATCAACCGCCACGAAATAAACTCCAGGCGGGACGATATATATATATATATATATATATATATATATATATATATATATATTAAAGCAGTAAACGCTCCGGATGTAAAATCCAGGCTCATCGAACAAAGTCCGACAACAGTTAATATATATAAGTATATATATTAAAAGTAGGCTCATCGAACAAAGTTCGACACACGTTCATATATATATATATATATATATATATATATATATATATATATAAAAAAAAATAAGCGGTCTGGCATCAAGTTTAGGCTCAATCGAGGCATAACTTCGATAATGTTAGTCCATATATATATAAATATATATATATATATATATATATATATATATATATATGTATGTATATACAAACTCAAATAAAACCATGGACCGAAGTCCGGGCAAATAGACGCAACACGACTCTCAACGTGAAGAAGGGTGTGTGCAAAGATGAGGAGAAAGGCTTTAAAGTGTGTGAGAAGGCTTACAGTGGGCTGCCAAAGAAGACTTCTATATCTTTAAAGTAGATGAAACTCGACTCCCGCCGGTACAAGAGTAGCTATATGTGAGCTCACAAGTGTTTAAAATGAGAAAGCACTCAGTATATTGCAGGTATGGAGCAAATTTGACAGGGCTTCCTCGCCTTTTTCTCCCCTTAAAATGGCCACCCCAAGCCCTCTATTTATAGAGGGGGGAGCCGCAGTGTACTGAGAGGTGCCTGGGTTTATGCCCTGGTTTCATGGTCGCATCGTCTCAAAGATGCGTACATAGGCAATGCAATGTCCGTTCGAACTTTCAGAATTGCAATCCGGGCATCCGATTGAGGTATATAGGACCTATTTCGGACCGCCGTTGTCGAGAGTTGTACAATGGCATGGGATTAGAGGTTGTACGAAGTCATGCAGATGGGACGGTGCCCTCCAGTTTTCAAGCTTCAAATTATATTTGTTACCCTGCACAATAGTCACTTGGGATTGGTTTTCTGTGATTCTTTTGGGACATTGTTGTGTAGAAATGCGTGTATGAAATGTTGAGATGGCATGATGTGACATCAAGGTGGCGAGATGATGACTTTGCCTCTCACCCTAGTTATTGCCAGTTTGGGCTGATAAGGCAGACGTTGCTCAGGGTTATCGCTGAGATTGGACTACTACAAGTGTTGAAGGTCCTCAGTGTCATCTCTGAGGTGCGCCTGTATTCCTGGTGTTATCTCTGGGCTTTGTACTGAGTGCCTCGGTGTGAGTTCCGAGGTTGAAGCTGATCGCATGCATTTGAAACAAACATTTTTGTGGTTATCGCTGGAACTGCATTCCTTGGGGTTATCACCAAGGGTGGTAGCTATTACTCCCAATGTTGGGACTGAGACTGGATACCTCGGGGTTATCTCCGAGAATAATCGGTCTTCTCCAGTGGAATTTCTGGTATTGGAACTGCATGCCTCGGGGTTATCTCCGAGGTTGGAATTGTTACTCCCGGTGTGTGTTCCGGGGTTAAGATTGAACTTCCGGTAGTATTCAGACTTGACGTGAACTGTCCTCCGGGGTTACCTCTGAAAGACGAATCTACCATCCTACAATGTCAGGGACAGGTGTGCAAAAAATTTCGAGTGTCTACACTCCCGTCATTTCGTCCTCTTGGAACTCATCATCGTCAGAGGTGTCCTCAGCATCAGCCTCCTCCTCAGAGGCTGGTGGAAATATAAACCCGACTCCTCTTGGATGCGACTCCCCCCCGGGCCACACTATGTAACGTGCAATCATCCTTGAGTCCAAAATCTGAAGCGGCTGTTGGGTAGGCTCATCATCGGACCACCTAAATCCAGCCTACCTGCACAGCCCATATATGAGGTATGGGTGTGGAATACCGCCGAAAAATGGCCCATGTAGTCATCTTCGTATCGAGAAGTGGATGATGGCACCCACGATGATGAAGAAGTCTTGTACAATTACATATAGCAGCAGTACCTTCTCCTTTGTCACCTCAGTAGTTTGTGTGGTCGGGAATAGTTTTGCGTACAAGAACGCATACCAAATTTTTCCATAACGACTCAAGTCCTTGCTGAGGAAGATTGTGCCCCCTTTTCATCCCTTGACCCATGTGGTGCCCGGCTTTGTTATTTCTATTAAAATCCCCTCGTAGTCGGGATAATGGTCACGTAAATATGCATATTGGCATTCCTCAGGAGCTCGCGGGCTGTAATACTCATTAATAGCTTCAGAACTGAACAACACCTATTTACCCCTCACGAATGCAATGAATGGGGCCTTATCCTCCACATTTGCATAAAATTCCTTTACCACATTGACGATCACTGGCTCTGGTACTTCAGTAAACCTATCCAATCCTTTTTCATAAATTTGTCTCTTCATTTGGCCATCTACGTTATCAGGTGCGAAGCCTCGCTCTAGAGTTAGTGCCTTAGACACTATATAATCATATCGATCGGAGGCATTAGCACTCATGAATTTTCTTCTGTCGAAGGCCCGAGTTAGTGGTGTAGACCTTGAGCCCTCGCCTCTCTGTCTCTTGGATGTTGGTTTTGGTGCCATGGTAATTGAATGGATGAACTCAAGCCAAAATCCCGCCAAACTTCACTTGAATAATTCGTCGAACATATGGTGTGCACGACTCACAATACCCCCAAAGTTGGTAATAGAACTTCAAATATGGTGATATATGATGAGAAATTGTAAGAAATAGCCGCTTACCCTCAGTGTATTGACAAATTGGTTGATTCTCCCATTCCTTGTTGCTGCCCAAAATTGTACTAGAAGAACCCTAACTTTTGAATGACTGAAATTGTATGGAATGGTATGAAGATGTGGTGTAGTTAGGGTTTGAATTTATAGAGAGGAGATAGTATAGGTATTTAGTGGGTTAATGTAGTGGGTAAGTGGGGATTATTATAGCTAATTCGTGAGTTAAAGGGGGGTATAGGAGTCAGTTGTGGGAGAAGGAAGTGGAGAAGTGGGGTTAATTTATGGAACTGTCGAGTAGAAATCCTTCACATTCCCATACTCCCGCCTCGGCGGGGGGTTTTTGTATTGCAGATGTCCGCCCTGGTGGGGGGGGGGGGGTACACTACAACTGAGCTTGATTTTTCTAATTCTTTGCATCCAACACATATCCATGAGCTTTGCAAATGCCTGAAACATAATTAAATCATGAACATAAGACAACATTGTGCAAATTAAACATGTAAGGTCTAGAAATCATAACTCAACTAACTACCTAATGAATCAAAATAAACTTACTCTATACTAAACTTATACTCTGAACTACGAATTAATTAGCATATTTAAAAAATACTGAAAATGAAAGTAAAATTGGGTTGCCTCCCAATTAGCGCTTGTTTTTAAGTCTTTTAGCCTGACTACTCCATGTGTTATCCTGGATCTGTTGGGATATCTGTTACATGATGTTTTTTTATAGCACACAACCAACATCGTTGTATTTCATGCCCGTTCACTTGCATGTTTGAGAATGAAGTTGACTTACTATCCTCAATTAGTGCCTTAAGACCACCGCCCTCTCTAAAATCCCTGAACTTGACACGAGTAGATTCCTCTAGCAACTCACACTCATCCTTGTCAGTCGAGATTGGGATTTCCTTGAACACTTTCACCTTCACTACCTGATTAAACACTTTCATTATCAGTTCTCCGTTAGGCACATTAATTAGTGTTCGTCCAGTTGTAAGGAATGGTCTTCCCAAGATGATAGGGATGTTCTTATCTTCTTCAAAATCTAACACCACAAAATCAACTGGAAAGATCAATGAGTCAACCTTAACCAACACGTCTTCAACTATTCCAAGTGGATATGTTAATGATCTATTTGCGAGCTATAGATTGATGTTGGTTGGTTTTGCTTCTTTTAACCCCAGCTTTCGGTAAATGGATAGTGGCATAAGATTTATACTCGCTCCTAGATCGCATAGAGCTCTCCCCACATCTTGATTGCCAATTGCGTACGGAATTGTGAAGCTTCCTGGATCTTTCAATTTAGGAGGAAGCTTTTTCTACAGTATTGCACTACATTCTTCAGTTAACGCCACTGTTTCGAAGTCCTTGAGCTTGTGTTTCTTCGAAAGTATTTCTTTCATGAAGTTGATATAACGTGGCATTTGTTCAAGTGCTTCGACAAATGGAATATTAATGTGCAATTGTTTGAAGATATCCATAAACCTTGAAAACTGGTCCTTTATCTTTTGGCTTTCTAGCCTTTGAGGAAAAGGTACATGTGGTGTAGCTTTATTCTATTTTTCTTCCTTTGGCTTTTCCACCGCGTTCTCCTTAGACTTCCTGTCTAATTAATTCATTCCCTTCATTCTCACAATCATCATCTTTACTTGTTTTCTTATCCAAGGTAGAACCCAATTCCTTACCACTCCTAAGTGTAATCGCATTACATTTCTCGTGATTTCCTCTCAGATTCTTTTCTATATCGCTAGGTAACGTCCCTTGAGGCCTGTTGTTCAAAGCCAATGCAAGTTGTCCCATCTGATTCTCTAAGTTCTTTATCGTTGCCGCTTGCGTTTTCATGGCCGCCTCATTACCTGCTATATACTTCAACTGTAGCTCTTCCAAATATGACTTTTTCTCATGTTGTGGAGCTGCCTGTTGATTCTAATTTTGAAACCCCGGGGGATAGAATGGTCGTGGACCCTGCTGATTTTGATTGTTACTCCACGAAAAGTTGCGATGGTTCCTATTCCCCGGGTTGTACGCATTTTAATACATGTTCTGCGGAATCCTATTGTAGCTGCCCACAAACTGAACCGATGATGGGTTGATGGCACACTGTTCTGTAGGATGTTCTCTTGCACATAACTCGTAAACATACGCCACCTGATGTGGTTGTGCACTTGTCAGAGTATCCATTTTCTTTGATAAGGCTGAAATCTGTGCCGCCAACGCGGTTACCCCGTCTACCTCTAATACCCCAACTACCTTGGGTTGTGTCATCCTCACTGTAGGCCACTGGTAGTTATTAGCTGCCATAGTTTCAATTAACTCATATGTCTCCTCATAACTCTTGGCCATAAACGCTCCACCCGAAGCTGCATCTATGCTCGTCCTGAGATTCTCATTCAACCCGTTGTAAAACGTATTCATCTATAGCCATTTGGGCAGTCCATGATGAGGGCACTTTCTGAGCAATTCCTTGTATCGTTCCCATGCATCATATAAAGACTCCCCAGGTTGCTGCTCAAACATGGTGATCTCGTTTCTCATCTTTGCAGTTTTGGCTTGTGGAAAGAACTTAGCCAGGAACTTCTGAGCAAGGTCATCCCAAGTAGTTATTGGTTTGTTGATCGATTTTGCAATCAAAACATACGTGCAAGTATACACGATCAATAAATAATAAAGTGATAAGAAAAGTATCATTTCCACGAGGAATTATTTAATAAAAATCACCAAATATTAGTTCTTAACCAAACTAATTTTATTTAAACAATCAATTTAGGGTTTTGAATTAAATTATGTAATTAAACTAATTCTAATTACCACTAGTTAAAAATCAGATTATGGAGATACTTCTTATTAAAATACTTCTTATTATATTAAAATACTTCTTATTAATTATGCTCACTATTCTGGATTGTTAATCAGGAACTTATTAGTATTTATAACCACCTTTCGATGCATCACAAACATATTAATCCAAATCCACAGTTGATAGAATTGAATCAAGCACCCTAATTAACTAATTAACTATATTCCTATTTGAATTACAATTAAAAAGGATTTAAAGCACATGTTCCCTATCAGATTACACGCGACGTAAAGGTATATCCATATCCTAAACACAAATCATGAATTCCAACACCATGCAGAAAACACAATCACATGTTATTATGATTAGATCTAAATCAATATTTCATCTCTCAAATCCATATAGATTATCATTGTAATTGTTAGCTAGACAATTAAACAATTATGCACAAATCATAGTAGACAATCCCTAGAATAGATCACAATAATTAATAAAGAAGCATACTAAAATAAGTTATGCAGTAAGATCCGTTGCAATCTTAAACAAGAAATTTAGTTCATTGTCATTGAATTAAAATCTAGAATCCACAACTGAATAAACATTAAAAGACAAGAATAGAAGTAGAGTAGAGAATAAAATATGTTGTCTGCAAATCTGATGCTCCCCTCTTGCTCCTGCTCTTGATCTTCAATTATCTCCAAGTTGCTTCAATCTCCAACAATCCAATATAAACTAGGGTTTATGCTCTAATCTAATGGAATGTTTTATCTAATGTAATCTATTTAATCTCCCTTATTCTATGCCTTACATCATGTATTTATAGGTTACAAGTCCAATTTTAGTTTAGGAGGAAACCCAATCCAATTTGGAGTCAAAAAAGTGTCAAAATTCGCCCCAAAACGCGTCCCAACTTGACCAAAGGGCAGAGCCCGGTGGCTCAAATACCGAACACCTTCTTAGCACCTGGCTCTGAAATAGGCAAGGAATGAAGCGCCCATACCGCCTCTTTTCTGGAAATTTTCTACTCTGGCGTCTTTTGGGAAAATAACCATAACTTCTTCTTTTGAACTCCGATTTAGATGATTCAAGATGTTCCGGAAAGAGAGAACGTATATCTACAACTTTTATTCTTTATGTTTTTCAAAATAAGGTCCGTAGAAATGTTGAAATTGGCCCTGAAGTGGCTGCTGTGTAAATGGCAAGCCGAAAATACGAATCTAGCAACCCCAAACATCGATCCAAGTAACTTTTGTTCTAATTCCTACTAAACAACGTAAAACATGCATGAATAGACATAAACACTTAAAAACATCCAAAAGATTAAGCTCAAACGCACTCAATTCATGGGTATAAAACTCATTCATCAAATATATAACACCCCCTTCCCGAAAAGGAAAGAGAGGTCACGTGCAAAGCACAACAAACCTCAAAATATTAATAGTGGTACTGATCCATTAATACAATACTAAGTACAATTCTCCCACTAGAGTCAAAATAACTAAAACCAAAAATCAAAACAACCTAGATTGTCAAAGACAACTCTATCATCACACTAATACGAGTCACCACTTTGAACCTCATTTAAAAAAGAACACCATATGAGCAATTTGCCCATCTGAATATAAAAATGCACATATATATACAATATACATATGTACCGAAGGAACTGAATGAACGAACAATTACAACTACTAACCAAATATGAATATATCGAAATTGTTGAGACAAGGTACAAATGATTAACAACATCGAACCGAGCAACTATAGTCAAAAGAATTCCAAACAAAATAAAATTTGAATCAAATGGTTATAAGGTGACAACTTCATCACGAGCAAAAATACAAATATCCAAAGGCTAACAAAATACATCGGTATCATGATGTATACAAATCAAATCGGATAGTGACGCGCCGACACATACGTCACTAATCGCCAAACAAATCGAATCAAATCAAATCTTTGGTAATTCCATACATATCCCGAACAAATATATCAAATGGCCAAAGCTCATACCTGTGAGCATACAAAAGGATACGCCAGTGGATGGATCATCACACCGCCACGGAAGGTGTCATGCCCTTGTGTCAAGAGGACATGCTCATGGTACCCCCACACGTGTGGTTAGCTCAAGTATACCCTAAGGATCAAACTACAAAATGTAAGCCAAAAGGGGTTCAAATCACAAGGCTTACATGACCATATTCACATGAAGTCGAATTATCAAATACAAACATTATTGATTATCACAATATGTCAATGATCAAAATGACTCCCGAATGTGAACGAAAATATACGAACAATGGTACAAACGAATAAAGTGTCCAAAACATACTGACACGATTAAATAGTTCAAGGAGTACAAATACGAATTTTAATATCAACACCAAAACGAAACTATCACAATAAATTGGACAATAAGGAATAATCCTAAGAAGAAATACCAAATTTCTAAACGAATAACAGAACAAATGAATTATATTTAAAAGAGTCTCATTTGAAAAATGCGAAATCCGTACATTAATATAGTACCAAAATAATTAAATCAATCCAACTATGACCCGCTAAACTCCCTCAATCTGATCTAATTATCAAAATAAAATATAATACATATAATTAAATTATGAACTCATACAAATTATATTTTCATAAATTCAATAATTTTAATATACTATATTCAATTTATACTCAAAAGATATATTTTAATTATAATAACAATATTATAATATTATTATTACTAACCCATTTTAAATTTCTGTATCTTATATATATATATATATATATATATATATATATATATATTTGAATTAATCAACTACAGGAGGTATATATATATATAGAATAAATAATTCGAACTGTTGCATGAGGTATATATATATATAGAATGAAAGAGGCTTGCAAATGAAATAAAGCAGCAGAAGCAGGTTAACATATGTATATATATATATATATATAGATAAATTAACAAATTTAGCAGGAGATTATACGATTATATATATAAACGCAAATCGTATATATTTTACCCCAATTGTAAATCAAAATTTCATTAATAAATTCAACTAATTAAACGGCATAATAAAATTTTAAAATAGATTGTAAATACAATAAGAAAATGGATTGCAATTACAGTAGCAAAATAATTGTTTTGTATTCAAAAATGGTTCAACAATTACCTTTGAGAAGAAGAGAATATGGTGAATAAAATTCTAAGATTTTGCTCTCAAACCCTTTAGTAATTCAAGTCACGTTCTCTTGTTCTTCTACTCGTTCTTCTTCCGCCTCCTTCTTTTGTTCTCACGTTATTCCCACAACTCATCAGGCGTAAAGAGGTAAAACTAGGTTTTACTTATTTATTATTAATTAATATGTTTTATTAATACTCCTAATTTAAATAGGATTTAAAATTAGACAAATATAATTTAGACTCAATTAATTAAAAGATCCAATTAATACAATCCTTTACTTATTATGGTCCACATTAATTAAATAGAATCTGAGCCAAATATAAGGAAAGCCCAATTAACTATTATTATTATTTTTTTATTATTATTATTTTCGGGTATTACAAAATACCCCCAAACTTAAACAGTTGATTGTCCTCAAGCAATGATCCACCCAAACAATGAATCAATATGAATTCGCACAATGGCCTCAAAGGTTACAGCAAATGTTAACCCGCAAAAAATTTCAAAATAATGTCATGTCTAAAATTTCAACAACTTTCATTAGCTTCACATGTACTCATGATCCTTTAAGTTCATGTGTACATCCATATGTTCAAACTAGTCATGATTTAGCTAAGATCAACCAACACTCATAAAAAAATTTCAAAACAACTCTCAAAACTTCTTATCACAACAATCATCGCTAAAATAGACAATGCACAAATTTTTTTTCTTGAGGATCAATCGGATATTCAACTTTTAAACACATATGAACCCTTCCCAAGTATTTCAAACATACATATTTTCTTTTCTCTATTTAGTGAGTGCGTTTTACGCTCCATCTCACTTTCCACTTTTCATGAACGAGTGCGTTTTACGCTCCATCTTGTTTTCCGCTTTTCATTGAACGAGTGCGTTTTAAGCTCCATCTCGTGTCTGTGTTTATGGGGAGTGCGTTTTACGCTCCATCTCGACCCACCACATGATTCAATTGTTAAACTCGGGAAGGTTCCAATATTTTTTTTTCAAAAATACCCCAAGATTTCCCCCAAACTTATATGAGTGCCTAATTTTCACTTCGAATGATGCTCAAATAAGATTTCTCAAATTGCAATGGTATCTTTCATAAGCATTTAGCCAAAAATGTCAATCCCAACCGGCTAAAACAAATGGATGATGTAAAAATTTCAAAAAATTTAAGTAAGTAATGTGAAAACCAACTAATGAGTTAAAATATAGACTAAGCATGCTCATCAATTCTCCAAGAGTTAACAATATCAACCGCCCACTTATCATTGGCCACAATCAAATTCCATCAAAACATTGCCCAAGTAAATACTAAACATGATAAATACCCCCAAACTTAAAACAGACATTGTCCTCAATGGCTAAGATAGGAAAAATTAAAGAGAGGGACTTCACGATATATAGCAATTTATCTCCTTGTCTGCGAAGTCTGAAGAATAGGTTAGGCACATTGAAATGAATCGGGCACCACACTTGAGTTGGACTTAACTAACCTATGAACACAAAAGAAGCAAGCTTATTAAATCCTAAAAAATGAAAAAAAATCTATCAACTAATATGAAACCTAATAAAAATTAAAAATTAAAATTAAACTTGGATTGCCTCCCAATAAGCGCTTGTTTTATAGTCTCAGCCTGACTTCTTCAATTCTCTATCCAATTCCCCTACGAAAATTGAGGAACCCTTCATCCATCAGAAGTAATGTCTCTTTTGGGAGGTTCCCATTAGTAATGGCCATTAAATCTAAGTCACCTAGCATGATCTTTTCAGATAGGATCCCTATTAAGTACGACAAACCACTATGTGCTTTCTCCATTATGTTTGTGATCAAATTGTGGCATGGAAGCTTGTCAAACACAACAAGGTCTTCTTCTATCTTCCCTTTCTCATCCCACCATGGCTCTAAAGTTGTCCTAGCTCTCATATCACATATAGCCTTGCCTATGACATGACTACCAATTGGACACGGTCTTGAAAAACTGTCCGGATCCTTGAACTTTAGTGGAGAAGGTACATGGGACACTATCAAAATTGGCTCATCTTCGTTGGTACTCAAAGTTAGATCTTCGTCGATCTCCTTTTCTTGGTCCCCAAGTGTCTCCTCTCTTTCAACATCTATATCATTTGGCACATCCGGTTACATATTTGGTTCGGGCTCAACATCAGTCTCGGAATCCATGTCATAAGGCCAAGTGTATTGAGGACAAATGTTTGAGGCATTGATTAGTTGTTCCATTTGGTTCGCAAAATTTTGACTCGATATCTCTTGATTAATCCTCCTCTCCTCACTTGAAGCTATGAACTTGAACAAAATTTCCTCCAAATTTGAATGTTCCTCCTATTGTAGTGGAGGTGGACACGAGAAATCCGGTGGGTATGTTGGACTTGGAGCATAAAATTGATCTTGATGAGTATGGTTCCATGAAAAATCTAGGTGATACCCC
Organism: Panax ginseng; assembly: GCA_020205605.1. Classification (NCBI taxonomy): domain Eukaryota; kingdom Viridiplantae; phylum Streptophyta; class Magnoliopsida; order Apiales; family Araliaceae; genus Panax; species Panax ginseng. Next base: position 19,695,346 of record CM035147.1, on the reverse strand, counting down.
CAATCCTGATAATAGTTGTTGGGATAGACATAATTGTTGGGGTAATCACCACCATACAGTACCGACTCGATACTGGTGGTGTATTGATGACTCGGATGATTTCTAGCACAATAATCACAAGTATACACCACACTTTGACGATGTTATGCTGCAAAAGCGGCTAACCTCCTCGAAAGTGTCTCAATATGTGCTGACAATGCAGAAAGGGCCGCGAGTCCATCAATTTCCATTCCCCTTGGCTGAGTCATTCTCGTATACGGCCATTGATAATTAAATTCTGCTCTGACATCCTTTGGGAAAATGGCCATAACTTCTTCATCTGAACTCCGATTTTGATGATTCAAGATGTTCCGGAAATAGGAGACGTGGATCTACAACTTTCATTGTTTACATTTTTCGAAATAAGGTCCGAAGAAATGTTGAAATTGGCCCTGAAGTGGCTGTTGTGTAAATGGCAAGCCGAAAATACGAATCTAGCAACCCTAAATGTCGATCCAAGTAGCGTTTGTCCCAATTCCTATAAAACAGCATAAAACATGTATGAATAGACAAAAACACTTAAAAACATCCAAAAGATTAAGCTCAGACGAACTCAATTCATGGGTATTAAACTCACTCATCAAGGTGAACGGGAACAAGCGAAGTTAAACTGCTTCATCCGACACCCCATTGTATCTGAAGGTGTCACATATCTCCAAAAAGCTGACTAAGTGTTCATTCGGATCGTCGTTGGCTAGTCCCCCAAATCGAACTGAGTTCTGAATCATTTGAATCATCCTAGGCTTGATCTCAAAAGTATTTGCAGCAATCGTCGGCCTGGTGATACTTGACTGAAGCTCAGTCACCTTAGGAATAGCAAAATCCCTTAGCGCTTTTTGATCTTCTGTAACCATTGTTTCTTCTTTCTCAGAGTTCTCAAAGTTTTCCCTTGTGTCTTTAATCCACTTACTTATCTTTTGAAACCATTTCTCGATATCATCCTTGAAAGGAAGCAAGTCTGGCTTCTTAGACCGAGTTTGCATAAACTAACTCCAAGAACCTGAAACAAGAAAGAACAAAACAAAAAAAATGTTTAAGTAAAACTGGACTAATTAAACTGATATTGAAAAATATTAAAATCTATACTAGATCCTCGGCAACGGCGCCAAAAACTTGTTGGTGAAAATCTAAATACGCTCACACGCAAGTGCACGTGGTCAACAAGTAATACAATGATAAGTTGAGTATCGTTCCCACAAAGATTAGTATAAAATTAATCCTAACAATTACCAGCTTTATATTAATCCAAATTTTATTAAACTATCCAATTCAATGATTATAACTATTAAAAACTAAAAATATGAAAATACCAAGCAATCAACACAACTAAAAAAATTATAATTTCAAGCAAATAATGGAGAATTAGGCTTACAACTTCACTTTAAGTATCACTCCAATTATTACACCTTATTTCAGTTCAATTCACTATCCCAGTTTATTAATCAAGAACACTCAAGTAGAACTAGCCATCTCTCGATGCACTAATACCATATTAACTTAAATCCACAAATTAGATAGAATTAAGCCAAACACCCTAATCAACTAATTAACTATATCTCTATGTGAATTCCAATCAAATAAGTTTTAAGTTCAAGTTCTCTACCCGATTACATGCGATGTTAAGCATATCTCTACCTTAACATTCATCAAGATTTCATTCAATCATAAAATTCAAGAACACGTGCTAAAGTGATGAAGTCTAGATTCATATATCATCTCTCGAGTCCATACAAATCCACACAGAATTGGTGATCAAGCAATTCATAAATTAAAGCACAAATCACAATAGATAAACTAAATGATAGATTATCAAACTAAAATTAAGGCTACATAATCATCGTTCAACCATAAAGATCCGTCATAAGCCTAATAAGTAAATTAGTTCATCTCAAATGAAATAAAAATTGAAATCATAAAAGAAATCATCATCCCAATTACAATAATTGAATTAAAAAAGTAGAATGAATACAAAACCACCCTTCTCCTCAGCTCCAACTTGTAATTTTCGTTACTCTGACCTTCAATCCTTCCTCCAATGTTTTTCTCAAAATTAGGGCTTTAAAATTGTTAATTGATTATCTGTTGTTAAAAATCCCTCTGTTATCTCTTATTAATCCCCAGTATAAGACACGTAATTAGATCATAAATTGATGCCAAATACAGTTCTAAATCATGCCAATTTCCTTGTTTCACGCTACTGAAACAATACAATTGAAACAGGAGTCTAGGTCTTGCCCCGAACCCCCGCCCCAGCGGGGGGTCCTTCTTTTCTTGGTTGAGTACCCCCACCCCGGCGGGGGGGTCATTCTGCAGAAGTCCAGTTTTTACTCATTTTATGCCCAATTTCACCACGAAACCACCTTTAAGCCACAAATGCTACACCACCACACCTAAACATAAAACAACAATAAACAAATAAAACAAATCATAAATATAAAGAATTAACACCGTTTAAGCTCAAATTAGAGGCCGATTCGTAGGTATAAAATTCACTCATCAATTGGCTCTCTAAAATGAGCACTCTGTGATCTTTCTTAACTATAAGATCTTAAAGTGGACTCTACAATCTTTCTTAACCTTACGATCCTTAAGAAAGCTCTACGATCTTTTTGTATACTCTGCGGTCTTGACTTAACTTTATGAACTTCTGACAGACTCTGGAATCTAACACTTGATGCTTTACGATAGCATATCTAACTCTGTTATCTTTAATAAAATCTATAGAATGACAAAGTAGCTTTATGATCGTTTAACATTACTATATGATCAATTTTATCCTATAATTTCTACATCAATTCAGCTTAATAGATCAACCTAACAAGTTTGATCTTTCTATTCTTAGTCTTTGGACATTATTATCATATTAAGGACTTTACAAAAACTACTAAAAATTATACATTAGAAATATCACATCATCAAATTTAAACATGTTGAGCCTAACAATCTCCCCCTATTTGATGATAACAAAACTAGTAGTTTCTGAGCATTTATCAATTCTTCGATGCAAAGTACTTTATAAGTAAATATGACATAATATACAGTAAGCAACTATATTTCTAGATTAAAAGAATGAATTTTATTGATGATTAAAGAATTTTACAGAGTACGAAAATTTACAACAGTTAAAATTTACAAGGAATTTATATATATTGTATACCTCTACTTTTACCTATCTCCTCCTCTTTTTATGCTTATGGAGATCTTTTTTTCCAACTTCTACTCTACGCTAGTACCACTCTCTTGCTTCAACATCCCTCCTCTGAATCTCATCTATTGAATCTCTTAGGCCAAGATCACGCATTTCAATTCTTTATTCTCCTTCAATGTGAACCCCTTGAAGATTTCTGTTTAAGAACGAGGGATCACAAGATGGAAATCCCATGCTAGTGAGAGTCACTATACTCGACGATTTAAGCCTTGAAGAAGAAGAATGGCCACAATCTATGGGGAGTGTTTAAGGTGCTCTTGAGGATGAAGGTTGAATTAATGTTTGATGTGGAGCTCGTCTCCTCTCCTTTGTCTCCCCCTTACTTTTTCTCTCCCTTTTTTTGGTAGCATCTCGACCTTGGTTTAGAACATTGAATTCTTCGGAGATCTATCTAACACTTTGAATAAGCTCTTGTTTTTGATCTCGAGACATGGCTATGTCATCTCTATTCTCTTATAGCCTAACTTCAGTTGGTTCTTGTTGCTAATGCTCAAGTGTCATAGCATTATCTGTATGAGCAAGAGCATTATCTGTACGATCCATTTGTTGCATTACCATGACCTTTAACTCATTTAGGGAGAAGCTTAGTTTAAAAACTTTATTAGTGAGGAGTTTGACAGTGTTTTCATTGGATTTCCAGAGAGCTAGACCAACCTCTTTATGATCTGCAAGGCACTTGAGGAATATTGCTCCTTAAACATTTCTTTCATTTTCTTTCCAAATTCCTTTCCTATTTCTCCATGAATTTTGGATGTTGTCTCTACAATCTTAGTTAAACCTTTTTGTATCCCAGTTAAAGTGTCTTCAAGAACTTCATTGAGCTCATCAACAATGATGTCCATCAAGTTAGCTAATTGAGGTTTTGAGGGGATTACTGAGACACGCTCAAGAATTTAATCTAATAAAGCTTTTGTTCCAATCTTATCACTCCGATAGATATTTGAGATACCAAGGGTAAGATCAAAATATTCATTATTGGAAGAGGAAGGAATATCGGTATAGGAAGTTGAGGGTATATTAGGTTGTACTATGACACCCCCAAATTTGGGTACTTCAATTCCCACAGGATTTGGTGTTCACTGTCCAAACATCATGTATCTATCTACCCATAATAAATGAAAAACCATAAATAGATAAAAATAAATCTTCTCCTTATGGAGTTACAATATCTGAATATAAATACATCAATCACAGGTTATACTAACCTTAAATCTCAAATGCAGAAACATAAAAAAATAATAAGTCTTACACAACTTTAACATAAGTCTGAAACATAATACATCAAATAAACAACATGTCTTCGTCACTTGTAATTGTGCCCTTGCCTTTGCTAGTAGAAGGCTCGTCGAACCTTTCGTTCTTAACTGTAATGTTATTATTATGCAAGAGTGAGCACGATTGCCCACAAGTATAATAAATAAGAAAACTCAGCTTTTGAATCAAGAATGAATAACAAGAATCAAAAGAACTTTTGAGGGTCATAAGACCCTGAACTATGTCCTAGGTTGTCAAGCATTTATACTTGAAACCTTTAACAATCATAAGACTATGGACTCTTCTTCTCGTACTTAGGGGCATCAGCCCTTAGTACCATACTGTGCACAATATCTTAACGCTAAAGCATAATTAATCCCCTATAACAGGGTTGTTCATCTCAGTTTGACATTAGAGTCCGCACCAAAGGAAGTTTGGTTTGGATAAGCTCAACAATGGTTCTGAAATTTAGAACGTTCATCAACTATGGACTAGTCGAATCAATAAGGGTTCGCTAGTCTTATAAGGTTCAACAATAATTGATATTCAATTTGAATAATAAAATTCAAGAGGTATACAATCGAAGAAGTATTGTATAACAGGAATCATGCTTTTAAAGAATGATATCATCTAATATGAAATCTTAACTTGGAAAATAATAAACAAGATAGAATAAGGAACTTGCTTTATGTAAAGAACCAAGGTTTGGGAACTTGCTCAGATAAAGTTAGGGTTAGAGAACTTGCCTCGTGCGTAGACTAATCGATTACTACTCCCGTTCACCACAAGTCCTACACACATTCCATATGTATTCACGACATTCATTAGTTACATTAATACTAACCTTATAGGTTTAGTTCTCTCTTTTAATACAACTTGTTAACTTGGTTTAAATTCTGCTCATTACCATCATTCACATATACATGACTAAAATCTCAAATCTTAAGTTTAAACAACATCATATCATATCATGGACATTATCTTTTTTAACGTGGTTTAGCCAGTTACAAAACATAGCAGTTATAAGGTCACAAGACCTTTTCTAATTATTTTTTTTTTATAATTCTCCTATTATATTGTCCATTAGTCATATTTTCACTTAATTATTTAATATAAACTCCACTTTATTTAACAAATCATTACCCTTCTAATTTAATTACTTAATTAAATTAGAATATTTTCATTCTCTCACTATTATTACACTTGAATAAATTATTCCATAATAATTTCCATTGAATATTTATTTTATTCCATAAATATTTTAACTAAAATATTTATTTTATTTGATAAATATTTTAATAATAATTTCCATTGAATATTTATTTTATTCAATAAATATCTCAATTAAAATATTTATTTTGTTTTATAAATATTTTAATAATAATTTCCATCGAATATTTATTTTATTCCATAAATATTTTAACTAAAATATTTATTTTATTCCATATATATTTTAATAATAATTTCCATTGAATATTTATTTTATTCCATAAATATCTCAATTAAAATATTCATTTTATTTTATAAATATTTTAATAATAATTTCCATCGAATATTTATTTTATTCCATAAATATTTCAACTAAAATATTTATTTTATTTTATAAATATTTTAATTAAATATTTATTTTATAAATATTTTAATTGATTATTTATTTTATTTTATTTATTTTTATTATTATTATTATTATTCATTTTATTTTAATTTTTTTGCCCGCCGGGGCGGGGTAATTTAGTTTGGTAACGCCCGCTAGGGAAGGGTTACCAAGACTAAGTTTCTGCAGTTCGCGAAGAACACATAACAAGGCCAATTTAGGCCAAAATCTCACACAAGTTCAACCATATGTTCTAAACTTGCAGTTCATGAAGAACACAGAACAGGGCCAATTTAGGCCAAAACTTCACACAGACAATTAATACAATTTCACCCAAATGTTCTAAACTTAACATAAACACTTAATGACACTTCTAGCATGTTTTTAACACTTTAAGTCACATAAACAACAGGATTTAAAGCCACAATTTTCATGTTCTTGCTCTTTTTCAAAGTTTTGTCAAATTTCATGAAATCACAAATCACATATTCGTTATAATACCAAATCAGTCCGTTTAAGTTTCGTTCTTTTCATTTTTATATGTATAAACGTAATCATTCATCAATTTACCGATTAATATGCAATTTAAACATAAATTTTTGTACTTACAAGCCATATTCATATATTTTTCCCTGTAAACTATAAAACTCCAATTTGAACATGATTTCATTGATTAGTTACTCTAAAACACATATAGATCATATATAATTAAATTATACATGTTAATAAACATATACAACATCATAGATTTAACAATTAGCCATGAAAATTCAATTACATAAAACTAAAAGCCAATTTTCATGAAAAGTTTCTATGTACGTAAATTAAAAGTTTGGTCAAAGAATTACCCTGCTAGTTTGCATATATGATTCAAAGATGATAAAGCTCTTCTCTTTTTCTTCTCCAATTCACACTTTCTCCCAATTTCTCTCTAAACTCTCTCTATTTTCTCAGACTTAGGTCTCAGGAATAAAATGCGTAAATGAAAAAAAAATATAAGACTGATATAACTCGCGCACACTAGCAACTGGGATGGTCGTGGTCGGTTAATCCCTTAGTGGGTTAACTGGCCAACTCCCTTTAGGGCCATGTTTGGCTAACTCTAAAATATTTTTTTCCCATTAATTTAATTAAACTCTTATTATATAGTTTAACAATGTCACACCCATTTATATCGAAAAATAGAATACTTTTACATTAAATCAAATAGTCACATAATTAAATTCTCATTTATTAATTATGTCAAGTCATTAAATCTCCAATTAATTATTTAAATTAATTAGAATAACATTATGCTTATTAAATAATCCATTTAATCAAATAAGCTCAATTAAATACATACTTTTGAATAATAAATTCTCCACATTAATTTAATCAATGTAACACATATAATTAAATTAATCTACCACAATTTCATCAATTAATTATTTAACCCAATAATTAAATCATCGAAAAATATTTATTTAATTCAATAAATATTCAAATTAAATTACAAAAATCTTGTTTGTCACATATACAGTATTTATAGGTGAAGAAGGTATATTTATATCTAGAGTATGTACAACAGAAGCTATAGGAGTTGTGTGTACAGAACGAAAGTGTATAGGAGACTTAGTATTATCTACATCGATCATAGGGTTTTGGGACTCTACGCGCGATCGAAGAGTTAGGTGTTTATATATTATCCGTAAAGTGTTGGGACTCTACGACCAGAGAGTTAGGCTTTTATACATCAATCGTGGGGTTTTGGGACTCCACGATCGGGGAATGAATAGAAGGAGTAAAGGGTTACTCTAAGGGGGACTCTACAACTTTGTCATAGGAAGAAAAGAATGGAGAAGGAGAATGACTATCAAATAAAGAATTCGGAACAAAAGTTACCTTATTATATGTATATGAAGAAGAGGAAGGCTCATCGCAAATGGTTCTGGTGGTAGTTGAGAACTCTTGGAAAAAATTTGGCCACTAACTTTATATTTGAATATCTGGAGAAATTCCATCTGATGAAGCTTTGATCTTCACATATTATTGCTCTTACTAATGGCATTAATGGCATGAAATAGAACATTGATGAAGAAGAAAAAGACTTACACAACCACTATTATCTATGAAAGTAATAGTGATTTACTGTTCTACTTCCTTCATGTCATGCCCTGGATGAAGACATTTCTAATGGGAGATCTGAGTTACACCTCTTGGACTTTCACAACTTATCAAAACGTCAAAGTGTTATCTCAGAACTTCCTAATGATTGTCAATTTTTCCAAAAAGACAATTTCAAATGGAAGTCCTTCCTCCCTCCCAGGCATCTTCAACAAAGTTACAATCATTTCTTCATTCTCTTTCCATATAACTCAATCTGCTTCTTGATATGAAGCTTTCGTAGAGTTCAACTCTACGGCTGCAGAGCGTACTTCTCTACAAACTCTTCAACTTTGGATCGTAGAGACACAAAACCCTACGATCATTAACCAATCTAACCCACCTCATACTATATATAAAATCTCATCCTCATTTGAAAAACCCCCTGAACATATATACTCTCAATCCCCAACACATCAAAACTCTTCAATCATAGTCTCAAAACTCCCCGATTGTAAAGTCACCCAAATTACCTAATATAGAACAATCCAGTCTAGACCTGCACATATTCATACCCATACAAATATTCCTTTCACTTCTCATACTTGTACAAATATACTCTCTTCCTCAACCAATCCAAATTTAGATTTAATCATTCCTCATTCCTCAATTGGAAATATTAATCGAGGAAATAAGGAAGGAGTCAAAGCCCTAATAGAACATAAAATTAAAAGAGTCTCAGTGGTACCATCCAAGATCTAGATCAAGATCTTGTAAGACACTATTGTTTATGAATGCAATGTTGGTATCCAAGACACTGCTATTGGAATTCAAAAAAGTATCACCCATATTACTGAGACGACTACCAAAGTACATGGGGAAATGTCGAAAGATTTTGGCGACAAAATAAATGATCTTATCAAAACTATTCTTGATAATCTTAAGAAGCACGATGAACTCTACTTCAAGAAAATTGCTAATCATAAAGCGGCAGTGATCTCTCTTCAGTCTACCAACACAAATTCAATAAAGTTCCTCTTTGAAAAAATCTTCTCTTTGAGCTCCTTGTTACTTGAATTTAAGAACTTGGTCATCCAGTCAATGGAACATACTGATGATGCCATGACGCTTGTTCATCGGCAAAGAGAACAAGCATATGCCTGATATCAAGAATCTAGGGATGACATCACCATTATAAGGAGCCAAATACAAGAACTTGTGTCAACGGTTAAACAACTATTCGATGAAGTTAATGCTCTGCGGAAAGATCTTAATGCTGACAAAAAAGGGGAGAAAGACGACCTCAACAACAATCATCATTTCCTCCTCCTCCTCCTCAAAGCTATGCGCCTCAAGCAATTCCTTTGAATCAAGGTAACTCTCCAACATCTTCTTCTTTTAGGTTAGGATCGTCGAGTGTAGTAACACCTACTGGATCACGACTCTCGTCTAGTGATCCGGCCTTCATAAACAAAAATCTATAAGGAGTTCACATAAAAGGAGAATAACGATTCAATATGTCAGACCTTGGACCTAGAGACTCAATAGAAGTAATTCAAAAGAGAGCAAAGGATGGGAGAAAAAGCTATAAAAAAAAAGAGATCCGCCAAGAAGTAGAAGAGGTAAGAGGTAATGAATTTTGTTTTTCTTGTATAATTTTCCTTGTAAAATATTTTTTCACAAGATCCTTTCATCAATAAATTCAATATTTTTATCTAGAAATATAGTTGCTAACTATATGTAAGTCATGTTTAAATTTATAGTTTCAAATTAATTGTATTTGAGAATTGATGATTGTTTGAAACTAATAGTTTTCTCATCATCAAATAGGGGGAGATTATTAGAACAATGCATATTTTAGATTTGATGATGATTTGTAAAAATAATGTAGATTTGTAACTAGTAGTATTTGTTGGGAGAATGCATATTATGATTTGATGTTTTAATGTATATGCTCATGATTATTTGTAAAGTCCTTCTAATATATGTAAAAGGACTTAGTGATAGATCAAATTTGTTAGGTTGATCTAAGTTCTTAACGTGTATCATTCTGTAACAGAATGTATAGATAGAAAGATCAAAGCTGTTAGGTTGATCTTGAGATGTAATAGATAAGCTTCAAAGAAATCGTAGTGTATCAATCTGATCAACATTGCAGAAGTCAAGGCAGAAATGTAGAGCTTCAAAGATCGTAGTATGCCTGCCTTGAAGGGCCTCTTCGGAAATCGTAGAGTGGTCCCAACGTTTGCCGAGCCAACTCAACGATCGTAGTGTGCTGAAGGAAACGTGGAGTTTACAAGTTAATGATCGTAGAGTGTTCTCGGAAATGTAGAGTTTACGAATCAAGCAAGCAAAGATCGTAGTGTGCAAAGACTTAAGATAAATCGTAGTGCTCTCGGCTGATAGCATCAGACCAGGCACCAAGGCGACAAGTCACCAAGATCTGAGTAGTAGAGTACCACGATCTGAATCGTAGAGTATCATCTATCTTGTGTCAGAAAACGTCGAGCCTTATGATTTGTGTGGAGATAGGCTCCGACATGAGAGGAATGGATTCTAAACGCTGCAGTACTTACCAGTCCAAAAGTCATAAGAAATATCCTTAGTATGCAACAAAGAAGCGTATTGAAGAAGCTAAGGAAAGTACCATTGGTAAGGGGGAAAACACATTTTCAGGTGTTAGGTGAGAAAGCAGTCTGCAGTGTCAATGGGCCAGAATGTAGTTCAGAAGATGTGCAGAAATGTCTCCATCAAAGATCAAAAGAGTTAAACGTATTTAATGCCTCAACAGATGGATCCAACGGATAGTTTTCATGATCACATATATGCAAATCAAGCAGATGAGAGAGAATCAAGCAAGCATTGAACAAACAACATGAACAACTCTTAAGCTGAACTCTACGATCTGAGAATTAGCAAAGCTTGCTCAGCTACTCAGTTCTTTCTAACAAGTGCTTAAACAGCAACTGAGTAGCAACCATCAAGAACTCAACATCTATCAATCAACTGAAGAAGAGTACCAAGTCTGCTGGACTTGAAGAGTTCTAAGTGAACTGTAAGAGAACAAAGTCTGCTGGACTTGAAGAGTTCAAGAGTGAACTAAGAAGTTCCTAGACTGCTAGTCTAGAAGGAATCTGTGTGATTCAGAAGTTGTAAAAGACATCCTTAGTGGATTTCCTACTCGTTGAGTAGAAGAGTCGACTAGGAGCTTTAAGTGCTCTGAACCACTTAAAACGACTGTGTCTTTTACATTCATACTGTAACTACTATATCTGTCATAACTGCTATAACTGACTCACTCTCATAACTCCACTACTTTGCAAAAGAGATTAAAACAAACATAAATTCCGCTAAGTTTTAATCATCATTAACTAACAAGCTTAAAACGAAAAGATTTTTAAATATCTATTCAACCCCCCCCCTTCTAGATAACTATTGTGCCTAGTAGGAACTAACTATTTGTATCAGAGCAAGTTCTATTATATACAGCTTACAAGCTTTAGTAGATCCAATGGAACACGTACCAAGCGAATCTAGGACTGGAGGAGGCAGCAAGCCACCAATGTGCAACAAGGATAAATTTGCAAACTGGAAAGTCGGGATGCAAGCATACATGGACTCAATAGATGAAGATTTATTTGAGACCGTTCAGAATGGGCCCTATATTCCAACAAAGCTTGCACCAACCACTGACGATCCAAATAGAATACAAATCAAAGTTAAAGAAGAGTGGACAGACAACGAGAAAAGAGCTATACAACTTGACAAAAAGGCCAAGAACATCATGTTCCAATCCTTAGAAGACGATCTGTTCAAAAACGTTGTCAACAACAAAACAGCTAAGGAGGTTTGGGAAGCACTGCTGATCATGCATGAAGGAACTGAAGAAGTTAGAGATAACAAACAATCACTCCTGACACAGCAGTACGAGATGTTTGCTCATGTTCAAGGAGAAAACATAACTGCCACCTATGAGAGATTCAACGTTCTGCTCAACTCTCTACGAGCATATGGGAAGATCTATCCTAACAAAGATCTGATCATAAAGTTCATGAGAGCTCTACCGAGCAGGTGGGATGCCAAAACCACTGCTATAAGATAGTCAAGGAATCTTCACGAGATGACAGTTCAACAACTATATGGAAATCTCGACACATACTGCTGGAGTCGACTCAACGAAATAAACCTTATCAGAAGGAAGAAGAAAAGATAAGGGTGTTGCTTTCAAGGCAACTGAAGGTGCATTAAAGGTCAACACTGAGATTGACTCTGATTATGATGAGGACGATGATGAAGATCTTGCTATGCTGGTAAAAAGACTAAGAAGGTTCATGCGTCAAGGCAAAACCAAGAAGCCAAAGAAGGTCAAAGAATTACAATGACGAGAGCAAATAAATGATCTATGCTACAACCTAAGAAGAAGCTCGGCCACTTCATTGCCAACTGCAACAAACCTCTAAGAGAAGAACTAAAGAAGAAACAGCATGCAAAGAAGGAATACAAAGGAAACAAAAGGCCTCAGAAGAGAGACAAATGCCTAGTAGATGGAGGATCATGGAGCGATTCAGACAATGACTCCATTCCTGACTCCGGAGATGATGAAGAACCACAAATGGCTAATCTGTGCTTAATGGCCAAACATGTAAAGGACATACAAAACCTTAACATTCATGATGTAAGTCTCGATGAGGTATTTGACTTCAACTCACCTGATGTAGACATAAATGATTTAAGAACTGTACTGCATGGCATAACCACTGATCTACATCAATACATGAAGTGGTTTAGAGTTTTGTCTAAGGATCATTCACTTCTTCAAGAGGAGAAGAAGAAAGTTCAAGAAGAGCTTGAAACAACCCTTCTAAGTACTAACCTTCTCTCCAAACTTGAGGCTAAGAATGAGATCCTAAAACAGACAAGTAAACTCAATGCATAAAGAGAGTCTAATCTAACCTCTAAAATTAAGGAACTAGAAAAGACTATCTCTGCATAGAATAAATCCTCATCATCCATGGACTCCCTGCTCTCTAGTCGAGAGAAGTACATTCGATAGAACAGGCTTAGGCTTTGGGGAATCCATCTCAGAGCCATGTGTGGAAAAGATAAAGGAAACTAGCACTAGTAATGCCTCAAGTTTTAGTAGAAGTATTACCTTTGTGAAATCCTCACAGAAGGAAGAACAAGTTCAACCTTGTTCTACTGTCTCCATTCACACTCAAAGGAATAAAGGATCTCATGCTGGCCTGGGATTCATAAAAGAGAAGAGTAACCTAACCTCTACTCACCAACCTCGAAGAATCGTAGAGTCAAGCAAGACCAACTCTACGAATCAACTGGGAAGGTACAGTAGAGGTAAGTCACACTCATCACTATTTATGAAATCCAAGGAAACGTAGAAGAATGAGAATCAATTTAACAGAAGGACAACTAAAGAACCACACAAGTCCAAATGGAGGATGAATCATCATACACACACAGGCATGCATCATACTAGATGTTTTATATGCAATAAATATGGTCACAAGGCTGCCAAGTGTTATTATAATTACATGTATGTAAGACCCAAGATTAAACAGATTTGGGTCCCCAAAGGCACTAACAAAGAAGGACCCATGCAAATATGGGTACCAAAATGAAGGTTCAATGTTTTGACAGGAAAAGAGCTCCACGATCACTACATGGTATCTGGACAGTGGATGCTCAAGGCACATGACCGGGAACAAAGCCCTTCTATCTAACTACATAGAGAAGGAGGGTCCCTCAGTCATCTTTGGAGACAATGGCTCGGGCAAGACAAGAGGATATGGTTCTGCTGGCAATGGTTCAGTATCATTCAGCAAAGTAGCATATGTGGAAGGTATCCAACACAACCTTCTAAGCATCAGCCAACTCTGCGACAAGGGTCATCAAGTAACATTCCTCAACAATAAATGTCAAGTCAGAGACTTGAAGACATCTACTGTAAAGCTAACCGGGACAAGAGAAGGAAATTTCTACATAGTGAATCTTGGTCAACTAAGCTCAGATGAGACAATATGTTTTCTGGCAAAAGCATCTGAAGAAATGAAATCACTATGGCATGAAGCGGTTGTCTCATTTAAACTTCAAAAGCATGTCCAAACTGGCATCAAAAGATCTCATTGTTGGTCTACCTAAGTTCAACTTCGTAAAAGAAAGGCCATGCAATGCCTGTCAGCTTGGAAAGCAAACCAGAAGCTCATTCAAGAGTAAAACTGCCAACTCTATCGATAAGCCCCTGCAGTTGCTCCACATGGATCTATTTGGGCCAATTCCAACAACTAGTCTTGGAGGAAAAAGATACTCTCTAGTTATAGTCGACGACTACACCAGATTCACATGGGTATTCTTCCTAACTTCAAAGGATGAAATGAGCTCCCAATTAATCAAGATGTTCAGACTGGTGATGAACGAGAAAGGAGAGAAAATCAAGGCCATAAGAAGTGATCATGGAAGAGAATTCGACTTCTCAGAAATGGACCAGTTCTGTACAGACAATGGGATCAGTCAAAACTTCTCAGCTCCACGAACTCCTCAACAAAATGGGGTAGCTGAAAGAAAGAACAGAACCTTGATAGAGGCTGGAAGAACTCTACTAGCAGTAGCTCATCTGCCTAAATACTTACAAGGCGAAGTCATCAACATCGCATGCTACACGCAGAACAGATCACTGATACACTCTATGATCAAGAAGACGCCCTACGAACTGTGGAAAGGAAGAAAGCCAAATGTAAGCTACTTTCATATTTTCTGTTGTGCATGCTACATTCTCAAAAATAAAGCGATGACATGTAATTTCATTTCAAGTTAGACGAAGGAATCTTTCTTGGATATGCCACAGACAGTAAGGCCTAAAGAGTGTTCAACAAGAAGACACTGAGTGTTGAAGTCTCGATTCACATCATCTTTGATGAAACAGACTTAGACAACACAGTGCTTCAAGACACTACGACCAATGGTGCAGACACTACGAATGAAGTCGTCGAGCTCAACACTACGATCATAGTGCCAGATAGTGAAATCGTTGAGCAAGATAATGAGATCGTAGAGACGTCTATGCAAGACAGCGAACCTCCACATCAAGAAGAAGAAATAGATCTTGAAGACTTAAGATAAGAAGGCATCGGGAAAGATGTCCCAACCCGGTTAACAGATGGGCGGAGATCACACTCGGATCTAATCATTGGAGATCCGAAAAGCTGAAGTCAAAACAAGAGCCGCCACTCAAAATGAATGCTTTTATCTAAGCTTTCTATCACAAATAGAACCAAAGAAGATAGAGGATGCTATGGAAGACTCCGGTTGGATAGAAGCTGTCGACGTCAGGATTTTTGGATGTCCCTTTCCATTATTTGTTCTTTGGTGTTCTCGGTTTAGGTGAGATTTGTTTGAAAAAATAAGTGAAAAAGGTCTGACATGTATAATGTCGACGATGGACTATTAAGAGTCCCCAGTTGGTTTTTTAAATGGTTGTACCAACACAACCGAGAAAAGGTTTGTACATTGACTTAGTGATGTGACACTGCTAAACAGGTCGGTGAAACCGAGATTCATTAAGGTCCGAGGACTTGGTTATGCGGGGGGGGAAGGTGTTAGGCACCCCCCGACATCCGTGTTACCACGGTGACCGCCTCTTTTCAAGAAACTGTTATCTGAATGTGTGTGTGTGTGGGTCAATGTGCTGTTATTTGGAAGTAGTGTGAGGCCTCGTTCGAACCTATATACACAGGGTTTGAATTTATGTAAAAATTCAGTTTTTAGCAAGATATAGCAATGATGTTTTATAAAAAAAGGTTTTTTCAAACCCTAATGCTCAATAGTAATTGAGACCTTTTACACTACCCATTTTATTAAGTGATCGGCTTGATTGATTTTATTTTACGAATGCGAGACATCCGTATGAAAATAATGTACAAAATAATGTCGACTTCCTCATGGGTATGAAAACCATCTGAGGAAATTCAAGCACCGCAGAATAATTTACAAGTTGCTTACAGCTGAAAATGTCCATCACGGGAACCGAATCTAGATCCAAGAGGCTGAATATGTGATCATATGATTCCTAGACGCACAGAATAATGCAATTTGTATGAAAGCAGTAAGCAGGTATATATATAGAAGCTGTAAATATATATATATATATATAGACAGGATCACCAACCACGAAGCACCTCCATGGGGGATCAAAAATGTAAATAAAGCTGTAAAAGCTATCAACCGTCACGGAGGAAACTCCAGGTGGGACGAAACATAAATAAAGCTTTAAATATGGTCAACCGCCACGAAGGAAACTCCAGACGGGACGAAATGTAAATAAAGCTGTAAAAGCAATCAACTGCCACGAAGGAAACTCGAGGCGGGGCGAATATATATATATATATATATATATATATATATATATATATATATATATATATATAAACAATAAACACATCGGATGTAAAATCTGGCTCATCGAAATGAGTTCGACAACGAGTTCATATATATAAATATATATATATATATACAAAAGCAGAATAAACGCATACTGATATAAAATCCAGGCTCATCGAATGTAGTCGACCACAATTCATATATATAAATATATATATATATATATATATATATATATACAAAAGCGAGTAAACGCTCTGCATCAAGTCTAGGTTCATCGAACAAAGTTCGACACACAAATTAATAAATATAAATGTATATATATATATATATATATATATATATAAAAAGCAAATAAATGCTCCGCATCAAGTTCAGGCTCATCGAACAAAGTTCGACACACAGTTACTATATATAAATGTATATATATATATATATATATATATATTAAAGCAAATAAACGCTCCAGACCGAAGTCTAGGCTCAATCGAGGCATAACTCGATAATTTTAGTCAATATATATATAATATATGTATATATACAGACTGAAATGAAACCTCGGACCGAAGTCCGGGCAAAAGCAAGCAACGCGACTCTCAACGTGTAGAAGGGTGTGTGCAGAGATGAAGAAAAAGACTCTAAAGTGTATGACAAGGCTTATAGCTGACTGCCAAAGAAGACTTCTATATCTTTAGAGTGGGTAAATACTGACTTTTGTAGGTACAAAAGGGCTATATATGAGCTCACATGTGTTTAAAAAGAGAAAGTACACTTGCATGGGGTGAGTCAGCGAGAGCAAATTGGCGTAGCTTCCTCGCCTTTTTCTCTTGCAAAATGGGCAAATTTCAAGCCCTCTATTTATAGTAATTTAATGCCATAGGTGTACAGAGAGGCAACCCGGGTGGGCCCAAAGTTTTTGGGTGGTCGTCTCAAGAACGTGCACTCGAGCAATCGTAATGTCCACTCGAACTTTCAAAAGTGCAATCCGAGCATCCGTTTGAGGTATACAGGACCTATTTCGGACCGCCGTTGTCAAGAGTTGTACAATGGCATGGGATTAGAGTTTGTACAAAGTCATTGAAGATGGGACGATGCCCTTCGGTCTTCAAGCTTCAACTTTCATCCATTACCCCGCACAATAGTCACTTGGGATTGGTTAATCTTGTCGGACCTCGTTGCGTAGAGACGTGACGTGGCATTGTGTTGACGAGATGACGATGTTTCCCCTCACCGGTGTTATCGCCATTAATGATAAAGCGAGACGTTACTTTCGGACTTCGTTGAGATTGAATCTTTGAATTGTTGAAGGTCCTCATTGTCATCTTTGAGGTGTGCATGTCTTTCCGATGTTATTGCCGGGTTGGTACAGTGCATCTCGTTGTGAGCGCCGAGATTGAAGCTGGTTGCATTTGAAACAAGCATTTCCGGGGTTATCGCCGAAACTGCATTCCTTTGGGTTATCCCCAAGGTTGGTGGTTATTCCCATGGTTGGGACTGAGACTGGATACCTCAGGGTTATCTCCGAGATTAATCGGTCTTCTCCGGTGTGTGTTCCGGTGTTGTATCTACAAGCCTCGGGGTTACATCCGAGGTTGGAATTGTTACTCCTAGAGTGTGATCCGGGGTTGATGCTGAACTTCTGGTAGTATCCGGCATGGATTTGGATTGTCTTTCAGGGTTCCCTCTTTAAAAGACGGATCTGTCCTCCTGCAATGTTAGTGACAGTAGTACAGAAAATTTTGAGTGTCTACAGAAGCCATGCAGGAAGAACTCAACCAATTTGAAAGAAGCAAAGTATGGAGATTGGTACCAAGACCAAAGAGTCATCCTGTCATTGGAACCAAGTGGGTCTTCAGAAACAAAATGGATGAAGATGGAGTTATAACCAGGAACAAGGAAAGATTAGTGGCAAAGGGCTACTCTTAAGAAGAAGGCATTGACTATGATGAGACATTTGCACCGGTTGCCAGACAAGAAGCCATCAGAATTTTTCTTGCCTTTGCTGCTCACATGAAGTTCAAAGTCTTTCAGATGGATGTCAAAAGTGCATTCCTAAATGGAGAACTCCAAGAAGAAGTCTATGTAGAGCAACCTCCAGGTTTCATCAATCCATCTCTTTCCAATTATGTTTATAGATTAGACAAAGCCTTATATGGTCTTAAACAAGCACCTAGAGCATGGTATGAAACACTAACTAACTTCTTAATTGAAAATGGGTTCACTACTGGGTAGAGTAGATACCACATCAAGCTTAGAAAGTATAAAGACAAAGTCTTATTAGTTCAAATATATGTTGATGATATTATTTTTGGTTCTCTTCGACGATCGAAAAGTTATGCAAGAGATTCTCGTCGATGCAAAGCAAGTTTGAAATGAGCATGATGGGTGAGTTTTGAATTTCTTCCTTGGATACGCAAGTAAAGCGATGATGAAGGAATTTTCATAAACCAAGCCAAGTACATCAAAGACTTACTCAAGAAGTATGGTATGGAATCGGCTTCCCATGAAAAAAAACCAATTGCCCCAAAGGAAAGCATGCGATTGAGGTTCAAGGCTAACAGAGTCGAGGCAATAGGTCAAGCCAATCTTTGTGGTTGGCGGACATCTTTTGCATAATCTTTTGATGTTCTTGTTAGTAGCTTCAACAAAGACCGCTCATCTTCTACGATAGATGACGAGTTAAGATGTTTGATGTGGAATTTACTCGCATAGTTCCTCCATCATTTTGTTGTTGAGGTTCTTAGCATTGTCTCGACACAATCACCTCTGGTTGTCCATATCGACAAAACGACATTGTTTCCGGCGAAAGCAACGATGACTTCTTTAGTAACCTACAGGGAAGGAGGTCGCTTCTACCCACTTAGTGAAGTAGTCGATCATGGTGAAGATAAATCGGTGACCATTCTTGGCTTTTTAGACTCGATGGGCCCGATAACGTCCATTCCCCACATTGAGAAGGGCCAAGGTGAACTCATATTGTGGAGTTCCTGTGGAGGGGCGTGTATAGCATTCCCATGAATCTGGCACTGATAGCATCTCCTGACGTGGTAATTGCAATCAGCTTTGAGAGATAGCCAATAATGTCCCGTCCTGAGGACTATTTTGACAAGGAGGGAGCCACTCATGTGGGGGCCATAGACTCCACCATGGACTTCATCCATAAGCCTTTGGGCTTGATCTTTATCTAAACATCTGAGGAGACCTAGTCCTGCATCTCTTTTGTAGAGCGCGTCTCCACTCAGGTAGAATTTCATAGCAAGTCTATGGATCCGCCTTTTCTCAGTCGGGCTCGCCTCAGCGGGTGTAGATCCATCTCGTAGTTAATAAGTGAGCTAGGCATGCTAAATCTACAACCATAAAATATATGCTCTAGATTGTGCTAACCATAACAGATACAAAGGCTAAACTCAAAATCGTAGACATGATCAAGGGAAGTCCACGATCGTAGAGTTGAAGAGACAAAAACTACCTCAACGATCATAGCAAAGACTCAACCATCGTAGAGCAGACTCAACGATGACAAAAGCCCCATCAACAAAGCAAGAGTGCATCCTGTGATGATAAGCTTCAAAACGCAGCAATCCCTCTGATAAGCGCCCTAGGAACAAACCTAACCCTTGACTCACTCCAAGAGGTTGGCCCTTCCTGAGCTACCTTAAAAGAATGTTATGTCAAAAACTCATCACAAGGATCCGGTCAGACTCGACAATCGTGATCGATCGACGACAAATCTTTCGGCAGACTCGACGATCGTAGAATGACCGCGGCGAATCTTCGGATGGACTCGACGATCGTAGATCAGACTCGACAAATGCAAAGCACTCAACAATCACAAAACTACCTTAACAATCGTAGTCCTCCCTAAGGACACCTCGGCTCTGCAGGAGCCAAGGGCAAATCAGTACAATCCCTATCAGTCAAAATCGTAGAGCCAAGCAAAAGACGACACCTGTCCCACTAAGAAAAAAGGAGAGAGGGAAGTTGCAAGTACAAATTGAAATCATATTTTTTGAAATTAGAAGTTCGAAAGATTATCTCTCTCATCTTCTCTCAAAGCAGAAACCCTAAATCAGAAGAAAGCTCAGTCAAATCTCACTTTCAGCAAGAAAATTAATGGTGGCATCCAAGTTATCTATCTCAAAGAGACTACTGCTTTGACGAGTTCAAAAGCACCAACCTAAGTTCCACAAGACTCGGCCTTCTCAAGAAGGCGTGTCTCAAGAAGCCTCCTTGAGCACAAATACATTGATTTATCCCATGTTAGTGAAAGAGTTCTACAGGAATGGAGTATTTGAAAACGACATCATCACTACGAGAGTAAGGGATGTGGAAATCAGACTGAAGGCCGAAGACATCAACCTCGCCCTAGGTCTCAAAAATGAAGGGCATCCATTCTTAGATAGCGTAGACTTCCAAGAGGGACTTAGAAGAATGCATCACAAGAAACTCCCCTCTATGAAAGGGTACAAGAAGAAGGAGTTCCCACATAGGTATGAATTTCTAGCCGATATAGTTGGGAAATGTATATGTTGCAAGAGCTCAGGTCATGACTCTGTGAATGAAGTTAAACTTAAGCTCATGACTGCTATGAGTTATGGAATACAACTCAACTATGGAGCCCTATTGCTCGATTGGATTGGTAAGTGGCTTGTCAACTCAAAGAAGTTAAAAACCCCTTAGAAGATGCTATATGGGCAATTCATAAGTATCATTCTTCATCACATACTCGTGACAAAATTGGGGATGAAGAAGGAGGGCTATCAACCCAAATAGACGAATGACCCTGTAAATTGTTTGAAAATTGGAAGAGGAACCCAGCTGAGTATGTTTGAATGATGACCGAGTCCAGTGGAAGAACTGGGGATCTGAAGGACTCAGGCCTTCCAGGAAACATGTCTGTGGTTAGGGAAATCGAAGAAGAAGAAGAAACCAACAAAGAAGAACCCTCTGTCCTTACCAAAAAAAGCAAGGGCAAGAGGAAGCTAAAGGCTAGACTAGTAGAAGAGCCTCAAGGATCTACCACTGATACACCTATAGAGTCCTCTGATATAGAGACTCTAAGGATGCTAAGACCGAAGCAGCAGCAAGATGAAGCAGATGAAGATCAAGCTACCATATCCCAGATCCTGAAGAAGAATAAAGTTGGTCATAAGACCAAAAGGCCATCAGTCTCCTCAATCGTAGAGTCTCTACTGTTCGTAGAGACCAGACCAAGCATGGCAGGAAAGGAAGTAGCTATTTCAAGCATAGTGGCTGTTGAACAAGACAACACTGAGGTTCAAGAAAGTCCTGAAGCTGTGGCTAAGCCTAGCAAATCAAGGAGAAAGTTGGTCAAGAAGCACATTCTTGAGAATGAAAAAGTGCTCAAGAAGGAAGACAAGAGCATGGTTGGAAAAGAGGATGATGGCTCCAAATTTGAGGGGAGATCCCCAGATTCTCATGATAGAGAATACACCAAATTGAGGGGAGATGCCTGAATCTCAAGAAGAAGCTCCAATTGAGGGGGAGTTTATGAGTTTACAAGAAGATGATCAAGTTGAGGGGGAGCCTCAAGATATCTCCTTGGCAGAAGAAGAGGTCCCTGCCAAAAATGAAGAGGAACCAGTAAAAGATCATCAAGAGCCCATTGAGATAATGGAGTCCTCCAACAAAGACAGAGAAGAGGAAGAAGATGATGATGACCTTCAGGTCACTGGTGTGGGCAGAGATGGGTATAGAAGCTATCTCTACAATAAGATGTTCTCATACCTACCCATGATGCCATATCATCAAGCCCAAATCCTAAACTCTTGGGATCACATGTTCTGGAGCTTCAAGGAGTATCCATCCATCTCAGTACTGGCTCATGGATTTCCAGGGAGATTCAACTTTGCCAAGAAATTGCTTACCAAAAACTCTTCCTCAAAGGATAAACTTGAGGTACTGTCTATCCCAACTCTTTTCAGAGTTAATCACTTGCCATCATCCTCATTTAGCTATTTTTATGAATTCCCACGATGGTTGGAAGTGATACTTCATCCACTAAACCATTTTCCAGTTGCAGAATCCCAAAATTCTATAACTGAGGAACCAAATGCAGTCAACTTCATATTGCTCCCACAAACCACCATCTCTACGATTCCTGACTCTAGCCCCATCGTAGAGTCCCACATAGAAATCGTAGAGCCACATATTCCAAACATAGACACTCAGGCCCCTCCATCAGACATACCATCCTCCTCCTCCAATAACTATTTTAGTCTTGATCTTGCTCTTTACTCTCTGCAAGATCAATCCCAGAAAAGATCCCCTCCATTCAATAATCCTCAAACCAATGATACTCTTCCAAATCTGCCCACAAAAGATGACTTGAATGAAGTGTCCAAGAACATGGTCAAGAACATTGAAGAAAGCCTGGACACTCACTCAGACCTCATTCATCTCCGGCTGAATCAAATGATCACTACTGCAAATAATATCCCTAGCACTCTAAATGTTGAGCTTACAAAGAAGCTGAGGGAAATTATCCAAGAAATTCTTTAAAGCATGAAGGACAGATATGAGATTCACTTCCAGATAGCCACCAAGCAAAGAGAGGTTGTTCTTGAAATGCAGAGAAATCAAGAAGTCCAAAATAAACTCATGCTGGAGAACATCATAAATCGGAAAGCTTTAGTCAAAGAATTCCAGAAAGCTTATGTGAATCAGGAATAGTAGACTGACATTGTTCTCACTGCCCTCCGAAATAAAGAAGCTAGATCTGAAATCCAGATCAAGGAAAGTCGAGAGGACATTGCTCAAACACAAAGCCAACTAAACGAGTTTGTCCAAGGAGTAAATAGACTTTCTGCAGACATTTGAACCCTTGATGCTGACATAAAGGGGGAGAATAAAGGGAAAGGAGTTTAAGGAGCACAGGGAGATCAGGGTAGAGGTAGAGGAGGTCAAGGAAACCAAGAAAGGGGAAGAGGAAAATTTTCACGAAGCCCTCCTGCAAGATAATTCCACCAACAGACTCCACGATCAAGCAATCAAACTCAACGATCTGATCAGCAGGAAGTCTTGATGGCTCAGCCTTTAAGAAATCAAGGGCCAACTACCAGCTCACCAAATGTGACCACCGCAGGCCTAAGAATGCCAATTGGAGACCCAACATTCATGAATAGGCATGATCACAACCCGATAGTAAGTCCAAGTGAGCTGGAAGAGTTAGCCAGAAGGGATTAAGCTAGCATGAAAAGAAGGGCTGAGGAGTATGCCAATCCTCCAAGGAAAAGGTCAAAGAAATAGAGATAAGTTGAAACTTTAAATTCTTATTGATGTAAAACTAAACTGCAATATTTCTTGAACATCAATAAATTCATGCTTATTCTCTAGAAATTTCAGCTGCTCACTGAAATACCAAGTCATGTTTAAATTTCCTACAAATGCATCTAGACACTAATAATCATGACAACAAATCTCCTTGGTTATGTCAACATCAAACAGGGGGAGATTGTTGGGAGAATGCATATTATGATTTGATGTTTTAATGTATATGATCATGATTATTTGTAAAGTCCTTCAAGTAATATATGTACAAGGACTTAGTGATAGATCAAATTTGTTAGGTTAATCTAAGCTCTTAACGTGTATCATTCTGTAACAGAATGTATAGATAGAAAGATCAAAGCTGTTAGGTTAATCTTGAGATGTAATAGATAGGCTTCAAAGAAATCGTAGTGTATCAATCTGATCAACATTGCAGAAGTTAAGGCAAAAAATGTAGAGCTTCAAAGATCGAAGTGTGCCTGCCTTGAAGGGCCTCTTCGGAAATCGTAGAGTGGTCCCAACGTTTGCCGAGCCAACTCAACGATCGTAGTGTGCTGAAGGAAACGTGGAGTTTACAAGTCAACGATCGTAGAGTGCTCTCGAAAATGTAGAGTTTACGAATCAAGCAAGCAAAGATCGTAGTGTGCAAAGACTTAAGATAAATCGTAGTGCTCTCGGCTGACAGCATCAGACCAGGCACCAAGGAGACAAGTCACCAAGATCTGAGTCGTAGAGTACCACGATCTGAATCATAGAGTATCATCTGTCTTGTGTCAAAAAATGTCAAGCCTCATGATTTGTGTGGAGATAGGCTCCAACATGAGAGGAATAGATTCTAAATGCTGCAGTACTCACCAGTCCCAAAGTCATAAGAAATATCCTTAGTATGCAACAAAGAAGCGTATTGAAGAAGCTAAGGAAAGTACCATTGGTAAGGGGAAAACACCTTTTCAGGTGTTAGGTGAGAAAATAGACTGCAGTGTCAGTGGGCCAGAATGTAGTTCAGAAGATGTACAGAAATGTCTCCATTAAAGATCAGAAAAGTCAAACGCATTAATGCCTCAACGGATGGATCCAACGGATAGTTTTCAAGATCACATATATGCAAATCAAGCAGATGAGAGAGAATCAAGCAAGCATTGAACAAACAACATGAACAACTCTCAAGCTCAACTCTACGATTTGAGAATTAGCAAAGCTTGCTCAGCTACTCAGTTCTTTCGAACAAGTGCTTAAACAGCAACTGAGTAGCTACCATCAAGAACTCAACATCTATCAATCAACTGAAGAAAAGTACCAAGTCTGCTGGACTTGAAGAGTTCTAAGTGAACTGTAAGAGAACCAAGTCTGTTGCACTTGAAGAGTTCAAGAGTGAACTAAGAAGTTCCTAGACTACTGGTCTAGAAGGAATATGTGTGATTCAGAAGTTGTAAAAGACATCCTTAGTGGATTTCCTACTCATTGAGTAGAAGAGTTGACTAGGAGTTTTAAGTGCTCTAACCACTTAAAACGACTGTGTCTTTTATGTTCATCTCAGAATCGCTATATCTCTATAACCGCTATAATCGCCTCACTCTCATAACTCCACTACTTTGCAAAAGAGATTAAAACAAACATAAATTCCGCTAAGTTTTAATCATCATTAACTAACAAGCTTAAAACGAAAAGATTTTTAAATATCTATTCAACCCCCCTTCTAGATAACTATTGTGCCTACTAGGAACTAATAGTATTTTTCCGTCCTTACAATAAAATTGATATAAAAATACTTAATTTAGAGATCAAACTTTTTAGGTTAATCTATTTCGTAAATTGAATCTGATTTATAGATCTTAAGTCAAAAGACGATTGTAAAATAAGTAGTTAAAGATCGTAGAGTTACAGCTACCAGTATTCTAAGCTTGTAGAACTATAAAGTCATTCCTCAGAATTCTTAGAGTACAAGTAATGTCCAAATAACTAGAGTAAAGTTGAAGAATGTCGAGCCAAGAAAAGTTGAAGACTTAGTCTTTCAAGACTAAAAAGAAGTATCGTAAAGTAAACTAAACTTAAGTATACATCGTAAAGTCTATCTAGTCAGACACTCTTAGATTGGACATTCAACTCTACGATTAGAAAAATCACAAAGTGCATCAGTTTTGACATGAAATGACAGTGTTGATATTTGTAGAGAAAATACACAAGTAAGATTGTCAAAACTCTTAAGGCTACAGATAAGAGAAATTAAAAATGTGCTCAATAGTTATATTGCTGAAATGACAACACCCACATGAGTGTCTCTATAGCAGTACTGATGCGACATATCATAGTTGAAAGCTGACATATCTTCTCCATAAGTCAACAATCATATATCTTCAAGGATCTGAGGATTAAATGAGCAATGACAAATTTCAAACAGAAACATCTCGAGGAAAGTCTATAAAAGGCAAGCAAATTCAATCAAATAGTAAGAACGAACAATCAGAAAGTTGAACTGCTGCCAAATAAAAAAGAACTCTACCCTACAAACTTAAACATCTTGTTCTGCTGTTAAGTCTTCCAATACTGAGCTTCAAGCAACTTAGAAGCACCCCAAACATCATTCTTTCTTAGAGATTATTTTGGTCTTAGTGACATATAATAACCAAGTCTTAGTGACTTGAAAAGATCTTAGTGATCTACTACAACCAAGTCTTAATGACTTGAAGAAATATTTGTGATTCAACTGTTGTAACTGTTCTGTGTGAACATATCTTAGTGATTACCCCATCCTTAGCATATTATCCTTACTCAAAGCGTAGAAGAGTGAACTAGGAGATTTTTGTGCTCCGAACCACTTAAAAATATTATGTTTCTTTTACTTTCTGCAGTTACTTTTCAGTCAAGTTATTTTATTTATTCTGTGACTTAATTCCACTTTAAATTGCTAAATTTAGAACTGTGTTTTTTTAAAATCTTTGAAGGTTTTTTTTACAAATTATCATTATGTTGTGCAAAATTATTTAATTAACTGGATTAATTATAAGTTGGTAATAATTCTTTAAAAACAAATTTCTAAAGGATTTATTCAACCCCCTTCTAGATATCTTAGTGCATTTAGGAAATAACATCTTCCTTTTTCTAAACTATAAATTTCATTTTATAGATCTTAATATTTTGTTAGACTTATTAGGTATTATGTGAGCCTAGGAATGAATTTAAGGTCCCTAAACTTTATGTTTAATGGAAATTGAAAGATATTCTTATGGTGCATTTAAAAATAGTTATAATTTTTGGATTTGGTAATTTGTAATTGTGTTTGGGCCTTAAAACAATTTAGATAGATTTCATGCCTAAGTTTGGGTTTAAGGCCCATATATAGTGGATTTTGGTTATTTTGAACTACTTGAGGTTATTTTCATGACTTACATACTCATAGGTAGTTCCAACCCTATTTTTGGTGTTTTGTTTTATGTTATTATAATAATTCAATCTAAAATTGGAATTAGTTTGAGTTTAGTTTCCTATTTGACCAAGGGATTACAAAAATTATTTTTCTTATTAAAATCTTAATTTTTCATTACTATATTAATATATAATTGAATATTTTTCAAACTAAAAAGAACATTTCAATAAAATTCATTTTCTAAAAAATATTTGTTTCCTACAAATCAATATATATATAACCATTTTGAGAAAATGATTCCTAAAAAATGATTTTCGAAACCTAAAAGAAATGTTTTCAATAAAAATAAACTTTTCAAAAACATTCAGGATTATTTAAGTTTTCAAAAGATTCACAAATTAAAATCCCTCGTCTTTAGGAAAAGAGGCTTAAATTATTTTCAAGATAACACACTTAGATAATATAGGAAATAACATATTTTTAGGTGTACACGACGCGATTCACTTAGGCATAAGACATTTAGCACACAATTTTTTTTTAACACAACTAATTTAAACTTTAGGAAAAATATTAGGAAACTGGTAACCGTGTTTAACGGAAGAGGGTGCCTAACACATTCCCATCGCTTAAGCAAACTCCCAAACTATTTGAATATCAATTGTAGGACAATTTTATAGAGTCACATATGGATCATTTATTTATAAAAACCTAAAATAATTTCCTAGTTTAGTTGGGAGGAATTTCTATTTATGAGAAATCCTCCTAAGCATCCTGTAACAAAAAATAAAATTCAAACACCACTAATAATAAATTAAGATATTTAAAGAATCTAAAAATAAATAATAATCACCAAATAATCAAGCCTAAGTATTAACAATTCACTATAAATCCATTAATACTTAAAGGATTTACTAGGAGGTTATAAGGAATTTCTATTTGTGAGAAATCTTTCCAAACAACCCATAATCCAAAAATATGATCCAAACACCACTAGTAATAAATTAGAATGCTTAGTGTAAGACCCCGACTTTTATGAAATAAAATTTTAATTTAATTTATGAATATTATTCTAAAACTGTAAAATATTAAATTGATAAATGGTCCAATGGATAATTAAAAGAATAAGTGAGTTAATAAAATAGGAAGAATTAAATTTTGGAACAATTACATATTATAGTACATTTTTAAAAGTAATTACAAAAATCATACATTCATAAAATAATTACAAAAATATGACACTTCATCATATATATTTACAATACTAATACAATTAAGAGTCCTTAAATTAAGGGATTAATATTAATGGACTGTCATAGCAAATTAGTTTCCATCTTCCTTCGGTCTCTCTCTCTACGCCCTTACTATTTCTCTCTCTTCTCCTTACTACTTCTCTCTCTCCTCTCGGCCACTCTGTCGTCGTCCTCTTCCGTCCATCACCAACAAGAACACCATAGTCTCTCAACTCGATGTAAAATTGAATACGTGACTTTCGTGCTATGTTTTCAAAGCTAATACGTGATTTTCTCTCTCTAACTCTCTCACAACTGAAAGAATTTTGGTTTCTCTCTAAGGTCTGCTTCTAATTTCTATTAATTCTCATTCTTCTAATTTCGCTTATTCTCATTCTACTAATTATTGCAGATGTAACCTCCACATCTTTCCTACTCGTAACCTATGCCAAGATTAACCACTTCACATACAGGTGGTCAATTGTGGGGGAGCCATGTCATCACCCCAAGAGGCTACGTGAATATCACTAAACAACAGTACATACATATTTTTTTATCCGGATCCGAGTAATCGCTTTGGTTACTTCGCATTATGTTTTGTTATCATTAACTTATGATTCTTGGATACCATTTTTGTTACCTTTTATTTGGTATTTTAGTTACTTTTTTATGTTGTTATGGTTACCATGTATTTGCTTAGTATACATGGTTGACTAAACTGGTTTTTGGTGTACATGTTGTTTATGTATTGGTTACCATTAAAATATATTTTGGTTACTATCATATAAATATTTGGTTATTTCTTTAGTATTTTTTTTGTTACTGTTAGTTTCTGATTTGGATTCTATTTTTGTTTCCTTGTTTTGATTTTGGTTAATGTTTTTTGTTGTTATGGTTACCATGTATTTGCTTAGTATATATGGGTGGACTAAACTATTTTTGGTCTATATGTTGTTTATGTATTGGTTACCATTAATATATGTTTTGGTTACTAACATATAATTGTTTGGTTACTTCATTAATATATTTTTGTTATCTTTGTTGGCTTATGATTCGATACCATTTATACATATTTTTGTTTTGGTAACCTTTAATTTAAATTATGTTTTGGTTAATATTATATATAACCGCTTGTTTACTACATAAAATGGTATGTACTACATGTTGTTTATATTTTGGTTACCATTAGATTATATAATATAACTTTTTGTTATCGCTTATTATGGTATGGTTAATGTTATATTATGATATGATAACTATTATCACAAGCAGCTAATGTGGGATGTTTGTTATTTGTTATAGTATGTTTTGGCTATCGTAAATTGTTATATTATGTTTTGGTTAGTATGCTTTTATTTGTTGGTCACTACGTGAATCGCTTATGTTATAAATATTGTTTATATATGGTTACTAATGAGTGTGTAAATCTATTTTGTTTATTTGCGCTATGAGATATTTACTATGAGGAATGCAAATGTAAAAATTCACCGAAAAAGTTATATATCGGTGTGATATGGAACTAGAGATTTCTCTCCGATTTAGATGCGCCTCCACAAATGACTTTTTTTAACAACTTCGTAGAATTTTCACGAAGATTTGTACCAGATTTTGATTAGTTCTATTGTCATTGTAATTGCCATTCTAATTGTGTTTCATACTTTGGTTTTTGTTGATATTCATAGCCATTTGTTATGGTTAAAGAGTATGTAATGTTTATTGAACTTATGTAAATGAGATTACATATTTGATTATATTATCGCTGATTTGACATTGTTTGTTGGTTCGTATTTGTTACTTCTAAGTCAGGTCGATACATTTGTTTGAAAGGTGCAAATGGGTAACCAAACATGCATGTAAGGGTAACCATTTTATTTTTTTGGTAGTAACTGAGATAGTTACAAGCTTGTATCAAGACATATATCAAGTGTTAAATGTATATGTGAGAGTATACATGGGTTGCTTAAACTGGGTCGATATACAGGTTGTTTTTGTTTTGGTTACCATTAAAACATGTTCTGGTTACTTTCATATAACTATTTGGTTACTTCGTTATTATGTTTTGGTTACTGTTACCTTATGGTTTGGCTACTATTATTGTGCCCTCAATGTGGAATTTTGGTTACTTTTATTTTTTATTCTGATTAATATGTAATTATTTAGTATACATGGATTGCCTAAAATGGGTTTCATTACATGAGGTTTCTATTTTGGTTACCATTAAAACCTGTTCTGGTTACTATCATATAATTATGTGGTTACTGTTTTATTATGTTACATTACTACATCAAGTTATTAGTAAATCAGATAGTTACAAGCTTGTATCGACAAACATCAATTGTTAAATGTACATGTGTGAAGTGTCCTATTTATCTACAAGCTTATTAAGAATTGACAATTATAAACTTGTATCAAGACTATTATAAAGTGTTAAATGTATATGTTTTATTTATACCTTGTCATCATCATGATAGAATAAGAAACTCCAATTAAGATTTCTCATTTATATATACGATGGTCACTTATAGATCTCATATTAAAATAAAAATAGTTTGAGAGGTGCAATTGGTAACCAAACTCGCATATAAGGGTAACCATTTTAGTTTTTGTTAAGAACCAAATAATTAAAACTTATATCGTAATAATTATTAAGTGCTTTAATGTATATGTGAGGGTTCCCATTTATCTAAATTGATGGATACTTTTAAATTACGAGTTATAAAAGTTATTTAGAAATGGTCCATGCCAGTTGGTAACTAAATATGAATATAAAGGTAACTATTTTATTTTAGATGGGTAACCAAATTTACATAAAAATGGTTCAGAACAGTTACTAATTGTTCAATGTATATGTTTACTTTATATTGATAACTCATGATGGAATAAAAAATTAAAATATTAATCAACATCAATTTTAGTTATCAGACACCATCAAAAATGTTACCAACCATGTGGTTAATGGTTACTAACAGTAAACAATTATATATTTCTGTAAACAATTAAATTTGTTGTATTGTTTACTGTCAGTCTCCATTGTATAACAACTGAATAAACATTGTAAAGTAACCAAATCAATATTAGACAGTAACCAAATTACATAATCTTAGTAACCAGAATATAAACCACATTTTTACATGCAATTTTGAAGGCCTAAATGATGGAATTTGACCAAAAAGCCCTCAGCTAGCTCACCAAAGAAAATTAGTGACTTTGGATCGTTAACCGCTTCCAATGAAATTAGGCTCAAAAAACGCCAAAAATCGACACTTCAAACTTGACAAAATCGCTAAATTGTCACCGCAACCAAATAAACATTATTTTGTAACCAATTAAATAAGATACAACAACCAATATATATAATCGATTAATAAATTGTATGAAGGTAACCAATGTAGTCAATAAGTAACCACCAATATAAAAGAAACAATTATAAAACTCAATAACATTATAGAGTAACCAAATAAACACCTTACAAAGATCTAAATACATATTATATAAGAACCAAGATATATGTAATTAGTAGCCAAGATTATAAAAAATATTTTTACATTCATTTTACAACCAAAAACAATCAAGAATGACTTTGTTACAAATTAAAGACTAACAAGTGTAAAAATAAGGTAACCAATGTAGTTAATCAAGAACTATCAATATAAAAAATCAAGATAAAACACAAAGAATATTATGTAAGAACTATGATAATATTACACAAGAAATAAGTCAAGATTATATACTAACCAAATCCAAATTAGACAAGAAACTAAATATATATTTACTTAGTATCCATAACATAAAACATATTTTTCATGCATTTTACAAAGAAAACAACAATATATAAAAACATCAATATGTACTTAAAGATCCAATCATGCAGAAGGTAACCAATGTATTTAATAAGTAACCATCAATATAAAAATATCGTGAAAATATACATTTAAAGTATACAAGAACCAAATAAATATTATACAATAACCAAATCAATATTAAACAAGAACTAATTTTATGTTCTTAGTAACTGTAATATAAAACATATTTTTACATTCATTTTGTAATCAAAACAAATAAGATACTAACTCGTGTGACCAATCAAAGAAATAAAAAACTTAAGAAATGTAACCAATATACTGAGTATATAAGAACTACTTGGTAACCAAATAAACATTAATTTAAAGTATACAACAACCAAATAAACATTATACAAGAACAAATCAATAATAAATAAAGAATCAATTTCTATGTTCTCTTAAGAACTGTAATATAAAACATATTTTTACATTCATTTTGCAATCAAAATAACAAGATACTTTCACCGTGACCAATCAAAGAGCAAAAAACTTAAGAAAGGTAAACAATATACAAGTATATATAGTAAACTACTGGGTAACCAAATAAACATTTAAAGTATACAACAACCAAATAAACATTATACAAAGAACTAAATCAATAATAAACAAAGAACTAATTTATATGTACTTAGTAACTGTAATATAAAAAATATTTTTTACATGCATTTTGAAATCAAAACAACAAGATAATCAAGAGAATTTGTAGAAAAAAAGTTTTGGCCTTTCCAAGAGAATTTGTAGAAAAAGAAGTCAGTATCGAGTCATCTTCAGAATCATTCACGCTATATATATATATATATATATATATATATATATATATATATATATATATATATATATATAATCCAATAAGTTGATCTTGAAGTTGTTGTTGATCTTGAGTTGTTGTTGATCTTGTTGTTGATTGATTCTCCTCTATTATCATATCTCGTAGTCAGATCTCGCCTTCTCCGATTTCGCTGCTTCTGCTTTTTTCCGATCTCAAAGTTGTCTTTTTCTTCATTCATCGTGATTTTAGGACGGGTCAATTGGAAATTTGAAAGCCCAGAATCGACGTAGGGAGTTAATAACGCGTAATTTTAGCAAGGTAATATTGTATTGCGTTATTTTGTAATTATTTTGTGGATGTTTTATTTTTGTAATTACTTTCTAATTGTTGTATATTATTGTTAAGGACTCTTAAATTTTTGCTTGAATGAGATCCGGTTCAAGGACTTAAAGTCTGCTAGAATTTAGAAATTCAGTTGTTTAAGCTTTATTGTGTGGGTATATCTCTTAATCCGATCGTTGGATCGTTACGATTTTTGGATATGTTATACATACATAAGTTGAGAATATGGTCACCAATTTTGAATCGTTAAAGATTAACGTATGATTTTTTATGAATTTCAAGAGGTGACTAATTTATAAATTTTGTAGCAAAATTTACAGCAACGTGCTTTAATGTTTAAAAATGTATAACTTAATGATTTTAAATTTGAATTAGGTTATTCTTGAGGCTAAATTGGAGTATTTAAATTCTAGTTTCTGATAAAATTAATTAATTTGACAAATAAATTTTAGTTAATGGTGATAATACCATAATAGTGGACTGATATTTTAAAAATAAATTGTCATATATGGGTTTCTTAAGTTTTGTTATTTACTTATAAGTTTTGGAATATGAATAAGATTTAATGCAATAAATAAAGGCACCTTGAATGGATTATGAATTTTAGTTACTTTATATTTTATTCGTGGTGAATATGTTTTGGTGACCCCGACTTTTAATAGAATTTAAATTGTTTATAGTAATGTGTTAAGTTGATATAATGATAAAAGTTTGTCGGGGAATATTTGTTCTGTCGATGAATATTCATTGTGTCGGGGAATATTTGTACGATAGAGCCAAAATAACCAATCATTAGTGGGCCTATAACGAAATATTGTCGAATACTAAAAATAACATAAATAACATTTTTAAAATTGTCGGCAGAACTTTTACCGTTAACTGTTATATAAAATACCCGGTGATAAATAATAGTATCACGCGTTATTCCACAGTAACACGAGGTATTATACAATATTACACGATATTACACAGAATTTCATAATTATTGACTCAATAATTGTCATAGTAGCAATTGCACAATATTTTATATTATTAAATCAATAATTGTCACGACACAATAACTTATATTATTTGATATGATATATTTAGACATGTTGGAAGTTTTGTGAGTCTATAATAATAATTGTGGATAATTGTTGAAAGATTGAAAATGTGTAAATAATTGATGAATAATAAGTGTTGATTATAGATAAGTATGATAAGTAGATGTTTGTTCAATTATTTTCTTTTTAGAAAAGTAAGTTTGACAAGACTTGTCGACACTCTACTTTTCCTAAAGTAGTCTGGATCACAACTCAATTAACAAATAGATCTTGTTAAAACGTGTACAAGTTGGTTTAATTTTCTCCGTGGGGCTATAAATTTCACTACCAGTATTTTTATATAGCTCATTTGGTTATTTTGTCAAAACCTCAATTTTCAGTAGAAATAGATTGTTGGGATGAGAAACAAAACACACCATCACTACACCAAAAATATAGGATTATTCTACTACAATATTGTGAGTATTTCTTTTGAGTATAATGTTACTCCAAGTGTTAATAAAGAGTAGGACTGATCATTCAGTTATAACCAAACCGAATAGGCTATTAACCGAATACCGAAATAATCATAATTTCAATATCCGAAAAACTAACCAAATTTTGAAAATAACCGAACTACCGAATATCAAATTACCGAATTTACAATTCGGTTAATAACCAAACATGTGCAGAGTTTACTCAGTCAATTTGTCAAACACTTGGTGGGCAGTCCAAAATCCTTACAGTTTAAAATATGTTTAGCAAGAAGATGGATCCCAAACGAGAATGCAATCAATCCACCACACAAGAAACAGTAATACCCAATAGAAATCTAAAGCAAATAACACCCATCTCAAAACCTCACACAAACCTCACAGATGTGTACAGCAAAACTCAAGAACCTCAAAACCTAGTCAGAACCTCAAAGCTCTTGCTGCTTTGTTTTTAGCTTTAGAGTTTTCAGTGAGAAGAAGGATGGTGTCATGGTTGATGATGATGGTGGTAGATTTGGTTTTACGACACCGTTTGGGGGGTCGGATTTGGTCCCCATCGTGATGGATTTTGATGGGGTTTTTTGAGGAAGAAGATGAAGAAAGGTTTGATCTTGGAGAATAGACTGAGTACACTGTTGACTGGTGGGGGGTTGTTGGACTTGTGGGTTTTCTATTATTGATGCAGTAGAGTACTCAGTATAAGTATAAGTAGATCAGATAAGTATAAGTTTAACTCTTTATTCGATTATTCGGTTAGACCGAATAACCCAAATTAAAACTCGTATTAACTAACCGTACACCGTAAATTATTTCGGGTATAACCAAATTGTTAAAAATAATCAAATTATCAGAAAATTTTGATTAAATTATTTCGATTCGGTTCGGTAATTCGATAATACCCATTTTTTGCTCAGTCCTTATAAAGAGTGCAAGCATTATTCAGGTTGATCAATTTCATAGAAAGCAGTATCTAGTCACGTGCTACGGTAAGGGATATCATTTTCTTTCATACTCTATATTATGGTAAGAGATTATTATCCATGGTGGAAATTCTTGAAAATGATTAAAATATCATTAATAGTTTATGCTTCATCTAACATCTTGACCATAATCTTTCTATTAAATTCAAATTGTTATATTTAAGTTGTGGATCTTATATTCTCTTGAACTTTATATTCTATCAAGAACTTTAATCGATTATTTTTGGATATCGTGTTGACAAATCGGACAATATTGGACTTTGGACAAATTGAATTATAAATCTCTGATGTTTATTCTTAATCTTAATGTTCTTATTATTTATGTTCATCTTTTATATCAATGTTATAATCATAGTGGTGAAATTTCTCTTTGGCCTATTGTGCAAAGATGAATTGACTGACATGATTATGACCAAAGGTTGTAGATTGGTATGATCATGACCATTGATATTACAATTGAATATCTTTGACTTGTAGTAGAAAGATGAATTGATTGACATGATTATGACTAAAGGTTGTAGACTAGTATGATCATGACCATTTGTATTACAATTGAATATATTTGGTCTGTAGTGCAAAGATGAACTGTTGATTTATATTATTATGACTAGGAACTGTTGATTTGCATGATTATAAAAAGGAAATGTTGATTGGTATTACAAGGATAAATATTGATGGTGAATTTTTAAATTGGAGAATATAGTAGATATTATGGTCTACTTAACTCTTCTAATGAATTGCTTGTTCCGCTGTAGTTATCGTTGAAAACTTACATTATCTTTAAATATGTGATTTATCATTATTGAAGACTATTGATAATTTATTTTTCATTATTAATGATATTCTTTATTGGGCTATTTATGCTCACCCTTTTGCTTAACAATTCATTTTAGAAAATAAGAGTGTAGTTGGGGCTAGCAGAGAGAACAAGGGTATAAAGTGGTATTCCGAATTAGTGGTTGTCCTCATCAAGTTATAGAACAATGTGACATAATAATTGTACTGAGGACTTTAAAGTGTTGTCGTATTTTATACGGCATTATAATAATTTGAGTGTGAATATTGTCGTATTATATACGACGTGGTAATAATTTTAAGTAAGAGAATTTGTGTTTGTAGTGTTGTTTTTGATGATCCAAATTGGGTGGTAGAGTCCCGAATTTGGGGGTGTCACACTTAGAGCCTCTCAATACATAGTAATCGCCAAATAAACAAGTCCAAACATTTAACAACTCATATTAAAGGAAAAGCGGACAAGAAAAGGAATATAAAATGGACCTTGAGAGTGAAAACTTCCTCCTTAAGCTTGTAGAAGGCTCCTTAAAGGTATATTGATGAATGATTCAATTGAAATTTAACAATCTAGATTCAATTCGAAAGAGTTTTTCTACACTTTTTATTTTATTTTTCTCTTTCTTTCTCTTTTTCCTCTCTCTCTCCCCCATTTTTTCTTCCTTTTTAATCCAAAATGAGGCCAAAAGACCCTTTAAAACCCCAGCTAGAGCTAGGTGTAGGTGCATCTATGTCAAGCACCTATCACGCTTATGCGATGTACACTGCAATGTTCTGCCCTAAGTACACCTCCGAATTCGCCTTTTTAAGAGGGAACCCCGAAAGACAATCCATATCCATACCCTGATACTACCTAAAGTTCAAAGATCAACCCCGAGCACACTCGAGTAATAATTCCAACCTCTGATATAACCCCGAGGCATGCAGATCCAATACCGAACACACACCGAGAGAAGACCGATTAATCTCTTGAGATAACCCCGAGGTATCCAAATCCGCCCCAACCATGGGAATAGCCACCAACCTTGGTGATAACCCCAAGGAATGCGCTTTGACGATAACCCCGCAGCTTCGTAAATGCTTGTTTCAAATGCGACCACCTTCAATCTCACAGGCACAACGAGATACACTGTACTCAACCCGACGATAACATCGGAAGACAGTACACCTCAAAGATGACAATGAGGACCTTCAACAAATGCAAAGCAGCCCAATCTCAAATAAGCTCGAGCAACGCTCATGATCACCAATCCGGCGATAACAACACCTAGAGGGGCAACATCGCTATCTCGCCAACGCGATGCCACGCCACGCCGCATCTCAACATCTCTACGCAACGATGTCCCACAAGACTAACCAACCCCGAAAGAGTGACTATCAGTGCGGGTAACGATGAAAGTTGAAGCTTGAAGACCGAGGGCATCGCCCCATCTTCAATGACTTCAGCATAAACTCTAATCCCATGCCATCGCATAACTCTCGACAACGGCGGTCCAAAATAGGTCCTCAGATACCTCAAACGGATGCCCGATTGCACTTCTAAAGTTCGAGTGGACATTACAAAGGTTCGAGTGCACGATTTTTCAGACGACCCGACCTCAAAAACCCGGCCCACCCGTGTTGCTCTCCGTACACTCTCAGCTCACCAAAGTACACTCTATAATCGCTCTATAAATAGAGGGCTTGGGCTGCCCATTTTGCAAGAGAAAACGGCAGAGGAAGCCCTCGCCTAATTTGCTCTCAGACTCACCCCATGCAAAGGTACTTTCTCATTTTAAACACCTGTGAGCTCATATATAGCCCTTTTGTACCTACAAAAAGCCAAGTGTTTACCCACTCTAAAGATATAGAAGTCTTCTTTGGCAACCAACCGTAAGCCTTCTCACACACTTTTTAGAGTCTTTCTTCTTCTCTCTCGCACACACCCTTCTTCACGCTGAGAGTCGTGTTCATGCAGATTTTGCCCTGACTTTGGTCCATGGTTTTGTTTCAGTTTATATATATATATATATATATATATATATATATATATATATATATATATATATATATATACTAACATTTATCGAAAGTTATGCCTCTCGATTGAGCCTAGACTTTTGGCCCTGAGCGCTTTATTTGCTTTTATATATATATATATATATATATATATATATATATATATATATATATATATTAACGTGTGTCTAACTTTGTTCGATGAGCCTAGACTTTGGCCTCGGTGCGCTTTTTATCGCTTTTATATATATATATATATATATATATATATATATATATATATATATAACTGTGTGTCAACTTTGTTCGATGAGCCTATATATATTTATATATATATATATATATATATATATATATATATATATATATATATATATATATATATATATATA
The DNA here is from genome assembly GCA_020205605.1 of Panax ginseng. NCBI lineage: Eukaryota > Viridiplantae > Streptophyta > Magnoliopsida > Apiales > Araliaceae > Panax > Panax ginseng. The sequence goes on along the minus strand of CM035147.1, from coordinate 19,656,264 downwards.
TTAACTGTGTGTCTTAACTTTGCTCGATGAGCCTAGATTTTACATCCTATATGCTTATTTACGCTTTATATATATATATATATATATATATATATATATATATATTAATCGTCATGTCTAACTCGCTCAATGAGCCCTGATTTTACATCCTATGCTTTATATCGCTTTATATATATATATATATATATATATATATATATATATATATATATATATATATATATATTTCGTCCCATATATATATATATATATATATATATATATATATTTTCGTTTCCCCGCCTCGAGTTTACTTCGTGGCGGCTGATCGATCGCTTTTTACGTACAAATTATTTACATTTTTCTCCTCGAGTTTCCTTCATTTTGTGCCCATATATTTACAACTTTATTTACGCTTTCGTCCCGCCTCGAGTTTCCTCCGTATGCTGATAGCTTTTACAACCTTTATTTACATTTCGATCCCCATGGAGGTGCTTCGTGGTTGGTGATCATGTCTCAGATATATATATTATATATTTACAATATATATATATATATATATATATATATCGCTTTCATACAAATTGCAGATCTTGTGCGCCTAGGAATCATGTGATCACAGATTCAACCTATCGATCTAGATTCGCCTCGTGATGGACATTTTCAAATTGTAAGCAACTTTTTGTAAATTATTCTCATGATGTCCTAATTTCCTCGATGGTTTCCATACCCACGAGGAAGTTCTCATTATTTTTGTACATTATTTTCATACGGATGCTTCTCAGATCTCACAAATAAAATCAATCAAGCCAAACACTTAATAAAATGGGAGTGTAAAAGGTCTCAATTACTATTGAGCATCGTGGTTTGAAAAACCTCTTTATAAAACATCACCGCCATATCTTTGCTAAAAATTGAATTTTTACATAAATTCAAACCCTCAGGTATATAGGTGCTAACGAGGCCTCACACTACTTCCAAATAACAAAGACATCGACCCACACACACACACACATTCAGATAATAGTTTCTTGAAAAGAGGCGGTCACCGTGGTAACACGGATGCTCTGGGGTGCCTAACACCTTCCCTCCGCATAACCAAGTCCCCTGACCCTAATGAATCTTGCTTTCACCGAATTCGCTTAGCAAAGGTCACATCACCGGGTCAATGTGCAAACCTTTTCTCATTGTTGTGTTGGTACAACCATTTAAAAACCAACTCATGACTTTAATAAATCCCATCGTCACATTATACATGTCGACCTTTTTCACTTGTTTTTTCAAACAAATCTCACCTAAAATGAGAACACCAAAGAACAAGTAACTAAAGGGACATCTAAAAATCCCGACGCCGATGTGTGTGGCGACTCACTGGGACTCCAAAGAAGAGGACTTAAGCCGCTATTACAATCTTTTCAAAATCTGTTATCCGCTTGTGTGTGGATGTTGCATTTACATTTTATGAATGTGTACGAATGCATTTCCTTATTGCACTTAGTGCTTCACCATAACTCGCTTGGATATTAGTGCTTCACACCATATCCGCTTGGATATTAGTGCTTTCATGTCATCATTTTCATACGGTGAGACGCGATGTATGTGAATGTATGTTGTGTGGTCCTCCACCAGAGGCTATCCCGCTTGTTTTGATTATCGGACTCGTGAGAAGACTAATTCTCCGAGGCTCAGTGAAAGGCACCACCCAAATTCGCCCAAATTGAAAGACCTGATTAACTTCCCGCCAAGTAGATTATGTATGATTTGGGAACCTTCATGCCAAAAAGCCATGAGAGTAACCTAAGATAGGTCACCGATAAACCCAAAACGGAGGAAAGTCTCTTCATGCTCTCATTTCAAATTACTTGTAAACACAATTACTTGTAATTACATTCCATATATATCTCCATGTAATGAGAAATATGAAGAAATGTGTACATATATATATTTTTAATTAACATGCTACAAACAAATGACATCCGCTTTTGCAGATAAAATTCCTAAAATGGACACATCACATAAGAGATGTTATTATACACATTCCCTAAAGACTAAACTATGCAAGTCTTTCAGTAGGAACCAATCGACCTACTACCCTACCCAAAAGTCCAAAAGGCAACAGCCTACAAATAATCATGTCATTATCCGACCAAACCAACTTAATCCAGCTTTCGCAAAGAATTCACTGGATTAAGCAAACAAATTACGATTTGGTCGTTTCTACTCAAAGAATTACACCACCTAATCAGTGGTCCCAAAATACCCAGATATGCCAATCCTCCACACAAGGAGGAACCCTGGTCATTACAATACTCGAATCGCAGCTTGATACGACCAACAAAACTCATGATGTCGCCCATCCCACTCGAGACCCGCATACCGGTGACATCAAAAAGAAAGTCCTCCAAATGGAAGAGACTCTTCGTATATCAAAGGAATTGGAACACACGGAGTGTTTCATATGTCGATCTCGTATTTTCCCCGGTGTTCATTATCCAAAAAAGTTTAAAACTCCCGACTTTGAAAAAATATGACGGGTTAGAGATCCTTACACACATTTAAAGGTGTTTATTGAGAACTTGGATCTTATGCAGAGGACTTAAAAGCTTAGAATGCAATTGTTCCAAAAAAGTCTAACCGAGAAGCCCGCTCGTGGTACACAAGATTAGACAATTCAAAGATCCATAGTCGGGAAGAGCTAGCACATGCTTTCCTCACTCAATACAAATTTTCAAACTCAAATGGCTCCCCGATCCAGATCAAATTACCAAGATCAAGAAATAAATTAACGAGTCTTTCAGAGTATGCTCAGGGTGGAGACGCCTGGGTCGCCCAAGTTAGTCCTTCCATGATGTAATCAGAGATGGTCATGACTTTCATAGACATACAAGAAGCTCCTTTCTATGAAAGAGTTTTAGCCAAGATCGGCAAACCATTTTCCTAAATGGTCAAACATGGGGAGATGGCCGAGATGGGATTGAAGTCCGAAAATTCAAGACCTAGTCACTCTCAAAGTCATTGTCGATCACATCCAATCCGAAATTATGGAAACAACTTCTGAGGGTCCATAAAAAGAAAGAGGAAGATGTTTCCCTGATACTACAGGGTCAAAAAGGCAATCAAAACATGCCTATTCAAAGGAGAAACTACACTCCTTTTCAAGCACAAATCATGAACCCTCCAATACCAAAAGGTGGAGAAGTCAAACGCCTCGAGTGTTTACACACCTTTAGGGATACCTCGAGAACATTCTCAATCTTCCGACAACACAAGAAAAAATTACGATCTTCTTCCACCAAACAAATTTCTAATGGACGGGTTTTCAATGTCGCTTGAAATGTGCTTATCATGCCGGGCACCGGACATGATACTCAGGATTGTTGGGCCTTGAAACACAAGATCCAGACCTGATAGACAATGGGGAGAGATCGTGGTCACCAAACCAGATCAAATTTCACGCTCAAGACAACCTCTTCCTCAACACAAAGAAGAAGAGGTCAACATGATAAATTGGAGTAATGGATGTAATTCCAATTTCAAATGTGAATCCTCCCAAACCCTCAAAGACTTGTGATGACAAATGGATTATGCCAAGTTCCAGCTCACAATGGAACGAAAAGATGAAAGCTCTATGCAAGCAAATTGAAAGCAATCATGAATCTGTGACTTATCAAATCAAGTGACACGCCAATTAATCACCAGAGCATGCCAGCCTCCTACCTCTTGTCATGAATATTCCTCGCCACTTTCGTAAAATGAAATGCCGAAGACAAAGTGACAAAGAGAGCAAATGCCAAGGCCCGCCGATTTTTGCCAACAAAAGGGAATTCACCTATTTGGGCCAACCCATGGAGGAAATTCTTCATATGTTAATCAATGAAGGAAGGATCAGCCCTTCTACCTCCAATCAACCCCCGCTCAGTGATGGTACAAACTCGATGGAGTATGTCAATATCACTCCCAATCTCATGCACACAAAGACAGAAGAATGTCAAGCACTCCGCCACCTTATCCAAAATCTAATCGACAAAAGGTGTCCTCGCACTTAGCGTATTTATTTATATCAGGTTACGCAAAGTGAGAATTCAGTCCCTACTAAGTGGAAGAGTGTGGTAGCAAATATATCCACTCAAACCGATGGGATTAACAAATCACTCACAATGCCAACAATTCAACTCAAGGAAGCAACAATCCTTTGAAAGTGGCCGCCCCCCGAGCCAATCAACTTGTCGCAGAGAGCACAATATCCTATTGTTAGCTTGAGCAAAGTTCCATGGAATTATGGAGAAGGTGAAGGATCCACCTCACATACAACTGCTATAAAGGTCGGCGGAAAATCCACCGTATCTTCCCCAACGGTGATGAAGCCTACCATCAAATCAAAGGGGAAAATACCCATGGAGAAAATTGAAAATTCCTCCGCACTATGGGTCATCACGGGCTAAGGTGGTTTTAAGCTTAAAAGAAGCTCCACAACAAATATCAATTTTGACTTGGTCCTAACTTCCGAGAATCACCGAAAGGTCTTGTTGAAGGTTTTAGAAGAAGCCTATCTACCAACATCACTTGATACGAAAAAAATTTCAACATCCGTTTGATCACATTTTCAACAACAATGTGATATCCTTCATCGATGATGACATACCGCCCGAGGGGACCCCATTATCGCAAGTCGCTGCACATCATGCCTCTTGTCCTCCTGATACATGCTAGCCGGAGTCTTGATAGATGGAGGTTCCTCTCTAAATATCCGTCCATACGCTACCTTGGTGAAGATGAATATCAATCTCAACCGAATTCGAGTAGCCATACTATCATCAAAGCTTTTGATGGAGCCCGCAAAATCTTGGCCGAGTAATTGAGCCGCCAATCAAAATTGGTCCTCATACATTCTCATGATCTTTCCATGTGCTCAAGATAGATTCGATACAACCCGCTTCTTGGGACGACCATGGATTCATATGGCAAGGGGCAAATCCCTCCACTCTTCACCAACAAATTGAAATACATTATCAACAATAGCCCGGTCACTACCAACGCCGAACCGTAGATTCCTCAACACGGAGACATGCCATTCATCAATGCCAATGCGTACGCTGAACCAATCAGCCATGCTTTGAAGTAAGCAATACCCAATACCATGCTATTGAAATGCCATTGCCCAACCCAAGATTTCTCGCCGAGGTAATGCTCACCACTCAAGAAATGATGTCATCAATCATAAGTCGACAAGGGTTAGGTAAAGATTGTGGTATCAAGTACCCAATTCAATTAACTAAGCAAAACGGAACAAATGGACTAGGCTATTCTCGCCAGCTTCTAGTCACAGAATCCTCATAAGCATCAACAGATTCCTTCACCAACCATGCGCGCTTTATCTTCGCCTTTCAAACTCGAGTCCGCATAACCTCCTCAGAAGGTGCCAACAATGTAATGGCTATGTTATTTCCTGCCAAGACGGTGAAGGAGAAAGAAGTCTTTGTTCCAAATCCCGCAGCGGAAGAAGAGGAACGAAGAATCAAGCAAGACGCCATCCGAATGATGTCGCATACGATCATCGCTCATGATGAACATACCAACAGATATACCCCCAGCATTTATGATTGCCTGCATATAATGGCCATCATTCGGATGAGGAGAGATGATGACAATCCTCCATCATCAAGGGTCCACCTTTACTTTGCCTCGCTAATTGGAACAACATTCCTCGTATCGGTCGTTATAGGTAAGCGGCGTAAACTCTTTCTCTCTCAGAGATATAATAACCGCTTACTTTTTTTCGTAGACAAGATTAGCAGCTTTATTTTGCCAAGATATGCTAACACCGTATGATCAACACATTTCATATATACTAAGTGAAAGCATATTTTGTTTCAGACTCAATTTAGATGTGCCTGATTTCTTGCCGACATTTGCCTCTTCTCCACAAGGATTGTACTTTGATGTAGAGATGAATTCAAATTTTGATGGATATACAGATGACATTGAGGTGCCTCTGTAAATTCAAGAATGGGTCAAAGACAAACCCAAACCCAACCTCGATCAAACCACTTCTTTCAATCTCTAACCTTAGAAAGCCCTAAGTTAATCCAGATTGGTTCGCACTCACCCCAAACCAACTAATGACATGGTTACACTATTAACCCAATTCCAGATGTGTTTGCATGGTCTCATGAAGACATGGTGGGTTTGTCCACCGACATTGTCCTTCATCGCCTTCCCATTAAAGAGGGATTTAAGCCAATACAAGCAAAAAGCTCAAAGCGATTGAAACCTCGAGGGAGTTTAAAGGTGAAAGAAGAAATTGTGAAACAATTTCAAGTCGGCATCATCATGGTGTCTACATATCCCGAGTGGATATCCAACATCGTGCCCGCATTTTAAACCTCGAGGGAAGGTGCGAGTTTGCGTGGATTACCGGACTTGAACAAAGCTTGCTTAAAAGATAGCTTTCCCGCGCCATTTATCCACATTCTCATCGACAATATCGCAATAATACGATATGTACTCCTTTGTCGATTGCTTTATGGGGGTACCATCGATCATGGTTGCCGAGGAAGATCGTGAGAAAACCGCTTTCATCACGCCTTGGGGAACCTTTTTATTATAGACGGTTGTCATTCGCCCTCATCAATGCCGAGCCACCTATCAACGAGCTATGATGGCTCTTTTTCCATGACTTAATGCACAAAGAGATCGAGATCTACGTGGATGACATCATTGTCAAGTCCCTAAGGAGGATGACCATATGACCATCTCGTAAAGTTGTTCAACAGTCATGTAAGTACAACTTGAAGTTGAATCCAAATTAAAATGCGCCTTTTTACATGTTAAATCGTGCAAGTTGCTAGGATTTCTAGTCACCACAAAGGGATTGAGCCGATCCCGCCAAAATCCAAGCCATCACTTGAAATGCCCATTCCTCGATGTAGAAAGGAAATACGGGATTTTTGGGAAGAATCAACTTCATTAAAGCAGTTTATCTCCCAACTCACAAAGAACTCGTGAGCCAATCTTCAAGCTATTAAGGAAGAACTCCTCCATGAAATGGAATGATGAGTGTCAAAAGGCCTTCCTCACAATCAAGAAACAAATTTAGTCAAAGCTCCCGTGTTGGTACCACCTGTGGATGATGTTCCCCTGCTCATGTACCGTCCATAAGTGACAATGCCATGGGTCGCATGTCGACAGAAGGACGATAGAGGCCAAGAACGAGCTATCTATTACCTCAAAGAAAAGGTTCAAAGAAGAAAGGAACACAAGTACACTCGATCGAAAAGACGTTGTTGTGCTTTAGCATGGGCTTCCATGAGGTTACAACATTACCTCCATGGTCACACAACCCATCTCATATCCCGCGCGATCCTCTCAAGTACGTGTTCAACAAACCCATGTTAAATTGTTTATCCGTCTCAGATGGCAATTGATCCTACAACAATTTGACATCGATATATGTGACTCAAAAGTCCATCAAAGGTCAAGGAATTGCGATCAACCGCCGCCGCACCTTCGTGGGATTTCAAACCCTTGGAAACATATTTCCTCGATGAAGGAGTAATGATAGCCAAAGAACACCATCAAGACGATACGCCAAATCATGGAAGATGTATTTTGATGGAGCCATAATATGGAAGGTTCTGAGCCGAGCAGCTTCTAGTATCTCGATACGGGGAGCAAAGATCCCGCTGCATCCAAATTATAGCTTTCATTGTCAAGACCAACAATACGGCCGAGTATGAAGGTCGCCTCTCATGGGCTAAAACTTGCCTGCTCAATGGGCATCAAAGTGTTAATCGCCTTTGGAGATTCAGAGTTGGTAATCGATACAATCCACCTAATCTATCAAACCAAGGAACTACATTTGCCGCCTTTACCATCTAAGTGTTTTTTGAAGATGGTTTTGAGTTCAAGAAATCTCCTTTCTACACATTCCTCGTAATAGAAATGACTTTGCGACGCTGCTAGCAACTTTGGCCTCCTTTATTCACATATCGATAAGGAACACTTGCCAAGCGCCACAATTTCCCCGCACAAGGCCCCAACTATGGGGAATTACGTTGAGAAGTATCGATGAGCTACCTCCCATCCAACATCCTTGGTATCAAAGATATCAAGGAATATCTACGAGATGGATCTACACCCGCCAAGCGAGCCCGACCGAGAAAAGGCGATCCATCGACTTGCTATGAAATTCTACCCGAGTGGAGATGCGCTACAAAAGAGATGCAGGACTAGGTCTCCTCGTGATGTTTTGACAAAGATCAAGCCCAAAGGCTTATGGATGAAATCCATGGCGAGTCTGTGGGCCCCCCACATGAGTGGCCCCTCCTTGTCAAGAAAGTCCTCGTGATGGACATTATTATCTATCTCTCAAAGTCGATTGCAATGACCACGCCAAGAGATGCTATCGCGCTGATTCATGGGAATGCTATACACGCCCTCCACGGGAACTCCACAATATGAGTTCACCTTGGCCCTTCTCAATGTGGGAATGGACGCTATCGGGCCCATCGAGCCTAAAGCCAAGAATGGACATCGATTATCTTCACCATGATCGACTACTTCACCAAGTGGGTAGAAGCAAATTCCTTCCCTGTGGTTACTAAAGAAGTCATCATTGCTTTCATCGTAAACAATGTCGCTTTGTCGATATACGGACAACCAGAGGTGATTGTGTCGACAATGCCAAGAACCTCAACAACAAAAAATGATGGAGGAATTATGCAAGAAATTCCACATCAAACATCTTAACTCACCATCTATCGTCCAAGATGAACGGTGTTGTTGAAGCTGCTAACAAAAACATCAAGAAGATTATGCAAAGATGTCCGCCAACCACAAAGATTGGCCCCGACCTATCGCCTTCTTACTCATAGCCTACGTAACCTCAATGCGCACTTTCCACCGGGCAACCCCCACGCTTTAACCTATGGGATGGAAGCAAGGTTCTCCCATAGAAGTTGAAATGGAATCCTCCGAGTGTCGATAGACGCCACCGATGAAGACCAATGGGTACAAGATGTATCACCAATTGTCTCTAATAGACGAAAAGGGCGAACCGCGCTATATCTTCCATGGTCATTATATCAACAAAGGATCGCCAGATCCTACAACAAAAAGTCCTGGCTACTAAGCAGCTTAAACAACATGACTTGGTTTTGAAGAAGATCCTCGACAACCAAGATCAATCTAAGGGAAAATTCGCCCTAACTGGAAGGCCCATTTATTGTCAAGGAAGTATCGACAGAGAGGCGCCTCAGATTGCAAGAAATGGACGGCGATGAATTTCCACAACTCATCAACTCGACACCGTGAAACGGCATTATGTCCAAAGTAATTCAAAAAACACCTCGGTGTGGAACCATCGATCACCACCATTTCCGCTTCTTTAACCCTTTACCACATACAACTCTTCTACACTTTGCCCCTCGTGGAAACATACTTTTTCAAGCCAAGCAAATTGCTCTCCTTTCATGCTCCTACGACTTAGGTCATCCCACCACGGATTGAACCTCTTATGCTTGCAGCTTTGGCTACCCATACATGGGATCAAACTTCCCATATCTAGCTTATCCTCAACCTAGATTAAACTTTCTCCTCCCCACTGACTCGACCGCATATGGGATTACGCTTTTCATCTCGCCTCGAGGGGCTAACTACGCCGACCGATCTCCTCTTCAATAGAGTACGAGGCAAACCATTTCATATGGCCCTTACGCAATAAAACAAAAACAACAAAAAACATTTCTACCCTTTTCTCCTCACAAAAAAAAAACAACAAAAACATTCCTACACCATTTCGCCATATATACAAGCCGAACCTCTTACACCAGTGTTCAAACTACGCAGACTGATCTCCTCTTCAATAGAGTACGTAGGTACCATTCATGGTTCTGCCTCTCACCCCTACCAAAACACAAACCATTGTCAATGGTACTGGATCATCCTTCAATCCACTACATTTCATTCGGCTTCGCACTCAAGGGATGGAATTACCCTAACTCCTCCCAAATAGAGATTCTACGACCATCTAAGTCATGCATACCTTGAAGAGCAACACCAATCCATAAGAGATGGAATTAACTAGGCTTCTCCTAAATAGAAGTATCAAGACCATCTCAGGGAAGCGGTTAATCTCAGAGAGGAAAGCCACACTCCTCTCCATATTTCCATACGTAAACCAAATTCCAAGACACCAAAGATGGTAGGGATACATACATCGATGATCCATTCTCGAACTATCCAGAGACAACTCAATGTCCATCCACCCAGAGGAATTCGTAATACATCAAGATCACAAGCCCTCAAGCAAAGAAGTAAAAATATCAAGCAAGTAGCAAGGCATATCTAAAAGGGAAGTGATCCAAAAATATATTTCCCCGCCATATATATATGTTGTTTGATATATACAATGTAAATCGTATATGACAAAATGGCTGTTTAGTCTGTGTGTAAATACAAGCTCATCTACAAGTCGTATATATGCGAGCTAACAAGCCCAACATGGCGCCCTCTCTCAAGATGGAGGTGAAGTCAGGTCTCCTCAGATGAGAATATCCACACGACCCAACAGATCTCAGCCATCCATCCGCATGGTGACCATATGCTCATCAATATATGCGCTCATCTCTCGCGATCATGCCAAAGGGTAAGGACCTCACTACAGAAGATTATCTCGTGATGGCTACATCCCGGCAGATATATAGCACTATCCCGCCTCAACTATCACCGCCTCTCCGCTAATCCGCCTCATCCCGCCAACAACAAATAGATCTCTCGAAGCTAATGCCTCGCTCTCTCTCTAATAGAGTCACGCCTCCTCCCATCAAGGGCAACAACATCATAGATCGAGCCCGATCTCTCTCAAAGGTCATCGATGAAGACTCGCTTCTAGTATCGTGGTCGAAAGTGTCAATCACAACAAGATCGGTACTAGGAGAATCCGAAGAAATGTCGGCAACCCAAAGAAATGGGCTCCTCCTCGATGTAGGAATCGATGTCCTCCATGGGCTCTACATCATCCGACTCACTATCCCAGATCAGATACTACCGCAAACCGATAAAATCTCTCGTCTCCATCCATGCGAATACTCGCAGAACAACCCGATGGCTCGACGTAAAAAGTAAGCTATCTCACGCCGATCCCAACAAGCATACACACGGATCGGGCCTCCGCCGAGAGATATCGAGAAGTCAACGTCGACCTATCGCCTCTCGAAAGGATGAAAGTCCTCGAACCGGTCAAACTGCGCGACATCACGGCCACCAAGGGTGATAAGTAGTCACACCTCTCAAACCAAATGTAGGGAGGTAGTCCATGCCCTAGAGCATGAGTAATGAAGTCAGATGGTGAGCTAAGCCCCAACACGATAATATACTAAAAGGATCTCTCGATATCCGCCAAAAATGTGGACCAGACAGAGCATCTATACACTCCGATGGTCGAAAGGAGTATGACATAGCTACATCATGGGTGAAGCAATATCCATGCCGCCTAAAGGTACCAATCGGCCTCTCAAGTGACATAAACCACACATATACAAAGATGACCGAACTCCCCAAGAACACTCCTGCCTTGATAAGTGCAATAAGAGATGTCGACCGCAGGGTCTCGCTACAATCATAGGTACAATGGTACGACCTCTCTAAGAGCTCTCACACCCATGATGACACCAATGTCTATCTCATCCATGTATCGTGGGCATATAGACATACGACAAAGACGCACAACAAGAAAGACATCAACCCCCGCCAAACGCCACGCCAATGATCCTCCCAAGAAAATCCCCGAATATCGTGAATAGCTATCCTCCGAGCCAAATCATCATACAAAAAATGCCGATATCACGTGGCTAGATGTCACCATCCTCACTACTCACACCGCATCCAAAGAGAGTCATGAATCGCCTACTCATGTCTCCCAAAGCCGATGCACGCAAGGTCCGCCTAAAGGCAAGATCATCAATCGTGGCATACCTCCGTAGTAGGAGTCAACTCATGGGTCCCGAATCGAAAACCCGCCTATCCGTATCCAATGCTCTAAAGATCCCGCCTACAAACCCCATGGAACCTCAAAACATCAATAAAGTCATGGTATATGTCAGAAAGAAATGATCTACAACACCCCGTCTGGTGGTGACATGCTATCATACCACGATCGTGATACCCAATGCCACCAATGATGGTGGGGTATGATCTATACTGCTAACTCGTCAAGAAGACATCAGACGGGCCGTGGTCATAAGACCATCCAGGGTCAATGCCGAATATCTCCGACATACATATATATGCATAATATGATACATGCATAGTAGATAATAGATGGCAATATGATATAGGAATGGAAAAAAATGCATACACATTCCTAAGTATATCATCATCTAATACATCATCTCTCAGACAACCACAACATAGGAAATGGGGCACAGACGCCCCTACTACTAATAAGAGGCCTATCAAAAGATATAGCGAGAATGGGGTACAACCACCCAATATCTAACAGAGGCCTATCAAAAGATATAACGAGAATACACATCGAAGAAGACCAAGGTGTCGATGTCCACATCATCAATCCTGCCCACCGATGTAACTCCTCCCGAGTCACCGGATCTCTATCAACAGGATGTCGCCTATATAGAGGAGGATCTCGCACCGCAAAAACCAAAATGGGTCATCTCGAGGGGCCAAATACCGAGCCGGAAGGAACAAATGAATCCGCCACCGGATCTCTCGCCAAAATGCCGGATAAATATATGTGCTCGGTCCAACCGCCGTCAAAAACTATCAATCAGGTCATATGAGTCGATCTCTGACACAAGCTATCCAATCCATCATCATCAAGGATCCTCGAACCATATCCCCATAAACCGTGGTGGCGCGGATCGGGCTCCAATAGTGCGAGGGGACCACCACCGCCGAACGCCTCCCGAGTACATGGACCTCCGATAATGCAAAACCGCAACCCCAACAATGGGATATCAAGATGGTGATCGCGATATGTGCCAACGACGCCGACAGAGGCAAAGATCGCAAGATACGATCTCCCCCGTGGTGCTCCTAATAGCACGCTTCCCTAAATAGAGCTCCCAACCTCCATCTGTGAAGAGAGGAACTCTCCCGTGGAAATCAAGTACTGACTCAAATGGTATCCATCCTCAAAGCCGATGGTCAAGTGTTCCCCTAATAGGGAATCCATGTGATGGTATCACCGTCAAGAACTCCAAATGACACGGCAAAGGAGTGAAGCCCTCACCATGTGGACCTCCAAAGAAAATGAATGATGCCATCGCCGCCCTCGTGGATAGGTATCTAAACCTAACACACTCACAGACGCAAGCACGGGAGCCTCTCATAGGCCCAAAATCGCCAACACAATGGCAAAACATCTCGCTATCAAGAAACACTCTTAACCTATAAATGGGAAAAGACAAGAGAAATACTCACCAAAGCAGAAATGGGTAAAAGCCTCAGCCAAGCCTCTCATTAAACCCTCGCGAGCGCATACGCATGCCCCGGAGGAAATAGGCAAAGGTATAGAGCCCCAATCATACTCTCCAATACGGCCCACATCACGCGTGGCGCCGATCAAAGCGAAAGACACCGTAGAAGAGTTATCTCGCTATGAAGCAAATTTCTCTAATGATCATCAGAACAATCGCCGCAGAACGCGATCCCCGATTCTCGACATCATCGTGCATGGGCTCACCAAAAGCCCGCTTATAAAGATCTACGCCAAAGGACCCGAACGATACCCCGCTTGAAAGCGCCCCCACCGAACTCCTAACAAGGATCCGACGGCAAGGGGGTAATATTCACCATGCAAGGCAATCGCCCTCCAAACTCCATACCGTGATAAATCGCCAATCCATCGCCGGCCATCATCACCTCGCAATCCAAGAGATGGAGGACCGAGTCCGATGAAACCATCGCCGCATAATGCCCCGAGATAACCCTGTGGACAACGACGGGAAGGATGGAGAAGAATGCCCTAAATCCCCACTCATGCACTACCGCCTATAATCGATGATGAAGAGCCCGATACATGGAGTGTATACTAAACCAATTCCCTCGAGGTCAGTAGAAAGTCGGAACCCGCATGAAATGCATATCAACATCAAAACCCTTTAATCCTCATCAATAGAAAGAAGGAAGATCAAAGTCTAACGCCATACCTCGTTAGCATGCAAGTACATCGATGGATGTCCGCTCAAATCACCCAAAGAGCCTGGGTTTGCCACCAATACAAGGTAGCTCCCTACGAGGAACATGTGCAAAGCAGAGCGGATCCTCAATCGAATATCCGCCTCGCGCCCTCAACGCCCCGCACGCCTCCCCTGGACAGATTTAATCACGGCCTCCACCAACCGACGAGGTTCAGTCTCGACAGAATCTGGGACGAGGCACTTCGTAAGCCCTCCGTCAGATACCGTAAGTGGTCCTATGGAACCGCTTTACCGATCCGGATCCATAATATCTCGACAAACAAGTCTCCAAATCACCTCGTAAAGGGTGTGGTATTTCCTTACCGAGCTTTCTAAATGCATTTATGACTATATGCATGCATGCATTTACTTTAACATACAATAGAGTTAAAATGCATGACTACCCAATGCCTATATTTGAAAAAATTTTGCCATAGTCCCCTTTGAAAATAGGACTATCCACATGCACATAGGCATGTCTAGGTGGCCATTCAAGAAGACACCGCCCCAAAGTCATATACATAATATATGCATTAAAATCAAAATCATATACATGCATAAGGTTAACCTCAATATCGAGTACTTTGCCTTTCTACCTTTTGCTCATCGACCTCAAATAGACAAAAAATAGCAGAAAAAAGGTGCCAATTTGACTGCCTCAAAAGTCAAATTTTTCACATCATTATGTTCAAAGATGGTTTAATACTAACATTTACTATGTTGAATATTTTTATCAAGTCATTTGTGCATACATAATCACTACTATGTGTTTAGATGCATTTCATGCTATAACTCAAAATCCAACGGATAAAAACTCGAAAAATACATGCATACGCTACTGTGATAGTGTAGAACACTTGTACGGGATGTAATTTGCGTAAAATAGCCCAACTCAAAGAGATCCAAAGGAGGCTCACGGATTTCTTCGCGCGACAAGTCAAAATGACTTGTGTTGCCAACCTCATGGAATTTATCATCCATGATCGTCAGCAGCTCACTCATGCACAGCAAGAGTAGTGTGCACCTGCAGCACTCCTATGTGGTCCCCACCTCCTTTCTACCCAGCTTTGAGTTGTAAAGGAGTTCTTACGACTAGAAAGGTCAAATCGGAATAAAAACGCCACGCGATCGAGCAAAACAAAGATACAACTCGGTCTTCTCGTGATGAAACTTTGAGTCTCAGACATCGCTTATCGGTAGTCACCCAACACGAGGTATACTCGCCAATGATCTCATTTGTTACAAATCACATCCGCAATACCTTGTACAGTCCGATGTCGCCAACTCCGGTCATTACCCTAATGAGTCCCCTACGGGTTATAACGATGTCCCCGACACAATTATAAGGTATCGACGGGTTATAACGTGAAGCCCCAAAACCATCCGATGACCAGGGATTACAACGCATTTACAACGAAGCCCCAATTTACAACGCCGCTGACACATATATCAACGAAGGTCAAGCAACTTTGACGTTATCTCAAACCGATAGCGATTAAACCTATCGAGCTTCTAGAGCTATTCGAGGATTTCATGCTCGACACTCATATTCCCAAAATGATCCCCGACGGGGTCACAACGCAATGTTCCGCTGATTCACACGACAATGGAGGTCAAGCAACCTTGACAATCTACCCATAGAGTATCACCCGCTGATTCACACGTCAACGAAGGTCAAGCAAAATCCTTGACAAAGATATCCCACATGATTTTTCACCGCTGATTCACATGTCGCTGAAGTACACGCAAACGAAGGTCGTCATCCCCGACAAAGATTTGTCGTCATAGAAGAATCCAATGTAATCTTGACATATTCTCGCGATACCAACCAGAAAGGTCAATGTTATCAAAGAGGATAGATGATGGAATATGTTATACACATCCTCAAATGCACTCAAGCTTTATCCCCACGCATCTCTTACACATAAGAGATACATCTTCGTGATCAAGTCATAATCAAAGACACACAGAATTTGGTGATAACTCCAACATCAACATCCTAACAGATTCGATTACACATCAAATCGGTCATCATTGCCAATCCCCAAATAAGCAACAGGAGCCAAAGAATCATCCCCAAAGATGTTGGGCTACAACCCCGCATACATGCATCATACATTTGCATCATGTCATACCCATAGTACCATGTTTGTCTTGTTTGCATTTCAAGTGTTCAGGATTCTTTATCCTACCCATGCATCGCCATGCATGAGTATGATAAAGAGGGCATCCGTAGACACTCAAAATTTTCTCAGACACCATCACTAAACATTATAGAGGACAATTCGCCTTTTAAGAGGGAACCCGAAAGACAATCCATATCCATACCGATACTACCTAAGTTCAAAGATCAACCCCGAGAGCACACTGAGAGTAATAATTCCAACCCTGATATAACCCCGAGGCATGCAGATCCAATACCGAACACACACCGAGAAGACCGATTAATCTCTGAGATAACCCCGAGGTATCCAGCCTCAATTCCCAACCATGGAATAGCCACCAACCTTGGTGATAACCCCAAGGAATGCAGCTTTATGATAACCCCGAAAATGCTTGTTTCAAATGCGACCACCTTTCAATCTCGATACTCACAACGAGATACACCGTACCAACCCGACGATAACATCGGAAGACAGTGCACACCTCAAAGATGACAATGAGGACCTTCAACAAATGCAAAGAGCCCAATCTCAAATAAGCTCGAAAGTAACGCCCTCATTATCAAACCAATCCGATGATAACACCGTGAGGGGGGCACATCGCTATCTCGCCAACGCGATGCCACGCCACGCCGTCTCAACATCTCTACGCAACGATGTCCCACAAGACTAACCAATCCCGAGTGACTATCGTAAGGGGTAACTGATGAAAGTCAAGTCAAGACCGAGGGCATCGTCCCCATCTTCAATGACTTCAGACAAACTCTAATCCCATGCCATCGTACAACTCTCGACAACCATGCCATCCAAAATAGGTCCTCAGATACCTCAAACGGATGCCCTGGATTGCACTTCTAAAGTTCGAGTGGACATTACAAAGGTTCCCGAAATGTGCACGATTTCGAGACGACCCGACCCGAAAACCGCCCACCCCTGCCCACCACACTCAGTTTCTCCGTACACCTCACTGCTAAATCGTCTATAAATAGAGGGCTTGGGGCCCATTTTGCAAGAGAAAAAAACCATGAGGAAGCCCTCGCCTAATTTGCTCTCAGACTCACCCCATGCAAAGGTACTTTCTCATTTTAAACACCTGTGAGCTCATATATAGCCTCTTTTGTACCTACAAAAGCCAAGTTTTTACCCACTCTAAAGATATAGAAGTCTTCTTCAAGCAAATAACCGTAAGCCTTCTCACACACTTTTTGAGTCTTTCTTCATCTCTCTCGCACACACCCTTCTTCACGCTGAGAGTCGTGTCATGCATTTGCCCTTTAATTTCTTTGGTCCGTGGTTTTATTTTTAGTTTGTATATATATATATATATATATATATATATATATATATATATATATATATATATATATCGACTAACATTATCGAAGTTATGCCTCGATTGAGCCTGACTTTGGCCCCGAGAGCGCTTATTTGCTTTTATATATATATATATATATATATATATATATATATATATAACTTTGTTCGATGAGCCTAGACTTTATTCGATATATCGATTTATATATATATATATATATATATATATAATCTGTGTCTAACTTTGTTCGATGAGCCTAGACTTTATTGTATTGCTTTATATATATATATATATATATATATATATATATATATATAAACTCAGGTGTCTAACTCTGCTCGATGAGCCCGGATTTTACATCCTGAGCGCTTACTATATATATATATATATATATATATATATATATATATATATTAATATATGTGTTTGCTGACTCGCTCGATGAGCCCGGATTTTACATCCTATATTTATATTTATTATATATATATATATATATATATATATATAACTATTGTCAACTTTCGTTCGATGAGCCTATTTTACATCCGGTATGCTTATCGCTTATATATATATATATATATATATATATATATATATATATATATATATATATATATATATCGCCCCGCCTCGAGTTTCCTTCGTGGCGCTTGATCGCTTTTACAACTTTTATTTATATTTCATCCCGCCTCGAGTTTTCTTCGTATGGTGGATCAGATTTACAACTTTTATTTATGTTTTGTCCCCTACCGCCTGAGTTTCCTCCGTATGGCTGATAGCTTTTTACAAATTTTATTTACATTTCGATCCCCATGGAGGTGCTTCGTGGTTGGTGATCATGATCATGTATCATATATATATATATATATTACATATTATATATATATATATACCGCCATCGCTTTCATACAAATTATGCAGATTATGTGCGCTTAGAATCATGTGATCACAGATTCAAATTTATCGATCTAGATTCGGCTCCTCGTGATGGACATTTTCAAATTGTAAGCAGCTTTTGTAAATTATTCTCATGGTGTCCAATTTCCTCGATGGTTTCCATACCCACGAGGAAGTCGGCATTATTTTGTACATTATTTTCGCATATTTGATGCTTCAGATCTGTCAAAAATAAAATCAATCAAGCCAACACTTAATAAAATGGGAGTGTAAAAGGTCTCAATTACTATTGAGCATCGTGGTTTGAAAACCTCTTTATAAAACATCACCGCTTATCTTGCTTAAAATTGAATTTTTACATAAATTCAAACCCTCAGTATATATAAAAACGAACGAGGCCTCGCACTACTTCCAAATAACAAAGACATCAACCCACACACACACACATTCAGATAATAGTTTCTTGAAAAGAGGCGGTCACCGTGGTAACACGGATGTCTCTGGGGTGCCTAACACCTTCCCTCCGCATAACCAAGTCCCCTGACCCTAATGAATCTCTTGCTTTCACCGAATTCATTTAGCAAAGTGTCACATCACCGGGTCAATGTGCAAACCTTTTCTCATTGTGGTTGGTACAACCATTTAAAAACCAACTCGCTAATTTTAATAAATTCCCATCGTCGACATTATACATGCTCTTTACCTTTTTCACTTGTTTTTTCAAACAAATCTCACTTAAAATGAGAACACCAAAGAACAAGTAAACTCTATAATCCTAAAACAGGTTGTTTTTAATTTTCTTGTTGTAGGTTTGCATTTTCACTGCACTTTTTCATCTCTTTGGTTAATTGGAGAACTAGATTTTGAGCATTTTAAGTTTTTCCATGTTAAATTAAGTTGACAAGCAATTTTTGTTGTGGAATTGAAGTTAATTAATCAGTTTGTAGCTTATTGAGGGTTCGTGTTTTTCTGGTTGTTTTTGCATATGTTGATTGTTTATAGATTAATTTTCAAAGTACAGATGGACCCTTGATTTGATTGAGACAGAAGGAGTAGAAAGTTTTTAAGTGGCGACCATGTTACTTTAGTTTGCAATGAAATAGGCTAAGAAGAAGATGGTTCTATACTGCAACCCCTTCATATAAATGAAAGACAAACTAAGGTGAATTTGAGTTCTAACATTCTTGGTTTACTTGGGGATGGTGTGAATGTGATATCCCAGTTACACATGGGAATGTGTGGGTCAGTGTTGTGTATAATGTTTAAATAAACTATATTGGAACGTACTATTGCATAGAATAGAATCAATTAGGTACTTACATGAATTGAGTGTAGACATCTTGTATGTATCATGCTTCCGTTGCGCATAAGGATGAAGGTCTTTAATTGCCTCCCTCAATTTTATGATGGATGTATAAGTGTGTATAAAATTCTTGAGACGACCACAGAGACCAAACCCTAACGGTTTTATTTATAGAATAGTTAAGGGTGATAATCATCCATCAAGATTATGAAACTCTAGGACCCATTATGCCAAATATTATTAGGAATATTATTTACAGGCCACATAAGTAATTACCAAACCCATAAATAAAGTGATTAAATTAATACAATATGTAAGCCCAATAATTACATAAATAGTAGAGGCCCAATAATTACATAAATATTCTAACATTCTCCCACTTGGTCGAAATACTATTTATATACAAAACATAACACTTACAATCATTATTTTGGTCAAGTATTAATTTAATGTCTACATCCTGTTCAAATAAAAATACAATCTTTGTGTCACTATTAACACAAGATCCCATTAGTTACACAATTAGTACTTTCACTAGAACAAAAACTAACATTAAGCATAACATGTATGAATAGAGTTTACATAAGTGGTAATAGATTAAACTCAATTCATATGGTCCAAAACATAACTGTTTGTTCACAAGTTTTCAAGTATGCACAATAAAGAGAATAAAAAACCATAAACATAATGTGAAGTTCAAAAAAACGAGCTCAAAAAATGTTGTCTTGCATCAAAATAACTCACTAATTAAGACTACCAGTTAAACCCATGCCGATAACATGCTCTAAAAAGAGCTTGGATGATAAGCCTTTCGTAAGTGGATCCGCAAACATATCATGCGTACTAATATACTTAATGACAACGCTTTGATCTTCAACTCTTTCCCTGACAAATAAGTACTTACTGTTGAGGTATAGTCCAACACCACTCGAACTGGTGCTGTTGGAAAAACTAACAACACAATGATTATCACAAAATACTTTCAATGGCCTTGAAATGGAATCTACAACCTTAAGTCCTGATATAAGATTCCTCAATAATATTGCGTGACAAGTAGCATGATAACAAGCCACATATTCTGCCATCATCGTGGAAACGGTAATTAACTTCTGCTTATGATTTCTCCACGAAATAGGGCCTCCTGAAAGCATAAAGATGTATCCTGATGTAGATTTCTTTTCGTCTTTACACATGGCAAAATCAGAATCAGAATAACCAACAACTTCAAAGGTATCTGTTTTTCTGAATGTAAGCATAAGATCCTTAGTACTTTGTAAGTAGCATAAAACCTTTTTGGCTACTTTCCAATGATCCAAACCTGGATTTGATTGATAACGCCAGTTACATACGCTATATCTGGATGTGTACAAACTTGAGTGTACATAATTCTCCCAACTATAGAAGCATAGGGAATAAGATTCATTTGATCACGTTCAAGTTGATTCTTAGGACATTGATATGAGCCAAATTTGTCACCCTTAACATCAGGGGCGACAATAGGGGAGCAATTTTGCATGTTGTATTTGTTAAATACTTTGCCAATATAAACTCTTTGGGACAATCCTAATATCCCGCGAGACCTATCTCGATGAATTTCAATACCTATAACATAAGAGGCTTCAATGAGATCCGTCATATCAAAATTTCCATAAAGGAAACGTTTGGTCTCATGCAACATGTTTAAGTTATTACTTTCAAGTAGTATATCATCAACATACAAAAGAAGAATAACAAATTTACTCCCACTAACCTTCAAGTATATGCATTGATCCAATATATTTTTCTTAAAATCAAAATTACTCACAACGTTGTGAAACTTAAGATACCATTGTCGAGAAGCTTGTTTTAACCTATAAATGGACTTCTTAAGTCTACATACCATATGTTCCTTGTCTTTAACCAGAAAACCTTCTGGTTGTGCCATATAGACATTCTCATGCAAGTTACCATTAAGGAATGCAGTTTTAACATCCATCTGATATAACTCTAAATCATAATGAGCTACTAGATCCATGACTATTCTAAATGAATATTTCCTGGATACTGGAGAGAAAGTTTCATTATAATCCACACCTTCCTTTTGAGTGAAACCCTTAGCAATCAATCGAGCTTTATACATTTTAACGTTCCCTTTAGGATCTAATTTGGTCTTATAGACCCACTTGCAACCAACAGGTTTAACACTTGTTGGTAATTCTTTAAGATCCAAAACGTTATTAAGCTCCATTGATTTTAACTCATCATTCATGGCTTCAAGCCATTGAGTTGATTGAGCACTTGTAATGGGAGATAGGATTATTAATCTTACTTGAATCATAGTCAATCTCGTTAAAATAGGTTATAAAATCATCAAAATTAACAGGCTTTCTAGGTTTTTCAGACCTACGTAAAGGTTGCACAATTTCAGGAGTATGATTTTCAATAATGTGGGGTTCAACATTAGGTGGTGGCTCAGCTATTTCAGGAGCATCATTCGTCTCAATAGGAGGTTGTTGTGACTCACCATCTTGAATTACAGAATGAGGAACATAAATTTTGTTTTCTTCCAGATTAATTTTTCTAGGCTCACCACTCCCACTTAAATCACCATTCTCTAAAAAGTCTGCATGTCTAGTCTCAACAATTCTAGTGGTATGTGAGGGACAGTAAAACCGAAAACCTTTAGATCTATCAGGATATCCATTGAAATGGCAACTAATGGTTTTAGAGTCAAGTTTCTTTATTTGTGGATTAAAAGTCTTAGCCTCGGCTGGGCAGCCCCACACCCGTAAGTATTTTAAACTAGGTTTTCTACTTGTCTAAATTTCATAAGGAGTGTTAGGAACAGATTTGCTAGGAACCCGGTTTAAAATATGAACAACTGTCTTCAATGCCTCGGTCCACAAAAACACAGGTAAGCTAGAATTACATAACATACTATATACCATATCAATAGGGGTACGATTTTGTCTCTCAGCTACACCATTTTGCTGTGGTGTACCAGGCATTGTATACTGCAATGTTCAAAAATGCTAAGAGCAGTACAACATGTTTTTCTCCGGACGAGGCGTAAGCCTCGATTTGAAAACCTAAAAGTCCATAAAAAATTATAAAAAAATGCTAATAAAATTATAAAATAATCCATCATTATAATCAAGGTCATAAAAGACATAAATAACCAACGTCACCTTAATGTACAATTACAAAACATTAAAACAACATAATATCATCAACTACTTATATAGTGATCATCCATCACTATATAAATAATGTATCATTGGTATCCAGTAGTATGAAAAATGGATCAAATCCTAGATCATCATCCCCACCATCATCATCCCTATCATCACTAAGAGGATTCTCCATGGAATCATCATCGTATCTAATAGCTCTGTCATCCTCCTCATCGTCAGTGCTAAGATCCTCAAACTTCGGTTCTTCATCTATCAATTGCAACCCCTTCCCTTTATCTATAAATAAACAAGTAAATATATATAATGACTAATGAGTATGTTTTTTTAAAGAACACTTTAAAGACAACTTAAGTAATGACACTAACCTTTTGTTTTAGTTTTTGACCGCAAAGTCTTTCTCTTTCTCTTTTGACTTCCTTGTTTACTTGTTCCCCGAGTCCCTTTCCCTCCAAGTGTAATCTTCCTCACATTAGTCTCTTCTCCTCCAGCTTTCCTTTCATTCCCATGAGTCCCTTCACCCTCCTCCTCCATATCATCATTCCCACAAGTCACTCTCGAGATATTTTCATCATTTCCCCCCGCAACCCACTCATTATTAGATGACACACCATCAACATTCAATGGATCCTCTTCTTCCGTTAGTGCCTTTTTCTTGATATGCCGATCTTTCAATTTTTATCAGTATATAATGTAAGCCAAACGAGTTAAGCTCGGATGTGACAAATCGATTCCTTCTCTTTGTATGTATCTATATTACAAGTAATTGAGCATTAGTGAGTTCTCATAAAATCTTAATAAATAGATTTGAGAATATAAATGATTTATATCTAATAAATACCTAAGTGAAAGTACTCCAATTACGCTCACATGCCGAAGATGAGCAAGTTAAACTCAAAATCTTCACTGCAAAGTTTCTTAATTTTAGAGCTTCATCTCAAAATGCGATCCACCAATCAGCTGGATCAATATTAAAACATATATCAATCTTACCGGTACAACGGTACTTAACTTACCAAGAGCACGTTTAATCAAAATGAAAGCATAGCCATACATTAATTAACGCATTAATTAATGGTACTTACCGGGAGCACGTTTCTTACACGTGTTTTTGGCATTTGTGTAGCCAAATAACTCTTGCCTCAATCGGAATGCATCTAATTGCAAATCAGCTCTCTCTTTCCTCGGAGTTAAGAATAAGCTTGTCCATACAAGCGTACAATCCCACCTTAACTTCTACATTGGCACATAAAAATAAGGATTCAAAAAATATGCAGCAACGTGCAAATGCCGATGCAACTGATTGTCCCACTTAGCATCTATTATGCTTCATATCTCTTTATAGGCCTCCTTCTCATTATCCAAAAATTTTGCAATCTCTTCTTTTGCATTATCTATGGCACCATGTAAAAATCCCATTCCCCGGCACCTTCTCTGAATATGCCATCCTCAATACACTTACTAGAGGTTTTGTGGTCTTAATTAGGGCTGAGCAAGTAACCAAATTGGAACCGAAACCGCACCAAAACCGCATTTAACAAGACTAATTAAAACCGTACCAACGGTTCCGGCGTATGTGGCGGTTTTAGGTGGGTTGAATAACCAATTTTACGGTTCGGGTTTGGTTACTAGCCAAAACCGCACACATAAAACCGAAATCGCACCATGTGTGTGTATGTATGTATTATCTCTAGTAAATTTTAAAGTTACTTTTCACTTGAACATGCTCAGAGAAAATCCCAGTCTTGCATTGTCATTTTTCACCAATTGAAAGAAGATGTTAGAGGTTATAGAGTCAAAAATTAAGCAATTGGGTTTTGGAATTTCAAATTTGTTTAATGCGTTATTGGAGGGGTTTATAGCTGAGGGGCTCGAGCACTTGATGCATTGGTTAATGTCAATGGTATAATAGTAATAGTCTAATAGATTATTTTTCAAATTAGGTATAGTTAAGATTATATTCTATAAGTCCTCCTCAAGAATATATGAGATAGAATTTTATTCTATCTCCAAAGATATACTTTTAATTTTTGGGAACTAGATAAACATTCTTGATTGTTATCGAATATATGGTCTCCGTTGTTTTATATAAATATGTTTTAGTTTTAAAGCATGCTTGATATAATTTCCATCACGACTTTCATCACTAAGTTAATTGCTCGATGTAAGTTTTATGTTAAATTTTATCAAGGCTTAAACTTTTTGTTGTTTCAATTGGTTTTGGAATCGAAACCGCACAATTAAAACCGCACCGCACACTTTAAAAAACCGCACTCACCGCACATCAATCACAAGCGGTTTTTGGAAGTGCGTTTTGAATTTTTCAAACCGCATATAAAGCGGTTTGGTCTTGATTTGGACTTCAAACCGCACCATGCTCACCCCTAGTCTTAATTGTATATCCCACACTATTCCAAAAATTCCTATCACTTAAAATGATTTTTCTCGCCTCTCTACCTTTAGGTTTTTTTGCTCGAGTACAATTTGCCCACTCCTTAGATGTAAATATAGCCTCCAAAGGCCGTCTCAAACTATGCATACTCTGCAAAGTTAAATAAGCAGTGGCAAATCTAGTGGCGGCTGGCCGAATAAGGTCTTTATTAGTGTTGACCCTCATCAATGCCAAGACTCATCCATGATTATATATGAAGTTGCTTACCTACAATTTCATAATAACATTCTTCAAAAAATAATAAAATAATAATAATTCAAGTATTCATTGAATTAAAAAAATTATAACCAAATAATAATAGTAGTAATTACCTTCTTTGCCTTTGTCAAAGCATTTTTATGTTGAGGCAGCTCTCCAAGCTTCTCAAGCATCAAATCGAATCAATGCGCAACACACGGTGTCCACCACATACGTGGCCTCTTCTCCATTAACATTCTCCCCGCCGCCTTATAATTAGATGCATTGTGAGTGACTACTTGAATGACAAGGTCTTCTCTCACTTCCTCAACAACCTCATCAAGTTGTTTAAACATCAAATTAGCATCTTTAACTGCATCAGATGCATCAACAAATTTCAAAAATACAGTGCCATGGGGTTGTTTACAAGAAAGTTTATTAGTTGTCTTCTCCTAATATCTTTCCAACCATTCGACAAGATTGTCACCCCCGTATGTGCCCAAGTCTTCTTTACCTCCTTAACAAAGGCCTTTGTAGTCTTCTCTTCCTCCAATATCCAAGAGCTAAGCTCGTATGGAGTAGGGGGTTTCAAACCACGACCATAGTTCCCAATTGACCGGCACATATTTATAAATGAAGGACTATCTGCAACATTAAAGGGAATCCCGTTTTCAAAGAAGAATCTACCAATATCAAGACAGACTGCATTACGAGCCTCCTTTGAAAATACGGTACGCTTTGTAGTACCATCATCATCAACAACATCAACATCTATAACAAATTTTTCCATGGGTCCTCGAACTCCCCTCGCGGAGACACTACCCACACTTGAACCTCCCAAGAATGGATGACCACCATAATTAGACCCACTTTGTATTTTTTTCAGCTTCATTTATTTGTTTTTCCTCCTTTGAGTCGATATTTTTCTTCATATATGAAGCAAGTTCTTTCTTCACTTCACTTTGTACTTTTTTGCAAGCCTCAACGTTACTATGATTACCCACACCACAAGATGATTTTTGAGCCTTGTAATCGCTCCTTTACAATTTTTTTTACAAAAATTGCATTCCATATATAAATGAGATTTATTAACTCCAGGAGCTTCGGTGCCATATTTCCAAGCTTGATCCTTCTTACCTATAATAACAATTCACTGTAATAATTTTTTTTGCCTAAGATCATTAATTGAAATTTAAAAGCATACGATTGTTAATAACAATATATGTATACATATGATTATTATTATATATATATAATTGTAATAAAAAATTTTGTCTATCATTAATTTCAACAACGCCAAGTGACTAATAAAAAAAGTAATTGCCTTGTATATGATATGGAGTATACTGTATATATATACATATGATAATTTTTATTAATTAAGTACCTAAGATCATTACCCATTAATGTGGCTGGTGAAACCGTCAAGAAGAAGAAGAACGAGAGAGAGAACCTGTCGATCAAAGAAGAAGAAGAAGACAGAGTCGAGAGAAAGAGAAGGCATAGCTATCGATCGAAGAAGAAGAAGAAGAACTAAAGAAGAGAGAGAAAGAGAGAACCTGTTGAAGTCGCACGACCTGGTGACCTAGATCTGTCGAACTGAAGTCTCAAGTTGAACTGAAGTTGCAAGAAGAAACGAGAGAGACTTGGATCTGTCGAACTGAAGTCTGAAGTTGAAGAACCGAGCATACTTAGTTTTTTTTTAATTCAAACCAAGGCGTAGGCCTTGATACGCCTTGAGGAGCAACGCCTTGAGGCGTAAGCCTCAGGCAAATAAGGCACAAGCTTCTGAATTTCCATTTGAGGCGTTAGCCTTGCCATAGCCATCTCCCGCCTCGCTTTGAGGCGTGCGCCTCGAATGCAATTTCGAACCATAGTATACTGAGTGACGATTCCATTTTTTTGACAAAATAAGGCAAATGGACCAGGATCATGACCTGTATCGGAGTGTTTACCATAATACTCTCCGCCTCTATCTGATCTCAGTACTTTAATTTTTCGGTCAAGTTGATTTTCAACTTTAGCCTTGAAAGCTTTGAACATATTTAGTGATTCAGATTTTTCATTAATCAAGTAGACATAAGTATAACGAGAATAATCATCAATGAACGTAATGAAAGATTTGTGTCCACCAATTCTAGGAAAAAATAGTCCACATATATCAGTGTGAATCACCTCAAGAAGTGCACCACTTATAGTGGCTCCTTTCTTATTACCTTTTACAGATTTTCCTTTTATACATTCAATACAATGGTCAAGATCAGAAAAATCTAGTGATAAGAATTTCATCCTTTATAAGACGTTGCATTCTGTCCCTTGAAATATGGCCTAAACGTTGATGCCACAATTTTGATATAATTTTCTCAGATTTCCACTCTTAGAGGTACTTTCTGTCACATTCATTGTTAACAATGATTCAACAAAGACATTTTCCAAATTTATCTTATAGAGGTTTCCCTTTAAAGAGCCAGAACCAATAACATGAGAGTAATGATAAATAATTATTATATTATTCCCAAACTTAAACGAAAAACCATCAACGACAAGTTTGGATACATAAATTAAATTCCTTGTCATATTGGGAACATATAGAGTATCATATAAATACAAGGTGAAACAACTCTCCAAAACTAAAGAAAGAGTTCCTACAACTTCAACTTGTATAGACTCTCCATTGCCAACTTTAATGGTTCTTTCCCCATTTTGGAGTGTCTTCTTTGAAAGGAATCCTTGCAATGAATTAGTAATGTGAACTATAGCACCAGTGTCAAGCCACCATGTATTAGAAGGAACATCAATTAGAAAGGATTCATAAGTCACATAATTGAAGGTCATACCTTTCTTTTCAAACCATTCTCTGAACTTGGGGCATTCTTTTTGAATATATTCTTGCTTCTTATAGAAGCGACATCTAGGACCTGGCTCAGAGTTGTTACTTGAATAATTTACCTTATTTGCTTTGGTAGAATTTTGCTTATCTTTATTCTTAAAACCTTTGCCATTTTCATGAGCTTTCTTCTTATGGAATCCAGTGGTAGTCAAATGAGCAACATTAGGTTTTTCAATCTTAAGCATTTCTTCCTCTTGGACGCACATGGCGATTAACTCGCTCATCTTCCACTTTTCTTTCTGCGTATTATAATTGATCTTAAATGGATCAAACTGTGCAGGAAGAGAAGTCATAATGAAGTGAACAAGATAACCCTCAGAAATCTCTATGTCCATACCCTTTAATTTAAAGACCATGTCGTTCATCATCA
This sequence comes from Panax ginseng, assembly GCA_020205605.1. NCBI lineage: Eukaryota > Viridiplantae > Streptophyta > Magnoliopsida > Apiales > Araliaceae > Panax > Panax ginseng. The sequence goes on along the minus strand of CM035147.1, from coordinate 19,627,351 downwards.
TAATGTACTCGCGCACTCCAACACTCCACTAACCCCGTCAGACTTACTAGTGAGCATTTTCAAAATAAGGGGACTTGCATATGTTTTAGAAGAACCCTTAAAATGTTCCTCGACTGAAGTTAAGTACTCTTTAACATTCTCAAAGTCAGGAATGGCTCCTCGAATGGTTGTCCTGATAGAGTTTTTCATAATTATAAGGGACATGCGGTTGGATCGCTCATACTTTTCATAAATAGCTTTTTGCTCAATTGAGCTAGTAGCTGTAAGTGGAACAGGAGGATCTACTCGTAATGCATAGTCCAAATGCACAACGCCAAGAACAATTTTCACTTGCTCTTTCCAAGCAGTAAAATTAGTTCCATTCAATGCTTCAATTCTAGAGATATACCCTGAAATACTAGTTGGAGTCGATGCTGAAACATAATCAAGCTCATAAGCATGCTTACAAAAAACTAAAAGAAATCCATAGTGTACAACAATAATTAATAATTAATCATAATAAAACCAACTGTAGGGCAAACAGTTAGTTACATAAAATCTATTTACAACATCCAAAATGGATTTTAATGAGATGTTGATTCATAACTATCAATCTTTCGTTGGTCCAATTAATAATATGCTAATAACATCCCCAAAAAATAATGCACGACACATTTATCCACGCATCACCGTTGGATAGAAACGAAATAAACATGTTACTTATGCAATAAAATTCGGGATAAATCAATTTTTGGTACTTGTACTGGGACACGACTTACAATTTGGTACCCGAAGTGAAAAAAGTTACAAACTGGTGATTGTATTTGAAAAATGTTACACTCCGTTAAACAGTAGGGTTTCATCTTTATTCTGTTTGAAAATTAGGGTTCTCTTGTTTTGTCCTTCTTCTTCTTTCATTCTTCTTGTCTCGATTCTCCATTGATTACTGGTTCACATATATTTAGTAAAGGGTTTTCAATGTTTAATTGAAAGGATGAGCTCGTCTTGGAGTGAAATCGTAAATGAAATCGGGGAAGAAGATTGTAGTTCATGCAACAAAAATGAATGGATTACACCAGAGTTCCTAAAGCTTTGCACATTGGATCATTCCATCATGAGCAATGGTGCGAATGTGGGAGGCAAGAAAAGATGGAACAAAACATCGAGGACTTTCTTCCTCGGTGCTCTTTAACTCGATTCTTCTTCTTCTTCTTCGGATTATCAAAGACGACTTTTCGCTTCTCTCTTTTATAGTATGTTTGTCTTCCGTTAGATCAATTTTAACGATTATTTAAAAAATTGGAAAGCACAAGCACTTGACGCCAATTCCTACACAAATCCTACAAGTCCATTACAAAATTTTTGAGTACAATCATCGCTTTGTAACTTTTTCACTTCATAATACCAAATTGTAAGTCGTGTCCCAGTACATATACTAAAAGTTGATTTATCCCAATAAAATTCCAATTAATAAATTCTAATTCTAATTTTCCGTTGGTAAAATTAAAATATTCATTTATTAAATGTAACATTACGTGACTTTTCTTAATCTTTAATTGTTTCAATTAATAACCCTCCGTTGGATTGATTATTAATTTTAACAATAAAAGAGTCACGCATACATATAAATTATTATGATCAGTTTAAATAATATATTAATCAAGTTTGAAAAGTAACACTATTTATAATTTACATGTAACAACTTAAAAGCCCTAATAATATATCATATCATGTTCTAGAATCTTAAATTAAGATGTATATAGTTATAAACATAAATTAATTATAAAATATTTAAATTAATTTTAACTCGAATACATGAGGACATAATTATATTATATTGACAGAATGAAAATATTACATATTACTTTAATATTTGTCCAATAGATTTAGCAGAATATATGATAGGCAGAACATGGTGCTTTTAGTAATTTATAAGTAATAATATTTATAGGAATGATGCAGAACTAAACGTTCATAACATGATGCATAATGAAAATAAAGTCAACATATCCGTTTAGTAATTACAAGTAATAATATTATATAGGCAGAATATGATGTAACGGAATACTTGTTTACGGAAAGTAAATGTTGATAGAATATCCAAATGTTGACCATGATCATAATCATATCCAGTATGCTAATCTTGATTTAAAATTTAATTCGAAAATTACTTTTCAACGAATATAGAACAAAATACTTTCCGAAAAAATTATTTCCATTAGGAAATTACTTAACATACTGAATAGTTCTATATTATACCCATAAAGAGATTATGCGAAATTAAAATTTCTAGCATAACAGTGTAATTAATTTATTCTAAATAATAGCGTAACCATGCTCTGATACCAAATGTTGTATAAATTATATTGGAACGTGCTATTGCATAGAATAGAATCAATTAATCTATTAAGTACTTACATTAATTGAGAGAAGACATCTTGTATGTATCACGCTTCCGCTGCGCGTAAGGGTGAAGGTCTTCAATTGCATTTCTCAATCTTATGATGGATGTATAGGTGTGTATAAAATTCTTGAGACGACCACTGAGACCAAACCGTATTATGAAACCCTAAGGCCCATTATGCCAAATACTATTAGAAATATTATTTATAGGCCACATTACCAAATCCATAAATAAAGTGATTAAATTAATACAACATGTAAGCCCAATAATTACATAAATAGTAGAGGCTACATAAAGAATAAATATTCTAACATATAAGGCTTCAACTTGACAGCTACCATGAGTACGAATAACTTGTCATGACTTTCGGGCGAGTCAATGATGGGCCAAGATGTTCCAATTGGTATTCTTAGGCATTTGATTGAACTTTATTCCAGAATATTATGCCCGGGACTTTTCAAATGGTATCAGAGCATTGGCTCAATGGTGTGGTTGGTTTGGAGCCCACATATCCCCCGCACATCCCTAGGGATTGTGATGAAGTGACTATGTACTCTGATTTGATTGTGCAAGGACGTCAAAGATTTAAGTCGGATATTGTAATATCCCATTCCACATTAGAACATGTGAGTAGGACTGAATTGTTTGTAATGCCTCAACCTTGCTACTAAGGTTACCAACTCGTTAATGGTGGGTCTATGGTGGGCCAAAATGACACAACCGATGTTCTTGAACAGAAGGTTGAGTCTTTTTCTGACCTTTGTTAGGGTCGGGTCATCACAAATGGTATTATAGCAGTGATCTCTCGTGTTGTGGTAGGTTTGGAGTCCATAAATCCCCTGGAGATTGTGATTCTTTTTCTATGGACTATGAGACTGTGATTATTGGCTTGATGACAATGCCTGAGTTTAAGGGGGGAGATTGTTATACACCAATTCCACATTGAAACATGTGGGTTAGACCATCTTATGTTTAAGGCTTCAACTCTACTACCATGAGTACCAAAAATCTGTCATGTCTTTTGGTTGGGCATGTGATGGTCAATATGACCCATTGGTATTCTTGGATAGCGTATTGAGCTTTATTCCAGGATCGGGTTTATGATGGTGTGCACAAACATACTAGTTAACTTTAATAACTTAATTTGAACCAAGAAATTCTTAAACTTGACCTCAAGGTGTTTCAAATTTACAGCTCTAATGTTCTGTTAAGTTGCTAGTTACTCTAAAAGTGTGAGCAATTATTGACTGGTTTCCCAACAGAAATATCATGCTCAAGTTTGTTTATGAGGCTTAGTTTGATTTTCGGCAGTGTGGGTCTGTTATAAATATTAGTTACATGTCGTTTTGTGTTGTGTTTACTTGGTTTAGTCAATTTATGCTGATATTATTTGTTTGTTTTTGGTTTTGCAGGTTATACAGAATCGTTAGATGATAGCATTGAAATTGCAGTCCCTCAAGATGATTATGGACTTTATGCAATTGATATTTTAGATCCCTCTTTGTAAGTTTGATAGTTTTGTCTAAATTGTTTCTATTATTATCATTAAGTGCTTCACATTGCACGCCACCTGTTTTATGTTTTGAAGCTCCATTTGTTGTATCTTTTTATTTATTTATTTAATTTAATGCAAATGCAATGTCAATCAAAAACCAAACTTGAGTGTTCATTTTGAAACAGGTCACTTATATCCACATGTGTTGTTATTGCAGTTTATAAAATGTATGCATCTGACTGATGTATACCATTTTCATGATATGATTGATATGCTTGTTGGTTGTGGCTATAAGAAAGGAACCACATTGTTTGGATTTGGTTATGACTTCCGGCAAAGCAATAGGTAATTTACTTTCATCTGATTCATAAATTCTTGAAGTTAATTTTGAACACAGTGATCCTTAGTTAATTGTTTCTATATTGAAAATCTACTCGGTTGATGCGCTGATGAACTTGTTTATAAATTAGAAGGGTCTACTATCTGTGCCTGATTTTATTGTATTTCTGGCAGAATTGACAACTCTATGGATACACTTAAAGTAAAGTTGGAAACTGCATATAAAGCTTCTGGAGGAAGAAAAGTTAACATAATTTCTCACTCCATGGGTGGATTGCTAGTATCTTGTTTTATTTCACTCCATCCTGATGTGCGTATATTTGTTTGCAAGCCACACTCCTGTGACTTGTTAGATCTAAGTTACATAATATATATATATATATATATATATATGAAAGTTATAAATTCCGTATGTTCTGTGATGTTCTGTGAAAGGAATGACACTATATATATATATATATATGGAAGTTATAAATTCCGTATGTTCTGTGAAAGGCATGACACTACATGTAACTGTCCACAGGTATTTTCCAAGTATGTTCGTAAGTGGATTGCCATTGCTTGCCCTTTTCAAGGTTATTACTTGATTCCTCTTTTAATATTTTCTAAGTATGCCTCACTCGAGTATTATGATTACTTGGTATTTATCTATACCTGACAATTTAAGTTAAAAACCATCTAGTTAACCAAAACCATTTGGGTTTTATTGTGTTGGTTAACTAGTTTTTTTTATTGTGGGTTAGTTTAGTTTTGGACCCAAATTATGAATTAGAAATATGGTTAACTAGTTGGGTTAGTTTAGTTTAGTTTTGCATTAGTTTAACTAGTTTTGACCCATATTAGTTCACACATTCCAATTGGGTTTGGTTCAGTGTTGGCACTACTTTTGCTGCTTTTATGCTTTCAGCTTCAGACTTTGCTTTACGCAACGACGTGTTCTTCGACTCTCGTCTTTTAGTTACTAGTCCGTTAGTCACTGACCTTTATTATAGCAGTGACATTTATTTTTTAATTCATTCTTTTCTTTAGAATTATGGCTAGGTATTTGAATAAAATAATGCAAAATGGAATTCATTAGATTGTGTAATTTCAGGTTTAATTGATTGTATTTAGAAAAATTCTGGTATGATGAAATAAATAGTTAATATTTTATTTATATTGAAAATACAAGTACTATAAAAAAATGGGGAATACTCTGAGGACAAGCTCCAAAGTCCGAACGTCAGTATCAGGCTTAGGTGTGTGGATGTGATTAATTAATATGATTATATGTGATGGTTTGGTGAAACAAATAAAATTTTACTAATATTTGAAACAAATTGAGATTAAATACTTATTTATTTGAAACAAATTGAGATTAAATTGAGATAAAAGAAAAGATTGGATACAAAATATTATATTTTGAGATGTTATTATTTTAAATTGAATTCATAATATTTGGTATCGTTTTTATTTTTTTTCCGAAAAAAGTTTAATTGAAAAACTGTAATAAAAGTATCAATAATTTTTTTTTTTTTAATTAATATAGAAATTATTAATGTAAATTATTTTGAAAGTGCTTCAACAAGTCTGTTTATATTAAGAGGTCTGTTTCAAAAAAAAAAATAATACTATTTTTGATAACAGATTTTAAAGAGAGGAAGAATGTATAAAATATTGGAGATAGAAAGTGAAGGAATATATAAATTAAATATCATAAATAATTTGTTTAATTGGACCATAATAATGATAAGCTTGAAATTTGAAATATGGGTCGACTTAATATATATTGACCCCATATATGGTTCCAACCCACACAACCAATATTTAAAATAGATAATGTGGTTTTAGTTCTTAAATGGAATCATAACCAAATTTTATAAAGCAAAACCAACCCATAACCATATTTTACCATGCCTATATTTATCCAAAAAAATAATAATAAAGGAATTATGATGACTTGATTGAAAAATATTAGTGAAGTATTCAACGACTCAGGTATAGTTGGGAAAATCCTCTCATGTTATGATTAAGTCTCACAAAGGTATTCTGATGATTGGTTACCATATGACATTGCTATCAGTTGCTTGCATTCATAGCTCTCTCAGTTTCTTGAAGTTGGTCAAGAATTAAAGAAATAGTTTAAGTGGGATTTGGTCCATGGAAAACTTTCCTATATTCATGTTTAGTGAAGTGCTTTTTGAAAGCAGTTTTTAATACAAGTTGAAAGATTACTGCAAAATTGACTAGCTTTCAAAGAGAGTTATGCTTTTTAGAGAGTGAAAATTTAGTGAATTTCTAAAAGGAAATATTTTAATTTGATTTTAATATAAAACCTCTCTAACTCATCTTATATTTAGATTAAAAAAAGAGAAGAGATGAATAGACAGCAGCATTTGTGGGATCTTTTAGTTCTGGTTGAATAGTTCCCCATTTTTCAAATATATATTTGAGAGCGACATTTGTGAATGGCAGGCCCTTAAACTTTTTCTATTTATTTTTATTATGTGTGCACGCTCACGTGGACAGAGCTACCGATTAGCTAGTGAGGCAAGTGAGCCCCTCTATTATGTGGAAGCAAAATTTTACTGGAAAGGAGAAAATATTATAGAAAAATGGGGACAAGCTAATAATGGAATCTTTGCTACCTTATTCTAGAAAAGGGGTTTTGCTAGTGTTAACTATTTACTATTTACCCACCCTCTCCCCCCACTTTTTTCAAAAATAAAAGTATTAGCTGTCAAACTTGTAATTAGCATAGCTACTAGAGCAATTTTTGCATGTTATTATTAGAATCGTGGGAATTTTTTTTTGGCTCTTGCACATGTTTATAATCTACAAAAATAGTTATAATTGATCTCAACAGGCAAAAAGTGGAAAAAGTTCTAATGTTGCAGAGTATATCTTGTGACTTTCGCATTAATTATTGACAGGGATTTCATGATTTACGAAAATTTTGACTACGTGCAAAATCTTTAATGCATTCACTTGTTTCCTGATAGTATCTTTTGCATAAGTGATATTAAAGCATGCTTAATTACCATTTCTGGTATATACTCAACAGGTGCACCTGGATGCATCAATGATTCACTCTTAACCGGATTGCAGTTTGTTGATGGCTTTGAAAGCTTCTTTTTTGTGTCTAGGTGGTCGATGCATCAACTGGTAATTTCTCTATTATAAAAATTTATTGGTATGGAGTTGAGTGAACCCTCTTTCATGTTTAGATGCCAAAGTTGATTTAGAGCTGCATGCTAAAGAGCAACTTATGTGGTGGAGTTTAAGGTTTACTAAAAGGTTAGAGATTGTTTGATGCTTGAATGCAATGTTCTAAAAAGAGGCGGGCGCAATGGGATTCTAAATTTTTATTTTAAGCTAATTTTAATATTTTATTTACATTTATCCAAACAAAAGAATAATATAAAGCAAAAAAATCTATAATAAAGATAATTAAGACATTTGCTTAAAGTTTAAATACATATATCCATATTGCCAATGTCAAAGTTCAAACACAAATATGCAATTGTTGAAAGTTCAAACATATCTTTAACGTATTAGTTTTATTCATAAACAATATTGCTATTAAATAATAAAATTTAAAATTTCAAGAATTCAATTCAATATTAAAACTTAAGAAACTAAACATAAATTTAAGAATTATATTGAATTAAACTAAATATTACAAATGTATCATCATTTATATAATTTGAAGTTGGTACAAGTTCAAAAAATTACAACTATAATAAAATTATCCATTTTGACTTGATATTGTTCACTTCTTGTTGTGATTTGATACGCTACAACCAACATTATGAATATGGTAAATCATTAGAAAAATAAATATATCAAAATTTGGTTTGGGTAGTTATTAAAAAAAAAACCTCTCTGCCTAGACCCCGCCTAATTTTTTGGACAAATTATTTTGCCGCCTTGGGCCGAGGTGAGGCGCCAGGGGGGCCTAGCGCCTAGGCGGAGATGCGGAGATTTTTAGAACGATGCTTGAATGAGGATGGATAGGGGAGATTTAGAGGCTGTTTTTGTTACTTGGAACTGTGATCAGATTGAGTGACTATGTCCAGGGGAATGTATCAGATTGAGTGATGTCCAGGGGAATGTTTAAGGCTGTTCTGGGTATGGTGAACACTAACAATAGTCTAGGGGGTTCTGTTGTTGCTTTTAGGCTGCTAAAGTTTAAATAAATACTGGGTTTTGATAACCGCATATTAGTACTTTTGCACCCAAACTATGTACCAGTACTCTAAATATATTGTACCCAAAAATTTCCTTATGACTTTATGTTTAGTTACACAAATATCAATAAACTTAGTTTTGAAAGCTCAAACATCACATTTGTACTAAATTATTTATAGAACAATCAACTAGTTGATTCAATTTAAAATCTTCTATAAAAATTAAGGTTTACTAAATTTAGATTCTGATAGAATTCCTAACTAGAAGCATTTGCATAAAGCTACCCTAGTGTACAGGGTGTTAGCATATGTACTGTACTCCTATCAGTTTCGCGAATTGAAACTTGCCGTGTTAAGGTAATATTGATCCACCAATCATCCCCATTTTACATACCTTGGTCAGAAAGGATGCAAAGTGGGTCAAGTTGTGGCTAATTCCCCCTATAAACATTCATAGTATATGTTTTGCATATATTATTTGCCAAGAGGGTCCAACAAAAAGTCATCGACACCCGTTTAGAAAATTCTCAAATATCTTGAATCTTGATTCTTGATGTCCCCACCACATACATGCATAATAGACAATGCAGAGTTAAAACTTCGAGTGCCTCAGTTGTTGGGTTCAAGTCATGTTATCCTATCTTTTTCTTTCTAAAAAGCAATGCCGAGTTTAAGTAATATAAACTATCAACTCAAATGTTGTCTCTATATTATATAAATATATATTTAATTCAGCGTTCATCAATAAGATATTTCCTATATATTCCTAAACCGTGATATTAAAGTACATTGCTGTAACTCTTAATGAAATAGCAGGAGTGAGTTTGTTTCAAATATGACTAATTATTCTAAATGTTCAATTTGATTATCAACATAATATCTTATTATTTATTGATAAAGAATAAATTTAAATATTTTAACATAAGCAAAGTTTTGCTGCTAGCATGGAATGCTAGTGAAGTTTGCTTGGGATTCGGCAATTACTGGATAGAGATTAGAGATGTTTAGGATGCATGAACTTACAGTTGATACAGGCCTAGGTTGTTCAGTTATGTGAATCCTTTATGAAGGTTGGCACTCAACTTCCAATTTTTAGGCCGTCATGAATTATTCACTTTGTTTCCAGCCTATGAAACTTTGTATTGTCTCTACTTGTTTACCGTTTTCTTTTTATAAAAAATCCACTCAAGTGCACCTCAAGAATAGGGAAAATATAAGTAGGATGAAAAAAGGCTCAACGCAGAAAAACCATCCAAACTAAACTTGGCTTGATCACCTTTGCTACCTACGAAGAAGCAAACTCTCCGCTTTGGGGTTAAAATTCTAATATGCATCTAAGAATCTTCATTTTGGATATGCATTATAAATTATAAAATGAGTAACGGCTTAAATACCTCCCATATGTAGCTGGTGGAGTGCCCATCAATCTATGAGATGTTGCCAAATATGGAATTCAAGTGGAAAAAGCAACCTGAAATACTGGTATGGCGGAAACAATCAACAGATGGGGAAGCATCAGCCAAATTGGAGTCCTACGGCACAAAGGAAAGTGTTTTTCTGTTTGAAGAAGCACTGAGGAATAATGAGGTACTAACTTTATTGGTTGATCCTTGTATGAATGGTTAATTTGCATTACAGTGTACCGAGAAAATGGTCACACTTTTGAAGGACCTTAACAGCTTTAAAATAGATTTCTTAAAAAGCATAGATTAAGAAAAGCCTTAAAAGTCTGCTGTCATCAACATCAACTACTACAGAAGCCTAGTTGAGCTTTAAGCTTGAATTCCATGACGGTCGTGTTCTAGATGTGACTAATTCATGTAGCAACTACATGCATTTGGCTGCTTTGTTCTATGCGTCAATTTGGGTTTTGGTTCAACCAATTTAGTCAATTGACTGTACGCGATTAAGAATTTTAGCAGATTGATCTTGAGTTGGGTACTGGTTTTCAACAGAAAATTCACACTATATAGTTCTTATAGTTTATGTAATATTCACTATTAATTGAAGCATGTGCATGTTGTCATGGATTTTGTTTGAAATTTCTGGATGTAAACAAAGAAGAACATAAACAACTAGAACACAAGAAGAGTTCAACTTATAATCTTATGGGTAGTAAAAACTAATAAACAATTTAATAAAAAAATAAAAATAAAAAATGAACTTTTATTGATAGAAAGGACAATATTAATATAAGATTTTGCTCTCTTATCTTTCTAATTCATACGTGCTGGATAAGAGTTGCAGATATGGATTATTTTTATTGTTTAAGTTGTTTGAGGAGTACTTGTGTCTTACGTCTACGGTTTATCTTTTGCTTCTGCTTTTTTCTTTGTATGTGCATGTTTGTGAGTGTTTGAGTGCGGCCTTGGTGGGAGGTTTTTATTAACATTTAAGAACTAGGAGCTCCTCATTCAAACTAAAGCTCTAATCTTTTTGCTTAGATGTCATTATTCTCTTCAAAGTCGTACTGGGCTTTCCGTCTTTTTACAACCACCCTATAACCTCATCCTAATATATCCCTGAGCATGTTTATCACAAGAACCAACATCAATTGGTTCCCAAAAAAAAACCTACTTCTGAAGTACATCAGTTATGCTGTCATGGCTTACAAGAGAATGTTTACTAGCATCTGTCTTATCAGTTGTCATTTAGAATGAAACAAACTATAATCAAGTAACCAACATGTCTAGAATTTAGTGAAAGTTGTGTATTTTTGGCTCAAATTCAGATCCTTTCTAGAAGTATTACGTTTTGATGGGGTAACTACTGCCTACTGGTGTGTTTTCAAAAGCGATGAATGAAGTAACTACTAGAAGTATAATTTTTTTGTAAAAGAATCTACAACTGTATATTACCTATGATTGCAAACTTGGTGCTTGTAGAAAGGTTATGTGTAATTTTTTTAGTCAATTATTGCATTCTAGAACTCCTCAATTTTTCCTGAAAAATCAAAACGCATTGGTCCTATTCTTTTTGTGCTCAGATTTTCCTTTTTCCTTCCTGCATTTTATAGAGTATGTTGGGCTACAATGGTAATGTTCACGGCTTAACTTAATTCATTTATATTGTTGCAGCTAAAATTTGATGGGAAAACAGTAGCTCTACCTTTCAACTTCTCTATACTCAACTGGGCTGCTAAAACTCGCCAAATTCTCAATAATGTGCAACTACCTGAAGGGGTCCAATTCTATAACATTTTTGGAACATCATTTGACACACCTTTTGATGTTTGGTATGTATGTGAATGACTTTTCCATACATTTGCAAGCCATCTGGTCAGGATGATTTTACAGTCTGTTGTACATATTGGGCATGATATATGTTTTATCACTGTAAAACAATATGCCATAACTGGTTTAGAAAGTCATACTACTAGTCTCTGAATTGCCAGTTCTACCATATATTTTGCAGAAGAATTTCTGGAGTTGTTTAGTGGCGGAGAGAGAGGCCCTTGTGTAGTTGTGCTAGCCACCTGAGAAATACCTCTCTGTCTCAATATGACTTTTTTTTTATGCATTTATAATGAGAATCTTCTATCTCAAAGTAGACTAAAGAGTATCATAGTGTTCCAATTTTTCCTTCAATAAAATTGTTTGAACCCTTTCTTTCATTCAATATCAGTATTGTTATTTGAATTGGGTTAGGCATTTAACGATAAATTGCAATTTTTTTATTAGATGCATGGTTTTCTGAATTGGAATTCACATTTTGGGAAAGAGGTAGTATATTTCCATACTTAGATTCTCTTTTCTGCCATAACTAGTTGAATTTGTGCAACTGCTTATTTCCTTGAATTCCATTTTGACTTTTATCAGATAACATTAAATCTGAATCTCATAATCACCCTTGCTAGTTGATTGCTGGTTCAGTATCTCTGTGCATTGAGAGTTCAGATTTCATTGCGTGAAATAAGTTTTTTTTAGAATCCATTTGACACCATCTGCTATAAGTTGTTCAGCGAATAATCTTCTACACTCCCACATCAGAACATATGAGCTCTGTTAATGTTTGTATTAGGCTTAGTACTACTTCTAATAGCACCAACAATTATGACCTTTTGAATGAGCTTGTGGTGGGTCAGGATGAGCCAAGTTGATGTTATTGGGACTGTAGATTGAGCCTTAATTTGATTTCAACTCGGACCTAGGCTCGGGCTGTTCCAAATCTCTGATCGGGTCATCCGATTGCTTTGTTGGGGATGGGGACATAAAGGTGGTATCATCCCACAAAGATGAGGTGTCAGAGGTGGGGGACACGAGGACTGCTGGTGTTATCCCATAAGGACTAGAAAGGAAATTCTTGGGCTCTAAGTAATTAAATTGAGTATGACCAGGACGTTAGAAATATAAATGGGGGAAATTGTAATACCCAGTTTCACATCAGAACATGTGGGTTTGATTGGTGTGTGAATTAGACTTAATAGTACTACCAATAGTACCAACCGTCGTAACATTTTGGATAGACTTGTGGTGGGCCAAGATGAACCACCCAAGTTGATGTTATTGGGATTAGTGGATTGAGTCTTAATTTGGTTTGGACTCGGATTTCTGCCCAGGTCGTTACACTTGCTCTTCCTTGTCCAATCCAATAGTCTTCTACCAACGAATCAACTAAACTTATTTTCTGATTAGTTACCAACAAATCAGCGATATTCCCTTGAAGAGGGAGGCCTTTTTGACAAATTACAACTTTTAATAGTGCAAGGAGTGATTTCAGTGCGAGTTAAAAATCTAATGGAACCTTGTATTAGATTGAAACAAGGCAGGTATCAGAAGAAGAAAGAGGGACAAGAGGGTTAATTTGAGAAAACTATCCAAGGAATTGGGTTAGCTGGAGGAAACCTTAGCCCATGAGCTATTACTTTTATAGCTTCAGCAACAATCAACAGTTCAATATATCCCCACAATTACAGACAGATTAGTTCCCGACACAATCCTTACAACCTGCCTCTATTCGATCCCTAAGGTTCAGCCCTAATTCAATCCAAATACAACCATCGGAGTTTAGCCAAAATGATTTAATGGGAAATTATTTAGTCAACTAGTCTAAATGTTAATGGTCCCTATCAAGACTTCAACAACCTATTCCACCAGCATTGATATGTTGTTAGTAAACTTCAGTGGAAGCTGTAAAACTAGATACCAACATCATAAAGACGTCCTCTGTGTCATTTTGGTCCGACCAAATTTAGCTTATTCTGGTACAGTGGTTTTGTGCATCAAGTCTTTTTAAAGTTTCACTAGTGTTTAAATTTTAAAAACGTCGATCTGATAACATAAATTTAATCTAATTTTTTCTTGTTTTTGCAGCTATGGCTCCGAGACTTCTCCAATTGGGGAGTTGTCTGAGGTATGCCACACAATGGTAAGTGGTTTAATATCAGCTGTGCAATCAAATAAATCGATGTGCCATATGAGGCACCTTAGTATGTCATCTTCTAGGTCCAGAAGTTCTATATATTGTTTCTGATTGATTTTGAACTTTCAAGTAATTATTACTCAAGGCTATGTTTGTTTGTAATTTAGTTGAATCAGATTTGACTTTTTATACTTGTTTATAGTACGTTTAATCACTATTATCCTTGTATTTTGTTATATCCTTGAATTAGGTCTAAGATGACAATTTCATGGACTGTTTGTTTTTTTTATTTCTAAGGACATTTATGAGGGATTATATCCCAAGTAGGAGTGTGGATTAAATAGTACCACATTTTGTGGTATCAAATGGTTATAAGAGTAAATAATAAAATATGGTCCATGGATTGTAATTTTAGGACTAATCCAAGGATCAACAAGTTCTTAATCAGTATTACGAATGAAAATAGCCCAATCCTCATGCATTACTATTGCAAACAAACATGGCCTAACGTTAATGATATTCCATATTTGACCAATATTCAAGTCATAACATGCTTATTTTGGTTTTTTGATCAAATTTCACCTTCAACAGCTGCTATGGTTACCCATCATTTTCTGATCCTCACGAGACTCTAATCTGTGTCCCCAAACACACCAATTACCAAATTTGACTTGGATTTATTGTTAGATCGGGAAACAGTATATATAAATCATTTTTTAACATGTTTCATTTGTTTGATTCTTCTAGCCGCTATACTCTTATGTGGATGGAGATGGAACTGTTCCTGCTGAATCTGTGAAGGTGCTATTTCTAACCTTTCATTTACTGTTCAGTAACATGGCAACTAAGTTTGTGTCTCGATCAAGCATATTTTTGGGAATATAAACACCACAAAAGATTCTTGATGTAGATATCTAGATAAAGGGGTTTGGTTTGAAGAATCATTATCAACACACTTGAACTTAATTACATGACATTATTCTGGCCGTGCATAAATTATGTTGCATGTTTTAGCTGTTATTATTTAGTTTTCTGGGATGAGAAGTGGGCATAAGTATGATAACAGAGTTTCAGCTGTATACTATCTGTCTATGATACACGGATGCTTCACTTTGCCATAAAGCACCTGTGTACGATACTCGACACTCGGAATCGGACAAGAATATGGGTACTGGACACTTAATTTTAGTGTAAAAACCTAGCAAGCTTGAGGAGTACCTGTGTCGGACTCTTTAAAATATCGTGTCCAAATCGGTCACTCCATCAGAGTCCGTGTAACATAGGTCGTATAAAGTACTTAGCAATTAGCATGCATTCCTCACCAGTTACCTAAGTTTGTTAGAGGTAACCTTATTTAAATAAATTGAAAAAAAAAACCTTGGTAGTGTCAGCCCCAATTTTATATATATTTAATCAATTAAGGGGTATTTTATGGAATATACAATCTAGTGAAGATGACCATTAATTGAAATGAGCTGTTGTGTTCTTCTTTTAATGGTGAGACTCCATTAAATATTTTTAGGTGAGACTCGTAGAAATTCGAAGCTAATCCTCTTTATTTCTAGCAATGTTCTAAAAGGCGGGAGGCGGGCGGGCGAGGGGGGCCTAGCGCCTAGGGGGCCTGGGCGGGGCCTAAGCGGGATTTTTTATTGTAAGTCAATTTCAATATTTTATCTTACATTTATCCAAACAAAATAATAATATAAAGCAAAACAATCTATAATAAAGATAATAAAGACATTTTCTTAAAGTTCAAACACATATCTATATTGCTAATGTCAAAGTTCAAACACAAACATGCAATTGTTCAAAGTTTAAACATATTTTTAACCTTTTAGTTTTATTTATAAACAAGATTGCTATTAAATAATAAAATTTAAAATTTCAAGAATTTAATTCATTATTAAAACTTAAGAAACTAAGCATAAATTTAAGAATTATAAAATTGAATTAAACTAAATATTACAAATGTATCATCATTTATATAATTTGAAGTTGGTACAAGTTCAAAAAAGTACAACTATAATAAAATTATCCATTTTGACTTGTTCACTTCTTGTTGTGATTTGATATGTTATAACATGTATTATGAATATGGTAAATCATTAGAAAAATAAAGGCAAAAAACACCTTTACCCCCCTGTGGTTGTCGACTTGTAAGCAATTGGTCACTGAACTTTAAAAATATGTAATTGAACCACTGTGCTTTCTAAAAATGAAAATTCAGGCCATTCCGTCCAATTCCTTGGACGGAAGTAAAATATTTTCAGGCGTGGCATTGAAAAAAAAAATCAAAAAATTATTATTTTCTGATGTGGCAACACAAAACCGTAAGCATTGAGTCATCATGACTTAAAAAAGCGTAATTGACCCACTAAACATTTTTAAAATTTAAATTAGGCCATTCATTGACTTGACGGCAAATACTATGAAAAATATTAAAATATATTAATAACTAAACATAAAAATAAAAAACAAAACAAAACAAAATAAAAAATAGAACCAAATCAAAATAAAATAAGAGTGAAGAGGGGTAGTTTTCTGCACTTCTTATGTGGATTTCTTGGGACTTATTGGTTGCTGGGTATGCACAAAATGGACTATTTGATGATGCATTGGAAGTTTGGGATCCTGTTAGCATGAAGTTTTTTTTTTTAGTAAGTTGGTCAATTGGCCAATAGAATACTGACACGCAGAACTTCCGGAAGTTTGTAGGGATATGCAAACATTTGGCGTCGAACCCGATTTTGGTACAATGGTTAGCCTCTTGCATGTTGTAACTAATACATCACGTAACAATGTCATGGATGTGAATGATATGTTCATAAACCATGCTAATGAGAGTTTGGTTTCATGGAATGTTATGATTGTAGTGTATGTGAATAATTATGTTGATAGAATTACTGAAGAATTAATTGTGTTGCCATATCTTAGTCAAAAGTTGTTTAAATATTTAGAATATTCATATATCCAACTTATTTATATCTGAACATTTAAGAAAAAAGTTAGAAGATTTAAGCAAAACTACTCCCAATACACCCAAATTATCTTCCACTGCAAAAACCCTAAAATCTAAAATTTAATATAATATAAACCCAATAAATCCACATAAGAAGTGCAGAAAACCACCCCTCTTCACTCTTATTTTGATTTTGATTTGGTTATGTTTTTTATTTTGTTTTGTTTTTTATTTTTATGTTTAGTTATTAATAGATTTAATATTTTTCATAGTATTTGACGTCTATCCAATAAATGACCTAATTAAATTTTTTTAAAAGTTTAGTGGGTCAATTACATTTTTTAAAGTACAGTGACTCAATACTTACAGTTTTGTGTTGCCACGTCAGAAAATAATAATTTTTTGATTTTTTTTTCAATGCCACGTCTGAAAATATTTGACGTCCGTCCACGTCGTCCAAGAAATTGGACGGAATGGCCTGAATTTTCATTTTTAAAAAGCACAGTGGTCCAATTGCACATTTTTAAAGTTCAGTGGCCAATTACTTACAAGTCGACGACCACAGGGGGGTAAATGTGTTTTGTGCCGAAAAATAAATATATCAAGATTTGGTTTGGGTAGTTATTAAAATTTAAAAAAAATCTCTCCGCCTAAAATTCGCCTAATTTCTTAGAGGGATTTTTTTCCGCCTAGGTGAGGCGTCTGGGGGTCCTAGAGGCGCCAAGGGGGGCCTAGGCGGACCTAGGCGAGAATTTTTAGAACAATAATTTCTAGTAATGTAATTTGTTCACTGCTGCAAGCACTTATTATTAATCTTATTAGAAAGAACTTCCTTAAAAGAACTTCCTTAAGCGTAAACCTATCAGCCCTATATCATACAGGAACTCAGGAAGACCTATGATTACTATGTTACAGTAAAAGTGGAAAACTGAAATGAAGTTACAGAGCAACATAAGAAGTTCGGAAGTACACCACAAAAGAGATTAGAAAAGATGTTTTTCATTTAAGGTATTCAGCGAAGAATATAATGATTAGGTTATCGACTAACATGGCCACAAAATTGAACTCGTGATAAAAGTTTAGAAACTTATTATTTGTAGCAGAAGGATGTTCAATATGGAGTTATTCTTTGGTCCGGAAAAACAAATATCAAATATAAGAGAGATGAAAGTTGTAGTGTGCAGAGTGTACCTGTGCAAAAGATAGTAGATTTTATTAGACATAAGCATGTCACACAAGATGATAGATTTCAAAAAAGTTGTCATTAAGCTTGTTTAATTTGAAGGAGGTGAAAATTCAGGATCAATTACCTTTCAAAAAAAAATAAAAAAGAAAATTCAAGATCAATTATATGTTTCATATTGCCCATGAATGGGGAAGTATATTACCCTTCTGTCCAAATTTATGTGTCACAACCCTCTTGGCACACAGATTCTTACCCTTATTGAACAAACATTGGTGTGAACAAGTTGGGTTTTATCCCTTGCACCGTTTCTGAGTTTTTAACGAAAAAGAAAAGAATTGAAAACTTAAATTTGAATATAAAAGAAAGAGGAATAGAAAACTTGAAAGTTTTCTTCCATTTTGTTACCGAGTTTATAAAGAAAAGAAAGCTTAGGATTACATTTAAAATATATTTTAACATTATATTAGTTTTGTTATGTTTATAATATAAAGTGTATAATCTATATATTTTTTAATGGAAAACTTTGGTAAAAAGAGTGACAAAGTCTTCCGTCCATTTCTTTTCTTTTTTATTCGTTAAAAAACTCAGTAACAAGATAATTGAACTGAAAACTTGAGTTTGTTTGATAAAAGTTTCTTTTTTCATGTTTCTACTTCCTAATTCTGTTTTCATATATTTCTGCTTTCAATTGCTTTCATTAGTGAAAATATAAATTAGGAACTCTATTTGGTAACTATATTTAAACATTTGATTTTATCTTATTTAATTTAGAAATGAAGTTCTAAGTTTTGTTGTTAATGAGATTCAATGTCCGAAGTCCAAACCACAGTAAAGTTAAAATGGCTCCATGCATTGCCAAAATTGAAGAAGCAAGTTTTTGGTATTGTCACTTTTTTACTGCCAAAAGTGGTTTGCTTCCACATTTTTAAAAGAAACAGATAGCAAACAATGTTTCTGGTACTGATTTTGAAAAAGTAAAAGTAGAAACAAAAAATTAAAAGCAAAAACATTTACCAAATGAGCCAAGTTTTCCGTCATTTTTTTTTCTTTTCCTTTCTGTCCAATTTAAAACTCAGTACCACAGCGTTTAATGAAAATTTATCCTCGTTATTGAAGGTTGGGAAATCTTGTAAATTAGTTTTCCTTGCATTTGAATTTTTATCATTGTACTCCACAGGCTGATGGATTTGAAGCTGTGGAAAGAGTAGGGGTTGCCAGCAGTCACAGGAAACTGCTACGAGATGAAAAAGTATTCGAGCTTCTGCAAAAATGGTTAGAAATTGGCGAGAAGGTTTGCACTCGTTCAAAGACTTCTAAAGTTATGGATGTTCAGTCGGACCAACTCATGTACAATTATGTTCCTGCTTAAGGAAATATTATTGAACAAAATTTACGTCTTGTAAATTTAAAGGACCATGCTGTTTATGGTAATTGTTCAAACTAATTGTGTAAAAGTATGTATTCAAAAGGATATATTATACTCTAGTTTGAAAATATGTATATCATAATAATGTTTACTACTTTAATCTTGATATTCTTCTGGCTTGGAGTTGAAAGGATAAACATCTTATGAGTTGTGTTTATGCATCAATTCGCATAAAGCATGTTTATAATTGTTCATGTTATATTGTTATGGCTTTGCCAGCTCTTATTGTATGATTCATAAATTGGTTTTTTGCCTTTTGGGGGCATTTTGAGAACATGCCTGCATTGGGTTTCGATTATGGTTGAAATTCAAGTCTTTTGGTGTGTTGTAATTTTTTCTAAAATGGGTGTATGTGTGTGACATCGTTGTGTTTGTGTGTGCTCGCTAGGCCTGTAAAAATATAGTTATGAGTTAGTTTTGGTTTTCAAAATATGATTATAGTTCTATTTAAGAACTAAAATCATATTAACCATTTTTAATATGGGTTTTGTGAGTTAGGACTATATGGTTATAGTTCAAAATTATATTAACCATATTAACCATTTTAAGATGTTTGGACTTTTAAACATAACTTTTGAAAAATGAAATTGTGACCGTCACAATTAAATTAATTAAGTAATAATATGATATAAAATTATTAATATAAATAATAAAAGGCTAAAAAACTATATTAATAAAATTTTAAATTGAAATTATTAATACCCTTCCATATTTAAATAATTTTTCAAAATTATTATTAACCTGTTAATATAAAGGTTGGATCACATTCAAAATACACTGTAAGATCCCAACTTTTATGAATAAAGATGAATTTTTCTATAATTATCATTTTTGAATATTATGGAGTGAGTTTGATGTGAGGGCCCCGAATCCGAGGTCTCGACTCACTGCGGATCCGGTTCGATCATTCTAACACTATTACTATTTGCGGAAGATATAAATATAAATTGTTTATACAATACATTACACACTATTCCCCAAGGTCGAGTAACCTTAACTTAATCACATTCATAACTTATTTAAACACATAACTTTATTATCAAACTACACTATTACAAAACTAATCGCACACATGTAAACTAAAGTTGTAACCGTCTTTAACCTTTCCTTGTATCCGAAGCATTCGCCTTAATCTGTAATATTTTATCATGATATAGCAAGGGTGAGTATAAGGATTGTCCAGCAAGTTTAAGTTCAATAATTTAACGATATATCATGATTGAAAGAATTTGAATAATAAAGTTTGCTATAATTCAACAATATAATTGCGAACTAAGCGAAACAAACTTTTGACTGAACAAGTATTAAACATGAACAAATATATCTGGACTGAATGGTAATGAAGGTGATCAGCCTTTCATACCTGACTTATACATGCAATATGTATAGAGTACAATTCTACAATGGCAATCAACAATGATTATCCATAAGTATATCTGAATGAAACGACTCTTAGTAGAGTTAAGTAAAAACAAATTTGCCTGAACCGTTGATTACCGCTACGCAATTTATAACGCTTTATCCGAAGACCTAATATTAGTAATATAGATCTCCAATATTAGAATAATATCATCACAATATAATACTATTATATATATAGATATACATAGAATAACCTAAACACAACACATAATCCTATCAGTCTACAACACACATATGACTTGGTATCAAGTCAAACTATTGCAGTCTGAGTTGAACCCGACACAAATCTGACATCCCGACGATCTAGTCGGACAAAATTTCGAGTTTAAGTTCCATTAAACTCTGTATAAATACTTAACAATTATTTTAGATAATTTTATTATCAGTCAAAATATTTTTCATAAGCTCATAATAATTTTCATATAATTATTATCATTTAATAGTATTTTAATTCATTGTCTAATATTATTAATCATGTAATAATATTTTACTTGTTTCACAAATAATAAAGGTCTCACACATTTTAATATGTAAATATTTTATATCATGAAGCTTAAACTATTTATATTCCATTTCAGAAATATCATTTACCCTTACTCGCAATTTCGGAGTTTAAACAGCTAACGCATAGCTTTTATACTAAAACTCAATTTATTATATTATTTTGTCCATTCATGAGTCAACACTGACTGTTTTCTCATATATCATATTTTATTCTGCTAGCATATTCGCTTTATTTTTTGTTTTATAATTATTCGCATTTTTGCTTTATATATTAAATATATATATTCCGTTACGTAAATCTCAACTCAAAAACCACATTTTAAGCACCGAAAACCTCAAAATATCATTTTTATAATTAATACAATTTTTAAAAGGTTTTACGTTCTTCGTTGCACCATAAAATAATTTCATAAGCAACTATAGATTTTATTTCGCTTGAGTATGTAATTTATATTTATTACATATTTTTATTGTTTTATTTATACCGAAAGGATGTTTCCCAAAGATAAAATATTACTTATAGTCAAATCTACCTAGTAAGATTTTTATTAGATTTATTATAACTTATTTTTCTTTGGAGCACGCGATTCGGAACGTCGAACGTCAAAGTCGCTCGACGCGCCGACGCTCGGCATTTGCTCAAATTTCAGTTCTGACATGCATGTTTGCTCATTTTTAATTTTCGAATCATGAGTCATATAACAACGAAATTTCGGGCATATTATAGACCTCATGTCATAGTATTTTAGAAAAATTTCACACTGCGAAAATGTATCACGGAAACCAATCAAAACAAAGTCGCTGGCGAAAATCATGTCGAATTGCCAAATAGATGATGTAGCAGCCAAGACGCTTGATCTTATATACAGCATCTCTTTGCCAATGACGTTAATTCATTTCATTGCTTCGCATACCAAATCCGCTATTTTAAATTTCAGACGCTACTGTTAGATTAATCGGATTGATCTCATTTTTGGATATGTTATACATGGCATACCAAAGTATTTTTAAAAAATATCAGGGCTGGGTTTCAGGTATGATAGGCTACCCAAAAAGAGCGCCAAATGTGTGCGTTCATCACAGTTTTTCAACTTTTTGCCAGATTTATCCTCTCTCGCTAAAACAGTCATAACGTTTTCGTTTCAAAACATTTTTGAGCGATTTTTGAACCCACGCGAAGCTAACTTCCAGGACTAAAACTCTTCCCTACTGACGTTATTCCAGATTCCGAACGTTTCAGCCCAGAAATTCGTGCAAAGGGACTGAACCGAAATGAGTTTTCCAGTTTTGACTTGGCTACTCTAAAATGACATAACTCTTTCCTCCGAAGTCGGATTTTGTCCGTTCCGGAGTCTATGGAAAGCTTATTCAGTGTACTACAACATACCAAAAGCCTAGAATTTTTAGGGCATTATATCTAACCCAGAAATTTCTGTTTAGGGGCAGCAGTCACCAATTTATTTTTTCTAAGTTAAAAAAAAAAACTGTTTTGGTTCTTCTTTCTTTATATCAAACTTTTAACACCTAAAATGTCTTGATCTACACATAACACACCATATAACATGTACATCTAAGATTTTTAAAGTTCAAAATCATAACTCAAGATTAGATTTAAACAACTAAAAATAACTTTGATAAAATGTGTTTATACCTTTGACTTGTGGCTATACTTCCTTGATCTTTCAAAGTGGATGATGATTTTGTTATTCCTTAGTATTATTATATATACTAATTATATAAACAGAATTAGAAAATAAACAATTTTATAATAATGACTTACAAAATTGACAAACTTTTTAAAACCAAGTCAACTGTTGATGCCTCTCTCTTCTTGGCAGATTTCGGCCCCGCTTATATGGTGCTTACGGATGGAACAATGGACGTCTACTTCCCAGGATAAAATGGTCTTCAACTCTCACAAGAAGCACTTCAATGGAAGAATTCCACGAACCAACAAAATATTGTATACTCTCTATGACTCTTAATGAATGAAGAATGAATTAATTTTTAAGAACTTGAGAAGGATTAATGGTGAAGATGAAGTAATTGTTTTGGGTAGATTTGGAACCTATTTATAGGTTTCCAAATACCCCTTTGAAGATATACATCATTTCAAAAGGTTACATCTTTTTGAAAGGTTACACCCTTTTGAAAAGATACATCCCTTTGAAAGGTTACATCCCTTTGAAAAGGTACATCCATTTGAAAATGTATATCCCTTTGAAAAGGTATGAACCAAATGTCACACCTATTGATTTTATTTCATTCATTCATTTATATATATATATATATATATATATATATATATATATATATATATCCAACAATCCCCCACATGAATGAAATTTAGGTAAATTAATGCAAATGAATATGCAGACAGACTTAGAGAGAGTATCAGTTAACAAAAAATACTGAATTGGTGAAGGTAGC
Source organism: Panax ginseng (assembly GCA_020205605.1). Lineage (NCBI taxonomy): Eukaryota > Viridiplantae > Streptophyta > Magnoliopsida > Apiales > Araliaceae > Panax > Panax ginseng. Next base: position 19,603,677 of record CM035147.1, on the reverse strand, counting down.
TTGTGGCCTTGAACCTTTTCTAGTGAAAGACTATCGGATTTACTGGCCAATCAGTGAACGTAATGTCTTGAACTGTTTAACCTTTTAGTGTAAACCGAGACAATAGAATTCACACAGTATTTTTCAATTTATTTTATTAGTTCTCATTATTGTGTCCATTTTGGCCTTGGACACCTCCTGGTTTCATGAGTGTGCTAGAGAATTTAGCGTTCGTCATTCTCATAGAAGTGGCCCCCTTCTCACTCACATAGGTAATTTCTATAAAGAGTATCCTGCTAATACCCCACTTGACCTTTTTATATTCAAGCTATAGAAATTATTAAAAACAAAGTTTATCCTGTTTCACTCGGCAGTTTATGCACTGTATCATCATAGAAATGGGAAGAAATATTTATCTTCTCAGTGCTTACTAGATCACACATAATTAGGTAGTCCCTTTGAACCTATTTATTGGGATCTCCAATCATTTAGGTTGGGTTTCTATTATGGCGACTCTTTAGGATTTTACAGGCTTTAAACCCATTCCCCTTGATGAACTTTTCACTTGCTCTCCAGGTATACCTTTCGTTAGTGGATCCGCAATATTATCCTTTGACTTCACATAGTCAATAGATATTATACCATTTGAGAGTAATTGTTTAACAGTTTCATGTCGTTGACGTATATGTCTAGACTTACCGTTATAATTACTATTTTGTACCCTACCAATCGCTGATTGACTATCACAATGAATAATGATTGGTAGCACTGGTTTAGGCCAAATTGGAATATCTTCCAAAAAATTACGAAGCCATTTTGCTTCTTCTCCTACTTTATTTGATATTTTTTTTTTCAAATTTATTGAGTCTAAATCATACAGACCCTATTGCTCCCTTTGCTCTTTTATGTCTTTCTTCCTTCCATATGTACTATCTACTTAATGTCATAGACACGATAAAAGAAAAATTCTATGTCAAATAAATTTGCAACTATTTTCTCATTGAATTGTATATTTTTGTCCATGAATTTTTCTCGTCTTCCAGTTCACATCAATATCAGCAACAAATGCTATGTTTGATAAAATCGTTTTCTTTGCAATATTTTTCTGATCTGAATGAGAGTACTTATACATACAATCTCTGTATTTAATCATATAATTATTGCTACGGGTTCCTACCAAATTTCATCTAATAAATGCACATTGTATCATATGAAATGAAACAACATTACCATATAATTAATTAATGCCTTTTTATGATTACTATTTAGTAGTACTGATATATATATATATATATATATATATATATATATATATATATATATATATATATATATATATATATATATAACGTACTAACATATATATTATATATTATACCAAGTTATAAAAACAGGCTATGTAATTTGTCAGCAAATAGTTTCTGTGATTAACGTACTAATATATATATTATATATTATACTAACTTGTAAAACAGGCTATGTAAATTGTCAACATATAATATATAATATATATATATATATGTGATTAACGTGAAATGGAACATATATGTGATTAGGTGAACATATATATCATGGAAAAGTCTTGACACTCATATATTATACTAACGTACTGATATATATATATATATATATATATATATATATATATATATATATATATATATATATATATATATATTATATTAATATATACTAACGTATTGATATATATTATATATTGTAACGTACTAATATATAATATATATATAAATATATTTAGTATAAAATAAGTATGCAGGAAGTTCTGTTTTTATAAATTAATACAAAATGAATACTAAGGAAGAACACGATAAAATCTGCTTTAAGATTGTTATTCCTTAGTATTATTATGTATACTAATTATATAAACAAAATTAGAAAATAAACAATTTTATAACAATGACTTACAAAATTGACAAACTTTTTAAAACCAAGTCAACTGTTGGACAGTCTATCCTTAAAGCAGATTTCGTCCCCGCTATCGGTACTTACGGATGGAACAATGGACGTCAACTTCCCAGGATAAAATGGTCTTCAACTCTCACAAGAAGCACTTCAATGGAAGAGTCCCACGAACCAACAAAATATTGTATACTCTCTATGACTCTTAATGAATGAAGAATGAATTAATTTTTAAGAACTTGAGAAGGATTAATGGTGAAGATGAAGTAATTGTTTTGGGTAGATTTGGAACCTATTTATAGGTTTCCAAATACCCCTTTGAAGATATACATCATTTCAAAAGGTTACATCTTTTTGAAAGTTTACACCCTTTTGAAAAGATACATTCATTTGAAAGGTTACATCCCTTTGAAAAAGTACATCTCTTTGAAAAGGTACATCCCTTTGAAAAGGTATGAATCAAAGGTCACACCTATTGGTTTTATTTTATTCATTTATATATATATCCAACAGATTTTGGGTAGAAGAAAGATCAAAACCCCCTTCCCTTCCCTTCCCTTCATTGCTCCAGCCGAAATGGCCCTCCCCACTCTCTCTCTCTCTCTCTCTTTATTTTCCTTTCTTAGCTTTTATGGAAGAAAATGATAAGAAAGCTTGTGTATTAATGTGATGAAGGCTATATATTATTACTAAAAGTATATACATACAATTATTACATGTATATATTATCTCCCATAATCTTCATTTTCTCTCTCTTACATTACTTGCAATCTTGGCAAAATAATTTGGGCTAGCCTTAGGGTGACACATGTTTGGAGTGTGTGGGCAAGGAAATCGTACCTTGCTAGGGTTAGGGTTTTGTATTGGCTGAGGAGGAGAGAAATTCACGAAAAGTACGGAATTGATTGATTGATTGAAGAGGGGAGAACGACAGGTGGGCGATTACTCCAACGACGCGTGGCAGAACTCCTAGAATCCGGGAACCGTGTTAGGGTAACAGGGATTCCAAGAGCCTTCTTGAGTCCTTCAAGTTGAGAGAATGTCCAAACCCCTTTGGTGCTTTTAGGTGGAATCTCCAAGCCTTTAAGTCACCAAAAGGGTCTCTTTGATCTTCCAAGAGTCCAAGTCTTGAGTCTGAAGAGAAGTCCCCTTCCCAATGGAATGGAAGGGGGTATTTATAGGGTTCTCGGGAAAGTAGTCACGTGCAAGGCACATGCTTTCAGGAAAATTCCAGAAATATCCTTTAGTCATTAGAATAATGTCCATATTGTTCTGTCCTTCTAGCCACCAATCCAATCCCTCAATCAATTCCCAAAATGAGTCGCCTCCACGAGTCTTCTGCCTCGGGACACGTGGAGGCTTCTCTCGGATCTCGTACATTTATTTCTGACTTTTCTATTTGTCATTCAATGCTTTAGGTCGTATGTGAACCCTAATTTGTACTTGGGCTCACATTTGCCCCCTGCACATGAGTCACACCTTTGGAGTGGCGATCGTGCAAATTACTTCGAGTCTTTGAGTCGTGTTTCAAATTTCTGAACAAACCGCGGAGCTCGATCTTGCAAGTCCTGAAAATAAAAAATCCTTGGAGAGGGGACCCTTAGGAGAGCTCTCCCAAGATATTTTGAAGATCTTTCCCAAATCCTGTGAACGCGGGCTTCATTTTCAAAACCAAATCATTATTTTAGCTTTGACAGGAATTCCTTGTGAAACTGTGATTGGTCATTGCAAAATATTTCCATATAAAATGAAATAAAAGTTCTGCAAGTCAGGATACTAAAATGATTGAATCAAGGCATCTTTTTGATTGGCTATAATTCTAACTTTCCATAAGTAATATTATGGGAAGGACTCTAGAATAATGGTATGATGCTTGGGTCAGTCAAAAATGATAAACAACCTCTTTTCCTCAATTTATAAAATGGATATACAAATGACAAATCCTATATCCCATGCATATAATTCTCTAGTTATGATTGAAGGCGTAAATCCAGCAACGCCTAATTGTCTAGTTAATTACCTTATATTTATCACAATTACCCATAGAATTTCCAAATTGTAAGACCCCATAAAATATTCCCTCGTTCATATATATTTTCAGTAATCGCTAATCTCCGGGGATAACTTTATTAGCAATTGATGAGTTTTTTTTTATTTTATCAAATTCAACACATTCTTATTAATAATTAATTCCAGTAGTACTCCAGATAGTATGATACAACAAACTTTATATAGAATTCCCTAAAGATATATAGGCATGCTCAGTGCTCAATGGAGCTAATATATAAAATATTGTTTTATAATCTATATGTATGCATAATTGATTGACTTTTGTAAAAGTAATAATCATGCCATATGATACATTTATAATTAAAACCCATAGGATCTTACTCCTTATATATATATATATATATATGCAATAATCTTCCTAATAAAAATCTTTATCTTGATACACCAAGTCTTTCCTTTTTATCAAATCAAATATTAATTTTTATTTCCAAAATAAAATCAAATCTTAATTTTATAAAATCAAATCTTAATTTTATTTTTTGAAATTAAATCTTTCTTTATTTTGGAAAATCAAATCAAATCTTTCTTAATTTGAAAAGAGATTTTTTTTTAAAACAAATCAAAATCATAAAATCATATGGAATAAACTAAAATCATATGATTATGCATGATAGCCATAGTCCCTTTCTATTCACGCCAAAGTTCGGCGGCCGAACCCTTAGTCCAATTTATTTTTAATTTTTTTTTTGGCCGAACCCTATACAAAAATGAGGTAACCATTTTTTTTTTGAATGCTGGCCGAACCCTATTTTTTTTTTTTTGAAAATAAAATAAAATAAAATCTTATTTTATTTTTTCAAAAAAAAAATATAAATAAATAAATAAATAAATAAATAAAATATTTACTTATCTTATTTTTGAGAGGTCCTGTTGCTCCATGATTAATTACTGTGCTGCTTCCTTTTTGCCATAAGAAAGATCCATTGAAGCTATACATGCCTTCACCTCATCCAATGACTATCAGATTAACACCTCATGAAACTAAAAGAAAATAAGGCCCATGAAAAGAATGAACATGATTAACCCCACTCTTGCTTCCCAATGCCAATTATTTGGTTCCTTTCAAACTGTCTGCTATATCCCACGAGTCATCAAGTCATGTAGCCTTCTCCACTCATTCCCCGTCATTCTTGATCGATCCTGGCATTACCCAAGTGATTCTGCACAATGATTCAATGAGAACACAAGCGTCCAAAGGCTCCTCGTGGTCTGAAAATAAAAGAGAAGATATTCCACCATCTCTTCTTCACAATAGCCCATAGACCATAACACATAAAATTGTGAGACAATGTGCTCTCAAGTTTAATCATCCACTTTAATTTGGACTCCTCGGGAAAATACAATATGTATATCTTGTTCAACCACACCATGCATAAACTGGACGAACCGAACCCACTGAAATTGCAAGGCTGAAATCCTCTTTCGAGATGTTAAGCAAGTTAAGGTCCGGACTGAGCATTAAAACGATGATAAAAATCGTAACAGTAATTTTCTGAAAGAGCCTTTCTATAGAACCAGACAAGGCGACACCTCCCATGCTTTGGCCCACCGGAACCACCTTATCCTCCGACGACAAAACAACCAGAAACAATGTCAACGGTTGTTGGAGACGGAATGAACCTTCTTGTACCTACTTTGGGTGGATCCCCTTTGGGTAGATCCCAAAAACCGCCAAATCGAGGAGTCGCTTGATCTGCAGTGTGGCCAGTTTTTTTTTTTTTTTTCTTTTCAGGTACCTCGAATCTTTATTTCGTCTTCCAAACCCTATTACCTTGATTATATCTTGGTTTTTTCCCCCGGAATTTATCAGAGAAAGGCTATAATTTTTGCGGTGAAAGAGAATTTGTTCCAAACGGTTGATTTGTGGAGCAACAAGTCCTCAAAGGAAAAGAGGGAACAACCTCTAAGTAGCCGAAGCCAACATAACCGAACCCTAGGGGGCCAAAGCCAACATGGCCAAACTCTAGGGGGCCGAAGCCAACATGGTCGAACCCTATAGAGGATTTTTTTTTAATGGATGAAAAGAATCACCCTTAGGTGGCCGAAGCCAACATGGCCGAACCCTACAGGCAATTTTTTTTTAAGGATGAAGGGAACAACTAAGGAGGCCCCGTTTCTCAATGATTAGGGAAGCAAGTCCAAACTTATGACCATACAACTTTTTCTCCACTAGAGAAGGAAGTCTTGTTTCTATATCCAGCGGCTTGTGAAAGATTTGGGTGACTTTCCCCATTCTGTTTGCATTCACCGCATATGCATAAAGAAACCAGAGTACCCTTTTAGTCCCCTTCACTTTTTGTCTAATTCATCTAGCCACCTTCAGGAAGGGCATCATTGGATCAACGAGATACTTAGGAATGTTGATTATGTGGATGTACTAAAGAAAAAAGCTAACATTCTTCGTTGCATCCAGCTATGCAGGGACCTTTGTATCCAACAGGACCATGGTGCTCCTCTACATGTGTATTCATCACTTCTTGGGGGGAATGCACCTCTACTCTGGAGACTGTCTATGTCATCTATCAGTAAGCATTTTCCCCCTGTGCGTGAGTCACACCTTTGGTGAGATGATCGCGCAAAATATTGTAAGTGTTGAAGTCTTGATTCCAGTGTCTGAACACTTTGCGGGGCTTGATGTTTTACAAGCCTCAAAAATAAAAGTCCTAGGAGAGGGAACCTCTAGGGGAGCAAACCCTAGAAGGGCGAACCTTAGAGGAGCTCTCCTGGAATATTTTAAAAATCCAAGAAGTCCATGAAGACCTGAAAGCCTCGAAGGCTTGATAGCCTCGAAGATCTGCTGATAGCCCTGAAGACCTGCTGATAGCTTCGAAGGCCTGATAACTTCGAAGGCCTGATAGCATCGAAAGACCTGATAGCCTTGAAGACCTGCTGATAGTCTTGAAGACTTGCTGTTAGCCTTGAAGACCTGCTGATAGCCTCGAAGGCCTGATAGCATCGAAGACCGGAAGATAGCCTTGAAGACCTGCTGATAGCCTCGAAGGCCTAATAGTCACGAACACCAAGATTTAGGTATTCCTCTATCTTCAATTCGACAGGTCATGGCCTTTAGATCATAAACTTTCGTAGATTTTTTTTTTTCATTTCTTGTATCAGAAAATCATGTGCATATATTTCATACAAACTAACACTTGAATCTATACTTTCCTCTTCTTTTTTTATATATATATATATATTTTTTATAAATCAGAAGAAATAATCAAGTATAAGTGAAAGTTTGACAAATTTATTGATAATCAAATTGCTGTTAACGAAAAGCATAACGTTTCATATACTAAATCTTGCTTTTGTCGACGAAAGCATAACTTTTATCACTTTTAGAGATAAAGTTTAACTTTTTCGGGGTTGAGGGCTTATACTCAAGCGCCTCAATTATTTTTATTAAAGTTGAAAGTATAAATTTTTGGGTCTGAGGGCTTATAGTCAGGTGCCTCATTCACTTTTGATGATAAAGTGTAACACTCGGGTGCCTCGTCACTTGGGTCGTCCAATTTCTTGGCAAGTGTAGTCTACGAGGACTTGAAATCGGGTGCCTCGTCACTTGGGTCGTCCAATTTCTTGGCAAGTGCAGTCTACGAGGACTTGAAAATGGGTGCCTCGTCACTTGGGTCATCCAATATCTTGGCAAGTGCAGTCTACGAGGACTTGAAATCAGGTGCCTCGTCACTTGGGTCGTCCAATTTCTTGGCAAGTACAATCTACGAGGACTTGACCACCGTTTAGAGTGGACCACCATCCTGGGTGTTTTTTTTATTATTCGTCAATTCTTGTGCCTCCTCCCTTGGTCATCCAATTGTTTGGTAAGGGATACCCCTGAGGACTTAAACCACCATTTTTTGGTGGACCACCATCTTGGGTAGATTTTTTAACTCATCTGTAGTTCAGAGTTTTTTCTGATGGTACGTAGAGCCAGTATTTGAGTTCTTAACTTCCGGGACTGCACGATGAGTGATAGTGTTGCACGTTTCTTCTCCTAGTTCAATCTTTCTGGCCGCCAACTTCTCATGGTATATCCTCCGCAGACTATAACAGTCCATAGTGGAATGTCCTGTATATTGGTGGTATACACAGAAGTCCGGCCTTCTTTTCATCTCTTCCGTTACAACTAACCGGGGCCTTGGAGGCTTCATCACTCCGTGCTCAACCCATTATTTATACAAGCCCCTGAATGCCTTTTCACTGCATGTGATAGTCTCTGGAACTGGCATTCTAGTATACTTGTCACCATGTTTTTCTCTGCTTCGCTCAAATTTCTCATTCTTCTCCCTCTTGTCCCCTTGTGGTTTTTACTGAGAATCCGCCAAAGCCACAGTTGCTGTCCTCTTGCTCTTCCATGTAACCATCGCATGGCTATTGGGAAATGTCATGATTCCTCCCAAGTCTTGTGCAAAATATGAGAGGGTCGCAAATGAATCACAAGCTTTGGTAATGAGGTGGGGCTTGAAGGCGTCTAAAGCACCATTGTTGCATATGATAACCAAATTCTTTTCTTCAATTGGCTCTGCACACTTCTGTGCTTGGGCCCTGAACTTATCCACGTAATCTGACAGCTCCTCGTTTGGCTTCTGCTTAAATCTCATGAGCTCGACGATGGTTACCTGTTTCTGCACATAGAAAAATTTCTTAAAAAATTGCAATTTTAGATCATCCCAATCATGGACTGATCCCTTCTCCAAGTTGTAGTACCAACTGAAGGCATTATCCGTCAAAGTCTTGTTGAATTCCCACATCAACAAATTGTGATTGTTCACTTCATCGTATCCTAACCATGGAGACATCGACTCCACGAACCTTGACAATGTGTTCTCTGGCATTTCCTTTCTCCCCATTCTATTTTGGAAATTGCGGGGGATGCTCGATATACCCTGTCGGGTAAGGTTGTCTCTGAATATGTGCCGGGTAGGGTGGAGTAAAGTCCAACTCTGAAGGTCGAGATGTCTGCCTATGAAGTTGATTGATCACATCGATCATATCATCCTTTGTGACATATTAGCTTGTGGTGCGGACTCTCTATGGTGTTGTGATGTATGGTGGCATTGGTCTTGTGTATGGTACATAAATTGATTGATGTACACTGGCATCAAGTAAATTTTGTATCGGTTGTGCTTGTGGGTTGGTTCATTGCACAATGCTTGGGATGGTTGGTATCTGCACTTGTGAAAATGCGGGGATAGTGGTCGGAATGATGTTTGTCTCGAGGTCAATAACTTCAAGTCTGGGTTGTGGCGCGTCACTACTGTTCTGAGGTTCCAAGTGGATGATTGTAATGAACTGATTCTCCATCAATGGAGGTGCTGTCTGATTCTCCTTATTGTTGCTATCGTTGTTGTTGTCCTCCACTCCTGCCAGTTCTCCTTGTGAATTTTTTTGGGAACAAGGCCTTGAAAGCGGGAATCTGCTTCCTGCTGGCAGAAATTTCCCATTTCTTCTTGCTTCCTCTGCATCTCCAGAATCATAGCCATAATCATCCCTTGTTCTTCCTGTGATTCTTTCAACGCCTTGAGCATCTCCAGTTGCACATCATTTTCCTGCTCTCCTCTTTCTTCCTTAATTTGCCTTCCCGCGCTTGTCTGCCTGACATTCGCTGGTTGTTGATCAGCCATGTATGGTGATGTTGAACTTCCTTTCGATGCGTCTTCAGGGATAGGTTGATCGAGATTTAGATTCACGCCTTGGAAAGCTTGACTTGCTTGCCTTGGAACTGGACCCAGTGAGGTAATGCTATTTGTTGGTGAAGATATTTCTGTTGGTCTCCCACTTCGAGTTGTGGGCATACCCTTCACGAATTCTACACCTCCCCAGCAGAGTCGCCAAATAAATGTGGGCAAGGAAATCGTACCTTGCTAGGGTTAGGGTTTTGTGTTGGCTGAGGAGGAGAGAAATCCACGAAAAGTACGGAATTGATTGATTGATTGAAGAGGGGAGAACGACAGGTGGACGATTACTCCAACGACGCGTGGCAGAACTCCTAGAATCCGGGAACCATGTTAGGGTAACAGGGATTCTAAGAGCCTTCTTGAGTCCTTCAAGTTGAGAGAATGTCCAAGCCCCTTTGGTGCTTTTAGGTGGAATCTCCAAGCCTTTAAGTCACCAAAAGGGTCTCTTTGATCTTCCAAGAGTCCAAGTCTTGAGTCTGAAGAGAAGTCCCCTTCCCAATGGAATGGAAGGGGGTATTTATAGGGTTCTCGGGAAAGTAGTCACGTGCAAGGCACATGCTTTCAGGAAAATTCCAGAAATACCCTTTAGTCATTAGAATAATGCCCATATTGCCCTGTCCTTCTAGCCACCAATCCAATCCCTCAATCAATTTCCAAAATGAGTGGCCTCCACGACTCTTCTGCCTCGAGACACGATGAGGCTTCTCTCGGATCTCGCACATTTATTTTTGACTTTTTTGTTTGTCATTCAATGCTTTAGGTCGTATGTGAACCCTAATTTGTACTTGGGCTCACAGAATGTTAGATGAAGCTTTGACAAATTTTTTACTACACATGCTTAATACTCTCTCCTTCCACCCGACAAAGCAAAATAGCTTGGAGATAAATCTTGCAATAGTAACTTGGACATTTAAGGAATTAACCAACTTAGCTTAATTAAATAAATTACCCAAATATTATTATAATGCTCTTGTTGAATAAATAATTTACCCAATAGTTAGTAATTAGGTTTTACACTCTCAAGTTACTAATCCACCTACATCAAAATGTTTCACCAATTAGGAATCATATAATTTATATATCCCATCTTTAAAATATAAATGTATATTCCCAAAATATAATATAACATCTCTTAATTACATATTTATTTTATATATAAGTTAAATAAATATGTAACAATTAATTTTCCTAAAAAATACAATTATTTGCTTACTTAAATAATTAAATAAATTATTCTTTTAATGCTTTTGTTAAGTAATTTAATTACCCAACCTTAGTAACTTAATTTAATCAAATAAGTTACTATACACATATAAATTTACTGTTCACATATATGATCACATATACCGACTTGTATACACTTAGATACATAACCCTGATAATTCTTCACAAGAATTATAAATACACCAAAATCTTATATCTCTTTACCAGACTATCACTTACAGTCTACCAAATTATTCAAGTCTTGTCCAAAAATTTTGAAATCCTTGAAATTTCTTTACAGAACTGACAATTCCATACACTTATTTTATGTCTAGGTCCTAACATTGAACCTTAAATCAATTAATTATGAATTTTAAAAATATTCAAATTCTCGGGTTGTCACATTTGATATAATGTTATAGTTGTGGGTAATATTTATAAATTTTGCAAAGTATGCACGTTGTTATAAAATATTTGATTGGTCGGGAAATATTTGTTTTAATAGGGAATATCCGTACGACGACACAATCATTGGTGGACCCCACAACAGAATTATTGTCGGAATGAGAAAACGACAAACATATCTTTTATAAAAATAACAATAAAGTTTTACTGTTAAACCGTTAAAATACACGGTGGTAAAAAATGCGATGTCTGGCGTGGTTGCATAGTAGCACACGGTATTGATTATTGATGCTTACGTGAGAAGTCACTCAGTTTTATTCAATTATTGCTACAGTAATTGCTGCATGGTATCTCACGTTATTTGATTCAATTATTGTCAATATTTTTATATTATTAAATCAATAATTGAGACGACAAAGTTATTCATATTATTATTTGCAGTATTGACGATGTCTAGAAAGTTCTGTCGAGGAGAAGTTTGGTCACCTAATTGAGCGCCAATAGGGAGAAATTCTTATCGAAAAGCCCCCTCTTTCCTGGAAACGATCTGGTTGTTAAATATTGTGAATTATAATAATGATGATAAATGTTGTTAAAAATATTAAGGAGATATTTTTATGAAGTATTTTTTATAAGTTTGACTTATTATTTGGATCCCCACTCACCCATTTTTCAAAATAAACGGTAGAAAGTTATTCGTTATATTTTTATATAATAAAGGTGGGCCACATGTGGAAGAAATGATTTTGGAAATGAGGGGGGGGGAGTATCGTAAAGGGAGGAATATATATATATATATATATATATATATATATATATATATATGTGTGTGTGTGTGCGTGTGTGTGTGTGTGTGTGTGTGTGTGTGTGTGGAGGTGGAAAGTGGTGGGTGAAAGTGATAGTACATAAGGTGTGTGTGTGTGTGATAGTGAAATGTGTAAGATGTGTGTGTGTGTGTGTGTGATAGTGAAAGGTGTAAGGTGTGTATGTGTGTAATGGGTGGTGGTGGGTGATAATGATAGTGATAGGTGGGTGTATGGCATTGAAAAATCAGCCCGTGATGTTTCTTAATACATCCGTAAATCACAAATTAATTTCGCCCGTGAATTGATTTCGTATAAAAGTACTGTGCGTCCGTGATTTTTATTTTCAAATAGTATCCTTCCATTCTCCTATAAATAGGATGCTTAGTTAGAATTGAAAATCACACCAGAATCATAGAATTCTTCTTCTATAATATTGAGCGTATTTCTTTCGAGTTTTAAAAAGCTTTGAACGTAGAAAATAGTATAAGTTTTCTTCAAGAATATTCCCACCCTACCGATCAAAAGTACTACTCTCTTTTAAGGTAATGGATATTATTTTTTTCGATATTAAGTATGAAATAATATTTTCTTCCATACTCTGTAGTATGTAAGTAATATTATTTCATTTCAGATTTCGAATTCTATACTCATTTTGTTAAGTTTTGGCTTCTATACTCCATGAAATTAGTAGAATATCCTTGATATTTGCGCTTCATCTAGTATTTTTTCATGGAAATATTATTCTGAGCATTCTTGATAAGTTTTAACCTGCCGGAGTACTATTCATGGGGTGTTATTCCCGAATTACTATTCACGGGATACTATTCACTCAGTTACTATTCACCCAGGGCACTATTTATGATAAAAAATTGATTGCTTTTCGGTCCAAATCATTTTTGATATAATATAATTCCTGAATTTTACTCCACAAAGAAGTATCATGTTGACAATTTGGACGTTATTGAATTCTGGATAAATTAAATTATAAATCTTTAGAAATTTATCCTTTGCTTTCTTTTAATTGAATTCTTATATCATTGTCATCATCCTCATGCTTATATTGTGATGAAAGTCATCTGTGGCTTATGTGCATAGATGGACTGTTGATTGGTATGATTATGATCAGGGATTATTCGGTATAATCATGACCGTAATGTTACAAATGATGTGGTAAATATTCTCATTGGCCCGTAGTGCATTGATGGACAATGGTTGGCTTGATCATGACCATTGGTGAAAACACGAATATCCTTGGCCCGTAGTATATGGATAATTTGTGGTGGTGATACTTAATGAATATCCTTGGCCGTAGTGCATGGATAATTCATGATGATGTGGATTATTGTTTGAGTCTCGTGATAAAATTGATGATAAACTCTTAAATCATAGAAGATAGTAGATATCATGCTCTACCGACTCTTCAATGGATTGCTTGTTCATTTGCCGCAGATTAAACTTGATGTGTATTATATTTTATCGGTTTAACACTTTGTTGAAGGCTAACGATAATTTATTACGCATTATCTTAGTCAATATTATTTTACTTGGGCTAGTTGAGCTCACCTTTGCTTTCATTGTTCTCTTGAGAAATGAGAATATAATCGGGACTAGTCGGGGAGCGGAGTGACGATCCGATGTTTGCATTAGTAGTCCTCACTATTCTCGTGAAATAATGTGATAATAATTGTAATGATGACTTATTTTGAGTTTGAATCATTATGCTAGAAGACAATATTTGTATTAAAACTCACATCTTATGTTTTAATATTCTACACGACACTTAATAGTTGTATAAATTAAGTTTGTATTTGAATTATGTACCATGTGTTTGGTGACTCAGAATGGGTGATGTATACCTATTTTGGGGGCATCACAGTTGGTATCAAAGCTTAGGGATATGATCCCTGACTTAGATATGAGACTAGAACTATGGAGAGAGATGGGGAAATCCTTTGCTAGTATGACCTACCTACGTTTATTTGTTATTTAATTAGTCGGTCAGAATATAGGGATAATATGTGGTATGTCAATTAACCTTTGTTTTGTGGCAGTATTTGAAAATGACATCCGAGAATGTTGAGATAAGCAATGGAGCACATGAGACCGTTGAGTCACCAACGATCAATACCCAGGATAATGTGCATTAGGAAGGCAATAATCCTCAGGAAAACAATAACACCGACCAAATGATGAACGATGGGATGTTCAAAGGCTTTATGTAATTCATGCAACATCAGGCGAGAACGACTCCTGTTCAAAATGCAGGTGGAAACACTGGCAACTCTCGGTTGGTCACCGCTAAGCAGTTCAAGGAGCTGGGACCACCAGAAGTTTTGGGAGAGCCAAAACCACTTAAAGTGGAGACGTAGATAAAGCAGATCACCAAGATATTTGATGTCTTGGGATGCTCCGAGGAGCAAAAGGTTCCCTTTGCCACCTTCATGTTGCGAGGAGATGCAGATTACTGGTGGGAATCTGTAAAGCGTACTCAGCCTGCCGCACTGAAGATGTCTAGGGAGAAGTTCCAAGAACTGTTCAACGACAAGTACTTTTTCGAAAGTATTCGTCACATGAAGGAGGTAGAGTTCATCAAGCGGGAGAAAAATAATATGTCTATGTCGTAGTACGAAGCTAAGTTTGCCGAATTGTCCCAGTTTACGTCCCACTTGGTTGATAATGAGGAGAGAATGACGCGGATGTTTCTAAGAGGTTTAAAACCCAAGATACGTCAATACCTAATTTCTCATAAACTGTGTTTGTTTTCAGATGTTGTAAATAGGGCTCAGTTATTAGAACGTGATAATGAGTCAAACCAACCAAGAGAGAGCAGTTGAAAAACCGATAATACCAGTGGTAACAGTCATCAAAGTGGTGATAACAAACATGGAGGAAATCAACAAGCCAGAAATGGTAACCACTTCGGTGGTAATCATGGCCAAGGCAATAAAAGTGAAAATTTCAAGAAGAGGAGATTCAATAATGATGGAAAGACGTCAACACCAGTACTCGTTATTAAAGAAGGAGAACGATCACCGATTGTATGCTACAAACGCGGAGGGGAGGGACACATCGTCCAAATTATATGCAGTAGTCCAAAATGTGTTACAATTGTGGAAGAGAAGGTCACCTAGCTTGATTTTATCGTGCAGTGAAGCCAAGTCCAGCTGAACTGGAGGCACCAAAGGCCGTCTCAGAAAAGTCAAAAACAGTAGTTCAAGGGAGAGCGTTTGTCGTGACCTCCTAGAAAGTAAGGAACCCGAACGAGGTGATCACGGGTAAGCTAATCATAAACTCTAGCAAAGTCTATACCTTATTTGATACCAGTACTACCCATTCTTTTATTTGTCCTACCTGCGCTCAACGTTTAAATTTGACTCCGGTGAAATTAGACTTTGACTTATTTGTTGAAACTCCGTTGGGAGAAACCTTCATTACATCCACTGTTTATAAGTCTTGTTTGATTCAAATCGGTACCCGTACATTACATGTCGACCTTATCTCTTTGAAATTACTTACATTTGATGTGATTTTAGGGATTGATTGGTTAACTACTCATCATACAAAAATTGATTATTTTCGTAAGGTTGTTAGCTTTCATACTCCTAACCAACGTATTATGCGAATTCAAGCGACCAAACCACTAAAGTCAATCACTGTCATATCAAGCCATAAAGCTATTCGTTTATTGAAAAATGGATGTCAAGCTTTCTTAGCCCATGTCACAGATTTAAACAAAAATACGTCAGACTTGAATGATATTTCTATTGTTAATAAATTTCCTGCCATATTCCCTGAAGAACTTCCTGGCTTACCCCGGGAGCATGAAATTGAATTTTGTATCGACCTTGAACTCGGTACAAAACCCATTTCCAAAGCCCCATATCGAATGGCTCCTATTGAACTTCAGGAGTTAAAGACCCACCTGTAGGAATTGTTAGACATCGGTTTCATTCATCCTAGTACGTCTCCTTGGGGTGCTCATGTTCTATTCATGAAGAAGAAAGATGGGAGTATGTGACTTTGTATTGATTATCAAGAATTGAATCACATCACCATCAAAAATAGGTATCCGTTACCTCGTATTAATGACCTGTTTGACCAATTTCAAGGCGCCAAATTCTTTTCAAAGATTGATCTTCGTTCTGGATATCACAAGTTAAAGATTAAAACTGATGACATTCCAAAGACTGCTTTCAGAACTCGGTACGGGCATTACGAATTCCTAGTCATGTCTTTTGGATTGACTAATGCTCTCTTTGCCTTCATGGATATGAAGAACAAGTATTCAAGGAATATTTGGATCATTTTGTGGTTGTCTTTATTGATGACATTCTCATATATTCCAAAAGTCGTGAAGATCATGAGCAACACTTGAGGCTGATACTCCAAAAGCTTCGTGAAAACAAGCTATATGCCAAGTTGAAGAAATGAGAGTTCTGGCTTGAGGAAGTAGCATTCCTTGGGCACATGATATCAAATCACGGAATATCTGTTGACCCAACAAAGATTGAAGCAATACAAAATTTGGGAGCAACCTAAAGTCGTTGGATGAAATCGTAGCTTTCTCGGCTTAGCTGGTTATTATCGGAGATTAAGTGAAAAGTTTTCTCAAATCGCTACTCCATTAACTCGGTTGACTCGGAAAGATACAAAATTCGGTTGGAGCGAGGAATGTGAGAAGAGTTTTCAAGAACTCAAGAGGAGACTCATTTTAGCACCTGTTCTGATAATACCATCTGGTTCGGAGGGATTTGTCATCTACAGCGATGCTTCAGGCAGAGGGTTAGGATGTGTTCTCATGCAACTTGGGAAAGTTATAGCCTATGCCCTACGACAACTCAAAGAATATGAGAGGAATTATCCTACTCATGATCTAGAGTTGGCAACAGTTATTTTTGCGCTTAAGATTTGGAGGCATTACCTGTATGGGGAGAAGGTGGAGATATATATGAATCATAAAAGCCTCAAATATTTCTTCACCCAAAAGGAACTCAATATGCGGCAATGACGTTGGCTCGAGCTGTTGAAAGATTATGATCATAACATTCAATACCATCCTGGAAAAGTGAACGTGGTAGTTGACTCATTGAGTAGAAGATCATATGCTGGTACGGGTGCGATATTGTCAACGCAAATGCCTATTTTGTATGACTTGCAAAGGATGGAGGTAGAGTTAAAGACTCCAGGGACCCACGTGATGATGACAAATATACGAGTAGAATCGACTTTAATCGATAAAGTTAAAACTGCTCAAGCTACAGACCTGGAGCTGATATGTTGATAAGTAGGTTTTATACCTACTTATCCGGTATCTATTACTTGAATTATTTGCTTAATCTCATGTTTCTTAGTTACTTTTCATACATCTTATGTTATTTTATAGGCGATGACACGGCATTGGCATGAAGAAGCAAGGGAAAGCAATTCAGACTAAAAAGATTCAAGCAATTGCAAGAAGGGAAGATTTCTGGGCTTTTAACACCAAGTGGGATGCATGTTCTTAGCTTGAAACTTGGATTTTATTGTAGATCTACTTCTTAGATTTCCAGAACATCTTGAATCATCCCAATCAGAGTTCGGATGTGAGAGTTATGGCCTTTTTATCAACGAAGATCAAAGCTAAGAGTTGTCATGCTTGCCATTTACAAATCATCTACTTCAAGCTCGATTTCCGCCTTGTTTCAGTCCGAATCTGTCAATTGTTAAAGAATGAAAGTTTTAGATCTCGTCGACATCTTCAATTTGATAGGTGGCAGATTCCGTAACTCCTAGCGGATCAAATGTTATGCATGTTTTACCAAAGGATGTTGCGATGAAAAAAGCGAGGCGTGACGGCGCGGATCGCTAGGGAGCACGCTAAGCGGCCAAATTTTCTACGCCATTGCTTGCGTGATACGCGCCAAAAATAGCTTGGGGACAATTGACTGCTGGGTGCTAGGCGGAAGAAAATGGTGATTATGGTTATTTGATGTCCAATTTGAGCTAGAATAGGATTCTTAGTTGCCTAACTTGCTAGGGTATCCATTAGAACTATAAATACATGAAGAGAGACATAAAAGAAGGGGATCTAGGCTACTTTTGGAGGATTCAATTAGATTAGATTAGAGTAAATTAGATCAAAACCCTAGTTTTTGTTAGATTTGGAGATTGAAGCAATTTGGAGACCATTGAAGATTCAAAGTAGGAGCAAGGAGGGAGCATCAAATCTACAAACAACAGATTCTATCTGCTTATCTTCTTCTATCTTTGTCTTTTAATGATTATTCAATTGTGGATTCTTAGTTTTAATTCAATAATAATGAACTAATTCTTTGTATGAGATTACAATGGATCTTATTGTGTAGTTTATTTTAATATGCTTCGCTATCAATTATTATGTTCTATTATGAGGATTGTCTATTGTGATTTGGACTTAATTGTTTAATTGCCTAGCTAACAATTACCGTGTTAATCTATATGAACTCGAGAGATGAAGTATTGATTTAGATCTTATTATGATAGCATATGTTTGTGATTTCTGCACAGATGGAATTCATGATTTGTGTTTAGGATAGAGATATGCCTTTACGCCATATGTAATCTTATAGAGAACTTGTACTTTAAATCCTTTTTAATTGTAATTCACATAGAGATATAGTGGATTAGTTAATTAGGGTGTCTTGCTTAATTCTACCATATGTGGATTTAAGTGAGTATGGGTATTATGCATCGAGAGGTGGTTTTATCTACTTTAGTGTTCTTGATTAACAATTCAGGATAAAAAATAATTGATGAGAAGTGTGTTAACTTAAATGAAGCAATAAGTGAAGTTGTGATCTTAAATCTCCGTAATCTTAGTTTAACTAGTGGTAATTAGAATTAGTTTACTTATAAATTGAAATTCATTCGTTTAAATAAGATTGAGTTGGTTACGGGTTAGTACTTAGTGTTTTTTATTAAACAATTCCTCGTGGGAACGATACTCTACTTTCACTTTATTACTTGTTGACCACGTACACTTGCGTGTTGTGCATAATTAGATTTTACTCAACAAGTTTTTGGAAAAAGAAAGTGCAAGAAGGTGCTATTCCGGAAGCAAGAATTGATGAAGAAGGAATACTTCGAGTCTACTCCAGACTTTGTGTTCCTAACGATTCTGGCTTGAAGTATAAAATCATGATGGAGGCACACAACACACCATTTGCAATCCATCATGGGAGTACCAAAATGTATCGTGATCTTTGACATACATTTTGGTGGAGCAATATGAAGAGAGAGATAACGGAGTTTATCTCAAGGTGTCTAACTTGTCAACGTGTCAAGGCGGAGCATCAAGTGCCAAAAGGTCCATTGCAACCACTTGAAATTCTAGAATAGAAATGGGAGAACATTACCATGGATTTCGTTACTGGTCTTCCCAAGGTTTCTCAAGGCATATATTCAATTTGGGTCATTGTTGATAGATTGACCAAGTCTGCTCATTTCTTACCTATACGAGAAACTTATACACTTGAACGTCTTGTTCGTATATACATAAATAAGATTGTAAGACTGCATGATATGCCAGTATCCATAGTTTCTGATCGAGACCCAAGATTCACTTCACGATTTTGGGTTAATTTGCAAAAAGCTATGGGTACGGATTTACGATTTAGTTTGGTATACTATCCTTAAACGGATGGACAGTTGGAGAGGACTATTCAAACTCTTGAAGATCTATTAAGACTCTTTGTCCTTAACTTCAAAGGAAGTTGGGACAAGTTCTTGTCATTGGTGGAATTCTCCTATAATAATAGTTATCAAGCAAGTATTGGCATGACCCCATTCGAGGCGTTGTATGGACGCAAGTGTATTTCTCTAGTATGCTGGGACGAGGTGCGTGAAGCAACGTTGTTGGGACCAGAATTGGTATGTATGACTACAGAGAAGATTCAAATGATCCGGAAACGTATAATGACCTCACAAGTTTGACAAAAGAGTTATGCTGATCTTCATCGAAAGGATGTGGAGTTCAATGTTGGAGATCATGTGTTGTTACATGTTGCTCCATGGAAGGGAGTTACGAGATTTGGAAAGAGAGGAAAGCTCAATCCTCGATTCATTGGCCCATTTGAAATCCTCGATCGAGTAGGAACTGTGGCCTATAGACTGCGCTTATCTTAAGTATGTCTCGTGTTCATAACATTTTCACGTATCCATGTTACGTAAATATGTAGAAGACCAGAACCACATTATTGAGTTAGAACCAGGCGAAATAGAGGAAGATTTAACGTATGAAGAGGTACCTGTTAAAATCTTGGATAAGAAGGAATATATTCTACGCTCCAAGGTTATATCTCAAGTCAAAGTTTTGTGGAGAAACCACGATATTAAGGAAATGACCTGGGAGTTAGAATCTGAAATGAAATCAAGGTATCCTCACCTCTTCGTCATACCCGGTATGTACCCTAATTTCGAGGGCAAAATTTCATAAGAATGGGAGGTTGTAAGACCACAACTTTTATGAATAAAGATGAATTTTTCTATAATTATTATTTTTGAATATTATGGAGTGATTTTGATATAATGTTATAGTTGTGGGTAATATTTATAAATTTTGTAAAGTATGCAAGTTGTTATAAAATATTAGATTGATCGGGAATATTCGTTTTAACAGGGGAATATCCGTGATGCATTTACACAATCATTAGTTGACCTACAAAATCGAAATTTGTCTTGAATGAGAAAATGATGAAATATCTTTTTATAAAAATAACGACGGAAGTTTTCTGGTTAAACTATTGAAATACTTGGTGGTAAAAGTACAATGTCTGGCGTGGTTGCATAGTAGCACATGATATTGATTATTGATGCTTACGTGAGAAGTCACTCGCTTTTATTCAATTATTGCTACGATAATTCTTTGTGGTATCTCGAGTTATTTGATTCAATTATTGTCAATATTTTTATATTATTAAATCAATAATTGAGACGAAAAAGTTATTCATATTATTATTTGAAATAATGATGATGTCTAGAAAGTTCTGTAGAGGAGAAGTTTGGTCACCTAATTACTTGCGCCATGAGGGAGAAATCCTTATCGAAAGCCCTCTTTCCTGGAACGATCTCGTTGTTAAATATTGTGAATTATAATAATGATGATAAATGTTGTTAAAAATATTGAGGGGATATTTTTATGAAGTATTTGTTATAAGTTTGGCTTATTATTTGGACCCCCACTTACCCATTTTTCAAAATAAACGGTAGAAAGTTATTCGGTATATTTTTATATAATAAAGGTGGGGCCACATGTGGGTCCCATGAGTGGAAGAAATGATTTTTGAAATGGGGGGGGAAGAGTATACGTAAAGGGAGGGATATATATATATATATATATATATATATATATAAGTATGTGATGTGTGTATATATATATATATATATATATATATATATACGTGTGTGTGAGTGGAAAGTGGTGGGTGAAAGTGATAGGTGTAAGGTGTGTGTGTGTGTGTGATAGTGAAATGTGTAAGATGTGTGTGTGTGTGTGTGTGTGTGTGTGTGATAGTGAAAGGTGTAAGGTGTGTATGTGTGTAATGGGTGGTGGTGGGTGATAATGATAGTGATAGGTGAGTGTATGGCATTGAAAAATTAGTGCATGATGTTTCTTAACACATCAGTGAATCACAAATTAATTTAACTTGTGAATTGATTTAAATAAAAAAGTCTTGTAAATGCATGATTTTTTTTTCTTTCAAATAGTATCCTTCCATTCTCCTATAAATAGGATGCTTAGTTAGTGTTAGTTCACAGTAGGCACATAATAGATCTAGAAGGGGGGGGGGGGGGTTGAATAGATCATTTTAATTTCAAATACTTTTCTCATTTATTTGTAGTGCTAATGATCTAGCATATGACAATCATAAGAATCTTTTGAAGCACAACGGAATAAGTAAAAGATCTCCTTCATTGATATATTCGTAATTATACATACATTGTTCTTAGAGTTAGTTCAGTGGTAAGTAGTTTGTTGGGTAAAATCTAGTCACGCACAACACGCAAGTATACGTGGTCAACAAGTAATAAAGTGAAAGTAGAGTATCGTTCCCACGAGGAATTTTTTAATAAAAATCACCAAGTACTAACCCATAACCAATTCAATCTTATTTAAACAAATGAATTTCAAATTATATAATTTAACTACTATTAAATTCCACTAGTTAAATTAAGATTACAGAGATTTAAGATCACAACTTCACTTATTGCTTCATTTAAGTTAACACACTTCTCATCAATTATTCTCTATCATGAATTGTTAATCAAGAACACTAAAGAAGATAAAATCATCTCTCGATGCATAATACCCATACTCACTTAAATCCACATATGGTAGAATTAAGCAAGACTCCCTAATTAACTAATCCACTATATCTCTATGTAAATTACAATTAAAAAGGATTTAAAGCACAAGTTCTCTATAAGATTACATATGGAGTAAAGGCATATCTCTATCTTAAACACGAATTATGAATTCCATCTATGCAGAAATCACAACCACATGCTATCATGATAAGATCTAAATTAATACTTCATCTCTCGAGTTCATATAGATTATCATGGTAATTGTTAGCTAGGCAATTAAGCAATTAAGTCCAAATCACAATAGACAATCCTCACAATAGAACATAATAATTGATAGCGAAGCATATTAAAATAAACTACACAAGAAGATCCATCATAATCTTAAATAAAGAATTAGTTCATTGAATTAAAACTAAGAATCCACAATTGAATAATCATTAAAACACAAAGATAGAAGAAGATGAGCAGATAGAATCTATTGTTTGTAGATTTGATGCTCTCACCTTGCTCCTACTTTGAATCTTCAATGGTCTCCAAGTTGCTTCAATCTCCAAATCTCATAAGAACTAGTGTTTTGATATAATCTACTCTACTCTAATCTAATGGAATCCTCCTTCTCTTCCTCTAATCCTTGTGATTCTCCTCCTTTTATAAGTCTCTTTACATGTCTTTAAGTCCTCTTGGAAGTCCTTGAGTCAATCAGATCGAAATAATCCTTCTCGAACTCAAATTTGGACAAAAACTAAGTTTTCTACACGTATCCCTGCCCCGGCGGGGGTTTATACACTAAATAGGGCCGCCCCGTCTGGCAAGACACTTCATATTTGTGGCGTGTCCAGCTCACTATCTCCTTGTGATCTCACGTTCACTTATCATCAATGGACTGACCCAATACTTAATCACTTTATTCTTCATAGGCTGAACAGTATCTTTGTGTACACTTGACAGCTACTGCACTTGCTGACTTTCCTTAGTTAGTTACTTTGATTGAAGTCTTCTTCTGATCAACTTGTGGAAGAATTCAAGTTGAATGGCTTCACAACTCAATCTGAATGCTGATTGGGTTGGTGCTTACATCTTCTCTTAGCTTGCATGCCATTCGTTGAGTGCTCTCTAGTTTCTTTCAGGTTGGATGTAACTTTACAGCTTAGACTAGAGGCTTCATACTTTGGATATTCTGGGAGTGCTCATTTGTTGATAATCGTGTTTGCTCTACGATTCTGCCTTGGTGTTGTGAGCACATCTGTGCAGACACTATGACTCCGAGATCAGATCTTGACACTCTATGATTTCTGTCGTTATGCTTGTTGTCTTCATCTGATCTTGCTCGACTATGATCTCTGCCCTCGATATGATCGATGAGACTCTCGACTCTCTAGTGTAGTCTACGATTCTTGACTTGGCTTCGGCAGATGCTCGGTCGGCTCGTAGATAGGCTGTCTCTACAATTTTGAACATGACTTCCTCAGCAGACTACGGCTCTGAGGAAGTTCTTCTCGACACACTACGATCCTTCCTCGTCTCTCCTGGTAGTCTACGAACTCTGAGATGTACTATCTTGCAGATTACGATTCTGCCTTGATAGCTCTCGAGTTTTCCTTGACTCTCCTGGTAGGCTTCAATTTCTGGTGCAGTGCTCGATGATCAGACAAGCCTATCTATTACATTATAAGATCAACCTAACAAGCTTGATCTTTCTACATTTATAGTCCTTGTACATCATTTCTTTTTAAGGACTTTACAAAGCTGTTTTGCTTATGTAGGATCAACCTAACACATTTGATCAATTCATTCTATGTTCTTGTACATATGTTCCTATTATCTATCAAAGGCCTTTACATCTTTTCTTTATGCAACCATACTTGCATATTCATATATATATATATATATATATCATAATCAAATCATATATAAAATAGGAATATCATTCACATGCTTATTCTTGACAATCTCCCCCTATTTTTTTATGACAAAAACAATAACTGCATATGCATGTTATGAATGAAT
Organism: Panax ginseng; assembly: GCA_020205605.1. Lineage (NCBI taxonomy): Eukaryota > Viridiplantae > Streptophyta > Magnoliopsida > Apiales > Araliaceae > Panax > Panax ginseng. Next base: position 19,579,289 of record CM035147.1, on the reverse strand, counting down.
CTTATATACAGTGAACATCTGTATTTCTAAAATAGATAATCATGAATGTCATTGATACTAATATGGAATTTCATAAGCTATGACACTTTACATCCTGGATCCAAAACATACCTAATTAGTTAGAGATGTACTTCTTTGGCTCCACGTGTGTTTCCAGGATGTCTGTTGATTGGTTACTTATCTGCTTGATCTCTTTGCTCATACTCCCCTTGGGACTCATGCTCTTCTTCTTTTTCTGGCTCCCCCTCAAACTCTGCATTCATAGGTTCATCATCCTTTGGCTCCCCCTCAGATGATGATTCAGCTTGTGCTGCTGCTATCTTCTTCTTAGCCTTCTTGTCTTCTTTGCTTCTCTTCTCCTTGCTCCTCCTTGATTGCTTCTTTCTATGTCTCTTTTCCTTCCCCTTTTTGTTATTAATCACTTGTGAAAGCTACTCCATGTTGGACATAAGTTGCTCCATCAGATAAGAGGAGTTACCAACCTCAATCTTGAGTTCTTGTTGGCTCAGCTCAAGTTACAGGGAGAAAGACTGATTCAGATTGTCAATCTTGTCAGAGAGGGCTTGGACTTGCTCTTCATTAGCCTACGTGCTCAGTAAAGCTTCGCGCTTCTAATCATTCATAGCCTTCGATAGATTTGATCTCTCTTTACTTTTGAGAGATATATCGAGATATAGTGGCTCAAGTCCATCTTGAGGTGCATTGTCTCTTACTTGGTCAACATCTTGGACTTTTCAGTGATGAGAGACATCTTCTCATCCATCTCATCGAATTCTCCAAGAACTCACCTTTCCGTAGGGAGTTTGGTCATGTGGTTGGGCAGCCTCTTGTTGAACACCAGATTGAACTCTACGATTTTCATTCTTAGACAGATTTTCAAAAATATTGAGAATCTGAAAAATCGTTGAGTGCCAATCGTTGTTGGAGGATGAAGGCATGTCGGACAACTGTGCTTGAGCAGAGGGAAGCTCTTCAAACTGAACTTGATCATTTTCAGTGATCGAGAGAAGGGACTCTATGATCGTGTCCTTGGTCATGATCTTTCTATCGTCAGAACCCAGTCTACGATCATAGGGAATATAATAGTTGCTAGCATGTCGGTAGACTTTGTAGTGAGGTTGGTCTTTGATCATCATGGTTGCAAACTTCTTTACCCTTGGGAAGTTCTGAGACACCAGCTCCAGATTCAGAAACTGTGAATAACACTAGCTGAAGTAACTTCCATCCTTTTCAGTATATGCCTTTAACCATGGAATCCAAGGGAAGAACCATCTCATCAAAAGATCATTAGGATTGTAGAGGATAGTGGTGCAGTCTAACTCCATGTTGTTCGAATTTTTGAACACATGATATGCAGTCCTCCTTACAACCTTGAGTTGTTCATTGCCATGTCTTACCCATCTTTCTGCTGGTACTTCTGTTGGTTCATCAAAAACTTCCACCACTATTCTTCTACTAATTCTTGCTGGAGAGAGATCATGATAGTCAACTGGTTCCTCTGATTCCTGATTTGTAGAGCTAGAATCTTTCTCCATTTCTTCACTTTCTGAGCTTGACTCATACTGACTTCTTTCATCAGATTCATCAGTGAATCCTTCTTGCTGACTTTCATCACCAGTACTTTCTTCAGCATCTTGTCCCTTGGATTCAACTTCATCATCACTCACTTCAATGATTGCAGTAGAGGGTTCTCCTTACTTCTTTGGGACCGACTTGGCAAGCAGACGGTAGCTCTTTCTTCTCCTTGGAGGTTCAGCTATAGGAGAGTTAGACTTTTCTTCTTTAGATTTTGAAGCCTCTGAATTATCGAACAGACTTCCTTGATGTTCAACAACAGTAGGGGCATGTCCGTCTTCTTCGGACTCAACATCTCTGGAACCATCATGTGAACTTGTTAGAGTATTTGCAGTAGAAGGTGCAGTTTTGTCAACTTGTAACCTTTCTTCATCATCAGAGTTGATGCCCTAAGAGTTAGCCATAGGGCTTTTACATTCTTCTTCATTTCCAGACTCAGCCCCTTCTTCCATAAAAACAATTTCTTCCTCATTGCTGGTTTTTCTCTTTGAGGGTTCAATCTTGAGACTTTCAGTTCACTTTTCATCTTCTGACTCTACGCTCTCATCCTTAGAAGATAGACTTTCTTGGGGAACTAAGACTGATTTCTTCATCACCTTTGTTTTTTTCTTGGATGGCCCTTGGAGTAGTCTGTTGCTTCTTCTCTTTGGGGTTTCTGTATTTGAGACCTTTTCTCCTTCTTCCTTGTTGTCAGTGGAGAGACTTCTTGGTGGAGCCTCTATTTTCTTCACACCTTTTGACTTCTTCCTTGCTGGTGTGGCTACTACTGGTACAGAGTCATCAGATTGAGAGCTTTCCACCTCTTTTTCCTTCCTCTTCTTTGTAGAGACCTTGCTACTGCTTCCAGTTGTGATTAACCTCCTATTTTCCTAGGGATTTTTCTTCCAGTTTACAAACAATTGTGGAGACATGATTTTATGGACGTTTAGTGGTTCTCCTTCATCATCTTTAATCTTGCTTCCCAATTTCTTCTTCAGCACAATGCTCAAGAGTCTTCCATGAAAAACCTTTGTAAAGGGTTTATCTGTAGACTTCTTCATTACAGCCTTTTCCAACCATTTGGAAATTTGATCGGGCAAGATAACTCCAATGTTCATTCGCTTCTTCAGAACTATTGCAGACATAATCTTTAGTTGTTGATCAATCACAGTGTCGTGTGCAGTATCCTTGTAAAGTATACATTTGCCCACTATCTCAGCAAGGAACTCGAATTCTTCAGGAAACTCCTTTTTCTTCATGTCCTTCTGTCTAGGGTTTCTTTTGTATCCCATAATCCTCTTTGCTTGTTCAGTGTCGATCTCATCAAGGCTTTTCAGTCCTAGGTCAGGAAGGCTTAAGTATTGATTGATGTCAGACGAATTCAACTTTAGAATCTATCCTTTGACCTTGGTAGAAAGGGTTCCAAAATTTATGGATGCATTTGAGTAAAACTCTTTAACTAGTTGAGTATATATTCAAGTGTTTGCCTCAAGACATTCTGAGAATCCAGCCTTCTTTACTAATTCAAGAATATCTCTGAACTTCTTTTCAGATTTCTCAAACGTCTTGGTTCCGAGCTGAATGCCAGTGATTACTAGCCAATCTGCCATTTGAAGAGTTCAAAGAATATGGGTATTTGCTTTGGGAAGTTTTATGAGAGATAGTTGAATGTGATTTGGGCAAGGCTCTAGAGGGTTAATTGATTTGGGCTGTGAAGAGGATTCTAGGGTTTGAAAAGAGAGAGAGAGAGAGGTTCGACAACCTTTGATAACTATTTTGCAGATTTTGAATTTGTCTTTATGGCAGTTCCTTCTGACTCTGCATAAGCTGTGATGTGACAACCAACCATTGGTTGCAGGATGTTCAGTAATAAACTGTAACTCCCCATAAACTTTTCAGTTTGATATTTCTTTTAAGAAAATAGGCATTAATGACGTGGATTGACCGTTGACCTTTTTGGTTCGTAGAGTAGCTTGGTGAGGTAGCTATGGACTCTACGTTTTTCTTTGTTGACTCAACGATCTTCTTCTGAGAGATGCTGCAGTGAATTGTTTGACATTAATCCTTATTTTGAAACTACATGTCTTAGCCACTAATGTACTTTATGAAGGTTTGGGCACTCTAATTCTGAGATGAGTCTGTCGAACATCTTTCTAATCAGTATTAGAACTTGTCTCCTCTTGATCTGAATGGTTGAGCTTTTGTTTAGTTCTTCAGAGCTCCTCATGAGCTAGTGTATCCTCTGGAAGTTTACGGTTGTCGAGTCTGCTTCTTCGATCGTTGAGGTTGCACTGCGATCGTTGAGTTTTCTTCAAGTTCTACTCTACGATTGTTGACTGTCTTGGTCCTAGAGATGAACTTTAATAAGCATTCCTTCTGGGTTAAGGTAGCTCAAGAAGGGCCAACCTCTAAGAGTGAACTGGTCAGGTTTGTCCCTGAGGCACTTTCGAGATGGAAAACTTTAGAAGTGATTTTTACTGATATCTCATTTAACCTTTTCTGCTGGGGAGTTCCTCAACCAACTTTAAACATTTGCATTGGCTGTAATCGTGGTGTCCTCCTGCTCTTACACTACGATCATATGTTTAATCGTAGGCGTTCCACGATTTTGAGTTGGGTGGTTAACAAGGTTATCAGTAATACATTTTGAGATGTTTCTACTGACTATGGATCTTCATTTGGTTCATTAGCCATAAAGTTTTGGGACTCAGAATCGGTATATTAAATGCATAGTGTATTTACGATATTTTAGTCTTCTTTGTTTTGTTAGCGATTCACTTTGGTCCCCATGGTTGATATTGTCTTCTCAGATAGTTGTGAGTTCTTCTTCTTCATGTGTATTAGAAGGCAGGCTTGCATATCTCATTCTGGCTGAAGTCATTAAATCTTCTTGTATCATAGAAATGGGTATCTTCAGGGTTGATCATTCTAGGATCCTTTGACAACACTATAAACATAGTCTTCCTTGTCAGTGTGTACTGTGGAGTTCTGCTCCTGTAATGAGTTTCTCATGATTGATGCTCGATGATCCTCTGATGTGAGCTTCTTTGAGGATTCTTCTCTTATGACATGCTTTGCATGATTGAGCATATAAGACCCTTTTCATCTTTGGTTGAATGGACTGCTTCCATATAAAGATCAGCAGCCATGTGAGCTTCATTTAGATTAGCTCAGCAGGTCTTCATGGACAGGCTTTGACATATAGGAATTTTATCAGAATCATTTCTGAACAGTCTTAGCCTTCTGCTGGTTGAATCTTCTTGACTAAATTCTTCTGCTTCAACATCCTTAGTGTGGTCAGATAGACCAAGTACCTGCAGGTTAGATATATTTCTATTTTTGGTACCCATAGTTAAATGGGTCCTGCTAGGTAAGCCTTCAAAATCCCTGTTCCTCATATGTTTGGATTTTCATCATATTGATCATTGTTGGTCGAAAAACTGATCACTAAACACGCGCAAGTATACGCGGTGTAACAAGTATGTCTGATGATAAGTAGAGTGTCGTACGTTATGGGAACTATGACTAATATTTACCAAGTCCGATGTATATCGCTTAAGTCTTATTCGAGCAACAAAGATAAAATGGAAGTGTGATTTATCTAGTTAAAATTAATTAACAAAGCAAGTAAATGGATAACGAATGGTAATCGAAGGAAATACAAGATAAGGTCACAACTTCACCCCACACATGCATTTTGTCGAACACCTGGCGTGCTATGCTTCATCAAACTAGCTACCCTTCTCTCTTTGGTCTTAAATGGTCACGACAATTTTTCGACCGAGAACGCACATGTGCTTATGCACCTCTGTCGAGTTATGCATAAACATATCCTCTCCAGATCCACCCAAAAGGGAATAGAATAGAAAAAAACGTCCAAGCTAGATGCAATCCTACACATGTCTATGCGAATTAATCATAACAAGGATTTAAGCATAAGTTCTCAATTAGGTCGCACGTGGCGCACATATATATGTCTATTTTACGCACAACTTATGCAGTCGAAACCCACAATCACATGCCAATATATTTAGGTGTGAATCTATAATCCTTCTGTCGATATTATGTAGATTACCAAAATCATCGCTAATGTCTTAGCGAGAATTATTAAGCACAAATATATTAAACCAAATCATATAGTGCCAACCAAAGAGATAAGACAGACAATTTAAATAACAAAGGGTTCCATTATAACCTTAGAGCTAATATTCAGTTCATAGCTATTGAACAAAATACAAGTAACAATAAAGATAATATTTATAGAATACAAAATTTGAGGAAATAAATGTATAAGAGGAAACTCTATCAAAGCCCTTCAATCTCCATGCACTCTGTTCAAATCAAGCTTTCCAATCCGTGTCGCTCACTGCTCTTGTCGCTCCAAGGATATGCCAGACTTCTCCCTAATCTATATTTACAGACATCAACTAAGAGAAAGGAAGAGAAATTATAGAGAAAAAACTAATCTGAGCTAAGCTATACTATTCTAAGGTCTCATATGTTATATGCTATGAGAGATATCAAATACAGAGGCTTGCTTCTATTATATACACGTTTTCTTCATTTGCTAGGTCAAACACAAGCCCTCTCTGCTTGGGCACGGAGCTTCTGTGTTGTGCTTGGCATGAGCAATAGCTCTATGGATGGTATTTCTGATGCCATATTAGTATGAAGACACGAGCTCGCCTTCTGATGCGAGCTAAAGAAAAAAATCGATGGTCTTCTGATTGCCATGCTAATGTCGGGAGTTGGACCATGGGCGTGCCTGCTGGAAAGAATAGACTTGACATTAGGCCTACATGGCCACGGTATACGTAAAATGCCCTTTTTCCCCTGAAAGCATTGGAAAGACCTAATAAGCCCTGCATTGCATCAGTTAAGCATAATTACACTATAAAGATATAAAACTATATAAAATCTACAAATTCAGACAATTATTTAAGTCATAAAGTATCCGATTCGCATGTATAAATCCCACTCATCAAATACCCCCAAACTTAAGTCTTTGCTTGTCCTCGAGCAAACTATCTAACACAACACTAACAATAGTAAAACACATGCGAACAAAAATTAAAAATAGTATAGTAGTATCATGGCTTCTAAGCTCGATCATAGCTACTCCTAGAGAATAAGGCAAACACATATATGAATAATGGTTCATTCAATTTCAAGCATAAGACTGTATTTGATCCATTCTATGTGTGTGTGTGGAGACCAACCATCCTTACTAATCATAGCTTAAATAAGTTCGCACAGTCGACTGTTAATAATAATATGCACACTCCATAACTTAAACATTCAACACGCATTAAGAATAAGACGCAAGCACAGAAAAAGATCAAAAGACTCTAGCATGACGACAGTAAAATCTAACTCGGACAATCCTTAATTACCTTAGACTATTCAGAACTACCCATGAATGAGATTTTGATCAATGACTCCCAAGCCAGATGACTTTAGGGCACTAGGTATAGAACACCCCTATGAATCTAATAACTCGAGCAGTAAAGGCCATGTAATCAACATAAGCCAATTGAGACTTTACAACAAAAGCAAAGATTATTTAGCGAGTCCATTTTATGCTCCATCTCGATATCGGTCCTGCGTTTATGGGCGAGTGCATTTTACGCTCCATCTCGACCCACCGCAAAACTTTCGATATAAACTCTTCTTTTCTATTTTTATTCTCATTTCATTCATTATATATATATATATATATAATTTTTTTTATTTTTTGTTATAATGTGTCAACATGCCAGAATCCAAGATCCAAAACTGTATAAACGTCTAAGTCTTTTATTACCTTGTAAAAATGAAAGTTTATAAGAGTGAACAAACTCTCAAAGCAATAGACACGCGAACTAAATTCAAAAAATAACTAGTTAACACAGTTGGTTAGTGCTTGCTAAGTAGGACAGATCAATAACAGTCTAAACTTATCGATTGAACAACCCCTAGCTCATACATGCTTGACACAACTCTAAGAGATATGCATAGATTCTTGGCGCTTGTCATCAGCCATACACAAAAATTAATGATAACTATAACACCCTTGCTAAATAGCAGCTCAAAATAGGGTAAAAAGGCCATTCACATGGCACAAGCATCTAATCTGTATAAGCCCCAAAAATATAGCTATAAACCATAATCATGCTAATAATAATCGAAGCATTAATAAATAAAACCAAAAATAGTTCATAGCATCCATAATAATAACAATTCAAAGCATAATCCCGTAGTTCAAAACGACTGCATCACAATACTGATAATAAAAATATAACAAAGTACTAAATATGCAACCTAACATGGCAATAGACAAAAATAAATAGATAGTAGCCAAAACACCCCCAAACTTGAGGTGAGCAATGCCCTCATTGCTAAACATAGAGCAATCATATACAAGAGGGCTTCCCTGAAGTTCGCTCACTCAGCAACTGTCTCATCCTCGTCAGCCTCGGCGGGCGGTGATGGTGGAGGGTATGGTGGGAAGACAGGAGGCTCTGGGAACTGGTATGGCGTGAACTCAGCATTCTCATCGAAATAGTCAGTGTAGATGCTCTGCATAGTGTTCACCAGCTTAGCCTGGTACTGCATCGCAATGTCCTGCCTCTATGCCACAGCTGCGATGTGCCTCTGTTTCCTCAACGCCTCTGCATCGTGCTTTTGATGCAGCAGGGTGAGGGACACCATGATGTCTGCCAGTAGCCCCTGTGCAACTGAGCTTGTGTGTGGTGCCTAAGAGGGCTTTGGCTCTGTTGTAGGAGGTGGTGCTGTAGGTGACCCGTACCCTTTACCTCTAACATGTGACTCCGTCCCATCCCACACATTAAAGCGTGAGATTATCTGATGATCGATGACTACCATGGGAGGCAAGGCTATCTCCTCCTGCCCCCACTAAATACCTGCTTGCTTGCACAATCGGGTGATCAAGGATGTATGTGGAAGTCCTAAAGCGACGATACTCTTGATTTCCTTTATGATGGACTCGTGTATGAGAACACCGATGTCCACGTTCAGGCTTGTGACAATAACAAATAAGGGGATCGCTCGATCCTTGGTCACATCGCTCAGGTGCCGGGTAAGAATCATATTAGCACAAATAAAGATGAACCACGCCTTCCCATAGCGACTGAGCGCTGAATTTGGGAAACTGGTCTTCTCACCCGTATAATCATTCTTTTTCCATGTGGTTCCGGGCCTGCAGAGCCTCCTGATGATATCCTCAAGGTCATAACTGCGGAGTCTTGGCTCCATATAATCCCTTTCCCTTGTAGTTGGGTGTGGCAAACAGCGCATTGATTGCTTAACTTCCAAATGCCACTGAGCGGCCCCTGACTTTAAGAACTGCATCACCTTCAGCATTGGCATTCGGATAAAACTCCCGAACCATAGATATAATAGCTGGCCCGGGTGGTTTTGTGAAATGGATCCATTGGCGCCCCAAAATCATGGCCAACAACTCGCCATCCTTTTTGTCAGGCCTCAACCCCCGCTCAGGAATTAGATTGTGTGCGGCAAAAGAGGTTTTGTATCTTTTCCAAGCCTCTTTGCTCACAAATTTTGTGTTGTCCCAAGCCTGTGGTGCGGCGGATGAGGAACCGCCGACGCTAAGTCGTAGTCTCTTTGGTGCCATTTCAGAAATTTCATCAATTGGTATGCACACAAGCAGAAAACCCAGTTCAAAACTCCCCCAAATCTTTTGCAGAATATCCCCAACAAATCCAATGCCAAACAGCCCCAAATCAGTCTACTCTTTCTTTCAGGAATTTTATCAAACACTTAGAGTGCGTTCTTCAAAACCAATTTGGACAACCTTTGATTGTTGATGCTCTAAACAAATTTCCCCAGTGGAAATCACACAAATACAATGCAAGAGATGCATAAATCCAAACAATGAACTCACCACTAGTTTCCGATTTGACTGAAATCAAAAATTACCTTGAATTAAAAAACCCTAGTTTGAGTCTGCCCCCTTTGTTTTCTGCGTGCACTGGATATGGGTCTACAAGGAATACTGGTGCCTGGATTGCTCTCTTGTAATTGATCGAAGGCTAGGAGTGCTTGGTGTGAAGCAAAAATGTTTGGGATACTTAGGTTTTATGGCGCTTGCTGAACTTGCCGAGAAAGATGGGAAGTAATGGGTGTAGTGGTTTGATTTCTGGCTTAAAAACTGCTCTTAAAAGATAACTTCATTTGCCGACCAAAGACTGCGTGGTAATCCTTCATTACTTGATTATGGCATTGGTTAACAGTGGGCAAGGCTCATTCTTGGCGCCGCGGCGTGACCTGGCTATTGATATGTGGCGCTGCAGTGCGAGGGGAGAAATTTGGGGAATAAACATGGCGCCATGGCGCGAGTTGCATCCCACTTGTTGGCGCCGCGGCGCGAGGACCATTTTCTGTGTTTTCTCTGCCTGTTTTCTGCACATGCCAAGACAGTATAAAAACTACACTACAAAGGTAAACATGCATTATTTAAAACCTCATAAAAACTATTGTAGCTCTTAAATTAAATATACAATACATCATAATAAACATGCTGCCTGCAGAAGATAGACACAAAAACATTAATGCACAATCTAACAACTATGTTAACAACTAAAGTGAACAGACACAAAGTAAACTAGACATAAGTAAAGAAAAACAGATAAATTTATACCGAGATGGGGGTGCCTCCCCACCGAGCGCTTGTTTTAAAGTCGTCGGCTTGACTATACCGATGCGATTCAATCCAGCTCATAAGCGAAAATGACCATTTCATGTCGCCTATTCGTCAATTCCTTTGGATATTTGGCAGAAATGGATGATTGGTCATCCCCGTTTTCTTCATCCTTCGGCACGAAGAATCTTTCACCACTGGAATTATCCACTAATTCCCCTTGTTCATTAATTTGAAAGCGTTCTTTGTGCGCTAGCGGGTCCTCCAAGGTTTTCACAGTCGTTAGCCTTCACCACTGTTGATTACTCTTGACAGTTCACCTATTGATGATCCTCTCTTCTTCTAGCTCAGCCTCCGCAGGTTGGTCAATTTGCACATTGACATTGCCCTCAACACTTTGGTGAGACTCATCGCCTTCTCCTCGCGTATCCACTGTGCACTGCTCTACTATTTCATCGTCGAGATCATTTATGACCGGTAGAAAATTTGGCGGTGGATTTGTAATGGCATTGACGAGTTGCCACAGTTGACTTTCGAGGCTTTGCAATGCGGCTTCTTGGCTTGCCATCCGGACCTCATTTTTCTCAATATAGTTGGTGAGAAGCTCTTCAAGCATGTTCTCTTCTTCTTATGTTGAGTACTCAGGAAAGCTGTCATTGGGTCGAGACGTCAACTCATATTACGACGGAGACAAATATTCAAACTGAGAGGCATGATTTGGATCATGATATTGTTCTTGACTGTAGTCCTAAGAGTTTGGATAACCCTGACAGTTTGGATGATAGGAGACCGGTTCAATGTCAGCTCGTTCCTGACGGTAGGCATTCTGAGTGGACTGACACTCAAGATTGTCAGAAAACCTCAAGGCATTAGCAATTTGAACTAGCAATTTCTCGAGTCCTTTTTCCGAGCTTGATTGCGTCGTCCCCTCATAAGGCTATTGATAACATTGATCGTCCATAATCTGTAAACTAAAAAATAAAAAGAAAGGAAGATCAAACAAATAAAAGAAATATATATGTATATATATATATATACATTCAAAGTAAGACTAAATTGATTGAAATCAATATTGGACAATATTAGAATAATAGTTCCCCGGTAACAGCGCCAAAAACTTGTTGGTCGGAAAATTGATCACTAAACACGCGCAAGTATACGCGGTCTAACAAGTAATACAGTGATAAGTAGAGTGACGTACCCACGAGGAACTGTGACTAATATTTACTAAGTACCGACTGTGTATCGCTAAAGTCTTATTCGAACAGTAGTAAATGGAAGTGTGATTTATCTAGTTAAAATTAATTAACAAAGCAAGTAAAAGGATAACGAATGGTAATCGAAGGAAATACAAGCTAAGGTCACAACTTCACCCCACACAGGCATTCTGTCGAACACCTAGCATGCTATGCTTCATCAAACTAGCTACCCTTCTCTCTTTGGTCTTAAATGGTCACGACAATTTTTTGACCGGGAACGCACATGTGCTTATGCACTTCTGTCAAGGTATGCACAAATATATCCTCTCCAGATCCACCCAAAAGGGAATAGAACAAAAAAGAACGTCCAAGCTAGATGCAATCCTACACATGTCTATGCGAATTAATCATAACAAGGATTTAAGCATAAGTTCTCAATTAGGTTGCACGTGACACACAAATATATGTCTATTCTATGTACAAGTTATGTAGTCAAAACCCATAATCACATGCCAATATATTTAGGTGTGAATCTACAATCCTTCTGTCGATATCATGTAGATTACAAAATCATCGCTAATGTGTTAGCGAGAATCATTAAGCACAAATATATTAAACCAAATTATATGGTGCCAACCAAAGAGATAAGATAGACAATTTAAATAACAAAGGGTTCCATTATAACCCTAGAGCCAATATTCAGTTCATATCTATTGAACAAAATACAAGTAGCAATAAAGACAACATTTATAGAATACAAAATTAGAAGAAATAAATGGTTAAGAGGAAACTCTGTCAAAGCCCATCAATCTCCACGCACTCCGCTCAAATTAAGCTTTCCAATCCGTGTCGCTCACTGCTCATGTCACTCACTGCTCATGTCACTCACTGCTCTTGTCGCTCCAAGGATATGCTAGACTTCTCCCTAATCTACCTAATCTATATTTACAGACATCAACTAAGAGAAAGGAAGAGAAATTACAGAGAAAAAACTAATCTGAGCTAAGCTATACTATTCTAAGGTCTCATATGTTATATGCTATGAGAGATATCAAATACAGAGGCTTGCTTCTGTTATATATGTGTTTTCTTCATTTGCTAGGTCAAACACAAGCCCTCTCTCACACAGGCACCGGAGCTTGCATGCATGTGCCACATTAGTATGAAGACACACGAGCTCATGTACTGCTGTGAGCCAAATAAGGGTCAGTGGTGCTACATCGCCATCTTGGACGTCGAAATCGACTGGGGGACTATGACATGCACATGAGAAATAAACTTGACATTGGCTACATGGCGCCGTATATCGAAAATACCGCTTCCCCAAAAAGCATTGGAAAGACCTAATAAGCCTTTCATTGCATCAGTTAAGCATAATAACACTATAAAGATATACAACTATATAAAATCTACGAATTCAGGCAATTATTTAAGTTATAAAGTATTCGATTCGCGGGTATAAATCCCACTCATTAATCACCAACTATCATATTCATGCATACGTCCAATAGATACAATGTTTTAAGATGCATGATGATGAGTGTATGTAAGATTAGTCATTTAAATAAAACACTCTTTTTCTTTGATGGTTTCATCATTTGCTTAGTTATGTTCACAGAGTGAGAATCAACACTATTACTTATTTGTATCTGGTTGATTAATGGAGGTGATCAGTTTCTACGAATCTTCAAGATACTCTTGTAGAACTGATCATACTCTATGTGTTATCCAAAAACCTAGAACATAGGTTTATATATACATACTAACCCAATAGCAAATATTACTCCACTTAATATTAATTAACACATGATATGATTATGACCTACTTTAAACTTCTTTCAAGATGTAATCTTCAACCTGAAACTTGGATGGAGAGAAAGTTTGTAAACATTTGAGTTTTCAACCTTAGTGTACTTTATCTCTTCCCCTTTTTAGGTAGAGTATGGTCTCTTGATAGAATACTGTTATAGTGCATAAGTGGGTGCAACATGATGTACATATTTATATTAGTGAGGAACAGTACCTTTCTACTGTCAGTTTCTTAACAGTCATTTAACTTAGTCATTTAACCGTAACTTGAAATCCTTGAAATTTCTTTATAGAACTGACAATTCCATACGCTTATTTTATGTCTAGGTCCTAACATTGAACCTTAAATCAATTAATTATGAATTTTAAAAATATTCAAATTCTCGGGTTGTCACATTTGATATAATGTTATAGTTGTGGGTAATATTTATAAATTTTGCAAAGTATGCAAGTTGTTATAAAATATTTGATTGGTCGGGAAATATTCGTTTTAATAGGGAATATCCGTATGACGACACAATCATTGGTGGACCCCACAACAGAATTATTGTCGGAATGAGAAAACGACAAAAATATCTTTTTATAAAAATAACAGCAGAAGTTTTACCGTTAAACTGTTAAAATACCTGGTGGTAAAAATGTACATGTCTGGCGTGGTTGCATAGTAGCATACAAAGATTGATTATTGATGCTTACGTGAGAAGTCACTTTCGCTTTTATTCAATTATTGCTTTGATAATTCTTTATGGTATCTCACGTTATTTGATTCAATTATTGTCAATATTTTTATATTATTAAATAAATAAATGAGACGACAAAGTTATTCATATTATTATTTGCAATATTGACGATGTCTAGAAAGTTCTGTCGAGGAGAAGTTTGGTCACCTAATTGAGCGCCAATAGAGAGAAATTCTTATCGAAAAGCCCCCTCTTTCCTGGAAACGATCTGGTTGTTAAATATTGTGAATTATAATAATGATGATAAATGTTGTTAAAAATATTAAGGAGATATTTTTATGAAGTATTTGTTATAAGTTTAACTTATTATTTGGATCCCCACTCACCCATTTTTCAAAATAAACGGTAGAAAGTTATTCGTTATATTTTTATATAATAAAGGTGGGCCACATGTGGGCCCACGTGTGGAAGAAATGATTTTGGAAATGGGGGGGGGGGAGTATACGTAAAGGGGAGGGATATATATATATATATATATATATATATATATATATAATGTGTGTGTGTGTGTGTGTGTGTGTGTGTGTGTGTGTGTGTGTGTGTGTGTGAGTGGAAAGTGGTGGGTGAAAGTGATAGGTGTAAGGTGTGTGTGTGTGTGATAGTGAAATGTGTAAGATGTGTGTGTGATAGTGAAAGGTGTAAGGTGTGTATGTGTGTAATGGGTGGTGGTGGGTGATAATGATAGTGATAGGTGGGTGTATGGCATTGAAAAATTAGCCCGTGATGTTTCTTAATACATCCGTAAATCACAAATTAATTTCTTGCAGTGAATTGATTTCAGATAAAAGTATCTTGTCGTCGTCAAGTGATTTTATTTTCAAATAGTATCCTTCCATTCTCCTATAAATAGGATGCTTAGTTAGAATTGAAAATCACACCAGAATCATAGAATTCTTCTTCTATAATATTGAGCGTATTTCTTTCGAGTTTTAAAAAGCTTTGAACATAGAAAATAGTATAAGTTTTCTTCAAGAATATTCCCGCCCTACCAGTCAAAAGTACTCTCTTTTTAAGGTAATGGATATTATTTTTGTTCAGTATTCGTATGAAATAATATTTTCTTCCATACTTTGTAGTATGTAAGTAATATTATTTCGTTTCAGATTTCGAATTCTATACTCATTTTGTTAAGTTTTGGCTTCTATATTCCATGAAATTAGTAGAATATCCTTGATATTTGCGCTTCATCTAGTATTTTTTCATGGAAATATTATTCTGAGCATTCTTGATAAGTTTTAACCTGCCGGAGTACTATTCATGGGGTGCTATTCCCGAATTACTATTCACAGGGTACTATTCACTCGGTTACTATTCACCCGGGGCACTATTTATGATAAAAAATTGATTGCTTTTCGGTCCAAATCATTTTTGATATAATATAATTCCTGAATTTTAATCCACAAAGAAGTATCATGTTGACAATTTGGACGTTATTGAATTCTGGATAAATTAAATTATAAATCTTTAGAAATTTATCCTTTGCTTTCTTTTAATTGAATTCTTATATCATTGTCATCATCCTCATGCTTATATTGTGATGAAAGTCATCTGTGGCTTATGTGCATAGATGGACTATTGATTGGTATGATTATGACCAGGGATTATTCGGTTTAATCATGACCGTAATGTTACAAATGATGTGGTAAATATTCTCATTGGCCCGTAGTGCATTGATGGACAATGGTTGGCTTGATCATGACCATTGGTGAAAACACGAATATCCTTGGCCCGTAGTGCATGGATAATTTGTGGTCGTGATACTAATGAATATCCTTGGCCCGTAGTGCATGGATAATTCAGTGATGTGGATTATTAAGCTGAGTCTCAGCGATAAAATTGATGATAAACTCTTAAATCATAGAAGATAGTAGATATCATGCTCTACCTGACTCTTCTAATGGATTGCTTGTTCCGCTGCAGTTAAACTTGATGTGTATTATATTTTATCAGTTTAACACTGTTGAAGGCTAACGATAATTTATTCTGCATTATCTTAGTCATAATATTTTTTACTGGGCTAGTTGAGCTCACCCTTTGCTTTCATTGTTCTCTTCAGGAAATGAGAATATAACTAGGACTAGTCGGGAAACGGAGTGACGATCCAGATGTTTGCATTAGTAGTCCTCACTATTCTGTGAAATAATGTGATAATAATTGTAATGATGACTTATTTTGAGTTTGAATACTGTCTAGAAGATAATATTTGTATTAAAACTCACATCTTATGTTTTGTCGTATTCTACACGACACTTAATAGTTGTATAAATTAAGTTTGTATTTGAATTATGTACCATGTGTTTGGCAACTCAGAATGGGTGATGTATACCTATTTTGGGGGCATCACAATTGGTATCAAAGCTTAGGGATATGATCCTTGACTAAGATATGAGACTAGAACTATGGAGAGAGATGGGTAAATCCTTTGCTAGTATGACCTACCTACGTTTATTTGTTATTTAATTAGTCGGTCAGAATATAAGGATAATATGTGGTATGTCAATTAACCTTTGTTTTGTGGCAGTATTTGAAAATGACATCCGAGAATGTTGAGATAAGCAATGGAGCACATGAGATCGTTGAGTCACCAACGATCAATACCCAGGATAATGTGCATCAGGAAGGCAATAATCCTCAGGAAAACAATAACACCGACCAAATGATGAACGATGGGATGTTCAGAGGCTTTATGCAATTCATGCAACATCAGGCGAGAATGACTCCTGTTCAAAATGCAGGTGGAAACACTGGCAACTCTCGGTTGGTCACCACTAAGCAGTTCAAGGAGCTGGGACCACCAGAGGTTTTGGGAGAGCCAAAACCACTTAAAGCGGAGACGTAGATAAAGCAGATCACCAAGATATTTGATGTCTTGGGATGCTCCGAGGAGCAAAAGGTTCCCTTTGCCACCTTCATGTTGCGAGGAGATGCGATTCTTGGTGGGAATCAGAAGCGACTCACCGCCGACCAAGATGTCTAGGGAGAAGTTCCAAGAACTGCTCAACGACAAGTACTTTTTTCGTATTCGGGCTACGTCACATGAAGGAGGTAGAGTTCATCAAGCGGGAGAAAAATAATATGTCTATGTCGTAGTACGAAGCTAAGTTTGCCGAATTGTCCCAGTTTACGTCCCACTTGGTTGATAATGAGGAGAGAATGACGCGGATGTTTCTAAGAGGTTTAAAACCCAAGATACGTCAATACCTAATTTCTCACAAACTGTGTTTGTTTTCAGATGTTGTAAATAGGGCTCAGTTATTAGAACGTGATAATGAGTCAAACCAACCAAGAGAGAGCAGTTGAAAAATCGATAATACCAGTGGTAGCAGTCATCGAAGTGGTGATAACAAACATGGAGGAAATCAACAAGCCAGAAATGGTAACCACTTCGGTGGTAATCATGACCAAGGCAATAAAAGTGAAAATTTCAAGAAGAGGAGATTCAATAATGATGGAAAGACGTCAACACCAGTACTCGTTATTAAAGAAGGAGAACGATCACCGATTGTATGCTACAAACGTGGAGGGGAGGGACACATCGTCCAAATTGTATGTAGCAGTCCAAAATGTGTTACAATTGTGGAAGAGAAGGTCACCTAGCTTGATTTTGTCGTGCAGTGAAGCCAAGTCCAGCTGAAATGAAGGCACCAAAGGCCGTCCCAGAGAAGTCAAAACCAGTAGTTCAAGGGAGAGCGTTTGTCGTGACCTCCCAGAAAGTAAGGAACCCGAACGAGGTGATCACGGGTAAGCTAATCATAAACTCTAGCAAAGTCTATACCTTATTTGATACCAGTACTACCCATTCTTTTATTTGTCCTACTTGCGCTCAACGTTTAAATTTGACTCCGGTGAAATTAGACTTTGACTTATTTGTTGAAACTCCGTTGGGAGAAACCTTCATTACATCCACTGTTTATAAGTCTTGTTTGATTCAAATCGGTACCCGCACATTACATGTCGACCTTATCTCTTTGAAATTACTTGCATTTGATGTGATTTTAGGGATTGATTGGTTAACTACTCATCATACAAAAATTGATTATTTTCGTAAGGTTGTTAGCTTTCATACTCCTAACCAACGTATTATGCGAATTCAAGCGACCAAACCACTAAAGTCAATCACTGTCATATCAAGCCATAAAGCTATTCGTTTATTGAAAAATGGATGTCAAGCTTTCTTAGCCCATGTCACAGATTTAAACAAAAATACGTCAGACTTGAATGATATTTCTATTGTTAATAAATTTCCTGCCATATTCCCTGAAGAACTTCATGGCTTACCCCCGGAGTGTGAAATTGAATTTTGTATCGACCTTGAACTCGGTACAAAACCCATTTCCAAAGCTCCATATCGAATGGCTCCTATTGAACTTCAGGAGTTAAAGACCCACCTGTTGGAATTGTTAGACATCGGTTTCATTCATCCTAGTACATCTCCTTGGGGTGCTCATGTTCTATTCGTGAAGAAGAAATATGGGAGTATGCGACTTTGTATTGATTATCGGGAATTGAATCACATCGCTAAGTTGAAGAAATGAGAGTTCTGGCTTGAGGAAGTAGTATTCCTTGGGCACATGATATCAAATCACGGAATATCTGTTGACCCAACAAAGATTGAATCAATACAAAGCTGGGAGCAACCTAAGTCAGTGACCGAAGTACGTAGCTTTCTCGGCTTAGCTGGTTATTATCAGAGATTCGTAGAAAGGCTTTCTCAAATCGCTACTCCATTAACTCAAATTGACTTTCGGAAGATACAAAATTCGATTGAGCGAGGAATGTGAGAAGAGTTTTCAAGAACTCAAGAGGAGACTCATTTTAGCACCTGTTCTGATAATACCATCTGGTTCGGAGGGATTTGTCATCTACAACGATGCTTCAGGTAGAGGGTTAGGATGTGTTCTCATGAAACCTGGGAAAGTTATAGCCTATGCCCTACGACAACTCAAAGAATATGAGAGGAATTATCCTACTCATGATCTAGAGTTGGCAGCAGTTGTTTTTGCGCTTAAGATTTGGAGGCATTACCTGTATGGGGAGAAGGTGGAGATATATATGAATCATAAAAGCCTCAAATATTTCTTCACCCAAAAGGAACTCAACATGCGGCAACGACGTTGGCTCGAGCTGTTGAAAGATTATGATCATAACATTCAATACCATCCTAGAAAAGTGAACGTGGTAGCTGACTCATTGAGTAGAAGATCATATACTGGTACAGGTGCGATATTGTCAACGCAAATGTCTATTTTGTATGACTTGCAAAGGATGGAGGTAGAGTTAAAGACTCCAGGGACCCACGTGATGATGACAAATATACGAGTAGAATCGACTTTAATCGATAAAGTTAAAACTGCTCAAGCTACAGACCTGGAGCTGATACGTTGATAAGTAGGTTTTATACCTACTTATCCGGTATCTATTACTTGAATTATTTGCTTAATCTCATGATTTTTAGTTACTTTTCATACATTTTATGTTATTTTGTAGGCGATGACACAGTATTGGCATGAAGAAGCAAGGGAAAGCAATTCGGACTAAAAAGATTCAAGCAATTGCAAGAAGGGAAGATTTCTGGGCTTTTAACACCAAGTGGGATGCATGTTCTTGGCTTGGAACTTAGATTTTATTGTAGATCTACTTCTTATCTTTCCGTAACATCTTGAATCATCCCAATCGGAGTTCGGATGTGAGAGTTATGGCCTTTTTATCAACGAAGATCAAAGCTAAGAGTTGTCATGCTTGCAATTTACACAACATCTACTTCAAGCTCGATTTCCACCTTGTTTCAGTCCGAATTTGTCAATTTTTAAAGAATGAAAGTTTTATATCTCGTCGATATCTTCAATTTGATAGGTGGCAGGTCCTGTAACTCCTAGCGGATCAAATGTTATGCATGTTTTACCAAAGGATGTCGCAGCAGAAAAATAGGGCAGCGCGGACCGCGCTAGGCGCGCTTGTAAGCGGCCAGATTTTACGCCATTGCGGTATGATCCGCGCTTCGAATGAATGAAAAGAGGATAGCGTTGACCCTGCGCTAAATGGGAAGACAGCTGATTATGGTTATTTGATGTCCAATTTGAGCTAGAATAGGATTCTTAGTTGCCTAACTTGCTAGGGTATCCATTAGAACTATAAATACATGAGGAGAGACATAAAAGAAGGGGATCTAGGCTAGTTGTGGAGGATTCAATTAGATTAGATTAGAGTAAATTAGATCAAAACCCTAGTTCTTGTTAGATTTGGAGATTGAAGCAATTTGGAGACCATTGAAGATTCAAAGTAGGAGCAAGAAGGGAGCATCAAATCTACAAACAACAGATTCTATCTTCTTATCTTCTTCTATCTTTGTCTTTTAATGATTATTCAATTGTGGATTCTTAGTTTTAATTCAATAATAATGAACTAATTCTTTGTTTGAGATTACAATGGATCTTATTGTGTAGTTTATTTTAATATGCTTCGCTATCAATTATTATGTTCTATTATGAGGATTGTCTATTATGATTTGGACTTAATTATTTAATTGTCTAGCTAACAATTACCGTGTTAATCTATATGAACTCGAGAGATGAAGTATTGATTTAGATCTTATTATGATAGCATATGTTTGTAATTTCTGCATAGATGGAATTTATGATTTGTGTTTAGGATAGAGATATGCCTTTACGCCATATGTAATCTTATAGAGAACTTGTACTTTAAATCCTTTTTAATTGTAATTCACATAGAGATATAGTGGATTAGTTAATTAGGGTGTCTTACTTAATTCTACCATATGTGGATTTAAGTGAGTATGGGTATTATGCATCGAGAGGTGGTTTTATCTGCTTTAGTGTTCTTGATTAAAAATTCAGGATAAAAAATAATTGATGAGAAGTGTATTAACTTAAATGAAGCAATAAGTGAAGTTGTGATCTTAAATCTCCGTAATCTTAATTTAACTAATGGTAATTAGAATTAGTTTACTTATAAATTGAAATTCATTCGTTTAAATAAGATTGAGTTACTAGTTCCAAATTTTAGTGTTTTTATTAAACAATTTCTCGTGGGAACGATACTATATGAAGACCCCAAATTTTATAAATAAAATTGAATTTCTAAATTATTATTCTTGATTAATAAAGTGGTAATTTGATATAATGCTTTGGTTATGGGTGAAATGTGCAAAGTTTACAAAATAAGCAAGTGGTTATAAAATATTCATTATTGTCGGGAATATTAGTTTGGTCGTGGAATATTCTTTTTGTCGGGAATCTCAAATGCGACAAGCCTTGACCATCATTAGTGGGCCCCATAACAAAAAAAGCGGTTGGATGAAAGAAAACGACAAAGATTGAGTTTTTTAAATAATAGGCGTAAATTATTCTGATTAACCTTTGTTGGAATACACGGTGGTTAAAATACTGATAATATCGCGGTTGCTTGCGAAAGAGTATTACGGTATTGCCTGAGTATTGTTGAATTATTGATTCTTACGTGAAGGCACTACTCAATAATTATTACGATGAATTCTTGTTCAATATTTTATTGATTCAATAATTGTTGCGTTGCTAGTTTATATTATTATTGTTTCAATAATTGTCAACACATGATTTTCCATTATCGGATCAATAATTCATATTATTTGAATAATATTATCGAGATAACATTATTGGCAATGTCTAGAAAGTTACATCTAAGGAGAGGTTTGGTCACCTAATTGCTACTTGATGAGGAGAGATCCTTATCGGAAAGCCCCTCTTTCACGAGAAGCGGCACGATTATCGATCTTGTGATTCTACAATATTATTTTAAATAATTAATTATTGATTATTATGATAAAGAAAATATTTATTTTATGTGGATATAGATGGAGAAAATTTTAATGTGACAATTGTTGAAAATTAATATTTTATCTTTTTACGATAAAATAATTCATTTAAATATATTATTTTAATAATATATTAACGGTGATATTTTTTACAATGAATGTGGGATATATGAGTATATGAGGAGGAAGAGTATTTTTGTGGCATTAAATGTTTAACATATGTTTTGTGTGTTTGGTGGACACAATTCTTGACCAAAATTGATTATAAGCGTAAAATCGCTCATTTATGGATTTGGATAATTTCTGTTTTGGAATTTGGAAACACTTCCTACGCAAAGTTGTAGAAATTGAATTTCCTATAAAAAGTCATGCGAGATTCAATTTTCTAACAAAAGGGCTATTTATCATGAATTATTGAAGTTAGGAGTTAAAATAATTGATTTTTGGAAGTTTTAATTATTTTATATAAGAAAAACGTTTTTGTGGTTGTTGGCACATGGGTGGCTGATGTTTTTGACCAAAGAAGGCATGCTAGAGTTTTCAAAACATGTGGGTAGGAATTTAGAATTAATAATAATATATTTTATTAATTTAGTCTCCTTTGGCGTTCTAACATTTTCCTATAAATAGAGGGCTAAGTTAGAATTGAAAATCACACTAGAAACTAAGTTTTCTCTCTTTCTCTCTCTATATTATCAAGCGTATTCTTGTGAGTATACTTTGAGTGTTGTTATACGGTGCGAGTTTCTGTCAGCACTATACCGAAATTCAGTCAGAAGTACGGTTATTTTGAGGTAAGGGATGTTATTTCTTTCACAAATGATATTATTTTCTTCAATATCATTATGCCAAAATATTGGTTGAACTTTTTATCAAATTTGGAACTTTTTCATGTCGGGGTTACTATTCATGAGTTACTATTCATGAGTTACTATTCACGAGTTACTATTCATTTCAGTACTATTCACGAAGCGTGAAGATGTTTTTGTGAAATTTCTATCTTTTTGTGTCGGGTTTCTATTCACGTATCGGCACTATTTCACGTATCTGAACTATTCACGAATCTGGCACTATTCATAGAAAAATGAAAATTTTCTTTTTTGTCCAAAATGTCTATTTTGGCTACTATCTTTGATTGTATCCATGTTTTGATCGTTATTTTGAGTTACGCTTCAAAATCGTTTATTATGAAGTATTATCGATCTTGGATAAACTGTTAAACGAATCCCTAATATTTGTCCTTCTATCTCATTTGGATTAGTTCTTAAAAATGTTTTCATCATCCTCGGTCCTTAATGGTGATACTTGATGAATATCTTTGGCTTTGTAGTGCAAAGATGAATGATTAAATGATAAATATCTTTGGCACATAGTGCAAAGATGAATAGTGTTGAGATGAACATGACCAATTGGTGATTTAAATGAATATCTTTGGCACAGTAGTGCAAAGATGAATATTGATTGATTGTTATTCTGGGATAAAATATTGATGATGGACTTTTAAATCTTAGAAGACGATGAGAATTCATTCTCTACGTGACTCTTCTAATGGATTCTTTATTTCATTGCATTTGTTGATCTAAAACTTGTTGTCTTTAGATTTTTTTTCCTGTTGAAGACTAACGATAATTTGTTGTATATTATCTTAGTCATAATATTCTTTACTGGGCTAGTTGAGCTCACCCTTTTCCTTGTTGTTCCATTTTCTTCTCAGGAGGTGAGAACATAGCAGGATCGAGTCGGGGTATGGAATGAAGGTTCTAGAGAGAGTTGTTTAGTAGTCCTCACCATTTTTGTAAAATAATGTATCAATAATTATGATGGGGATTTATTTGCGTGTGAATATTGTCTAGACGGCAATATCTGTATTTAAACTCATAGTATGTATTGTCGTATTTCACAAGACATTTGTATTATTGAAGTTGTAGTTATTTCTGTACCATGTATTTGGCGACTTAGAATGGGTTGGGTGGAATGGACCTATTTTGGGGGCGTCACAGTTGGTATCAGAGCTATAAGTAAAGAGCCCCGAGCCTCTCGCTGGTGACTTCCTGTTGATGGGGAATGCACCGAAGCCAGACTCTCCGTGGGGGGCCTGCTTCTGCGGTGGCAAACTGATAGGTATCAATGTGAGGTGCTGACACAAGTTGGTGTCTAAAGTCACAGTTGGTATCAAAGCTTAGGGATATGATCTCTGGCGGAGATCGGGGAATAGAACTAGGAGGAGAGCAGAGTAAATCATTCGCTAGTGTGTCCTACCTAAGCTTATTTGTTGGTCGGTCATAATATAGGGATATTATGTGATATTAATTTGTTTAATTAACCCTTGTTTTATGATGATGTTGTTTGAGAATGTCATTGAGAATATTAACGATGGAGTAAATGAGATCGTGGAGACGCAGCGGTACTCACCAGCGAGGAGAGCGTGCAGCAGTGGCAATGTTCCTCCTATAAACAACACTCATGAGCAAATGATGAGCGATGGAATGTTTAGAAGCTTTTGCGGTTCATGCAAAATCGAGACGAGGAGACTTCGTGTACAAAATACGGGTAGAAATGATGGCAATGCGGCAGTGTTTGTCACGACCAAGCAATTCAAAGAGTTGGGACCACAGATTTCCATGGAAAGCGGGATCCGATCAAAGCAGCGAAATGTGGGTCAAGCAAATTACCAAGATATTCGATGTCTTGGGGTGCGGAGGAATGAAGGTTCCATTCGCCACCTTTATGTTTAAGTGGTGAAGCGATTCTTTGGTGGGAATCGTGAAGCGTACCGTACCACCAGATGCACTTTCAACATGTCTTGGGAAAGATTTGAAGCTGTTCAATGACAAGTACTTCCCTAAAAGTATTAAATCATATGAAGGAAGTGGAGTTTATTAGGCTGGAGCGAGAACAACATGGCGGTGTCTCGATCTGAGGCGAAGTTTATGGAGTTGTCGAGTTTGCACCTCATTTGGTGGAAAATGAGGAATGTATATGGCGTATGTTTTACGAGGGTCTAAAACTTCGAAATTAAATCAATACCTCATTTCTCATAAATTTTCTCTATATTCGGATGTTGTAAATAGGGCTCAATTATTAGAAGCGAGATAATGAGTCTGTTCAACCAGGCGACCAACAACACGATAAAAATCATCTTTGGTGGCAACGCCATCGGGACAATGATAACCATCGTGAAAGAAATTATCGAGCGAAAATGGTAACCACTTGGTGGTAATCATGGCCAAGATAATAGAAGAAATAATTCAAGTGGAAATTTCAAGAAGAAAGATTAAGCGATGGCGGAAAGACGTCGTCGGCGGCACATCAACACCAATGAACAAATTCTAGGGAGGAGAACGACCGCTTGATTAGATGTTACAAATGTGGAGAGGAGGGACATATAAGTCCAAACTGTTCCTGACCTTCAAGTATGTTTTAGTTGTGGAAAAGAAGATCACATAGCTCGATTTTGTCACATGTGAAATCAAGTCCAAATTTGGAGCAATGGCACCAAAGGCGGATCTGGAAAAAGACAAAGTCAGCGGTTCTGGAAGAGCGTTTGTCGTGGCCGGTCAAAATCGAGGAACCCGAACGAAGTTAGCACGGGTTAGTTAATTATAAATTCTTGCGAAGTTTATACCTTACTGAATCTGGGTTCTACCCATTCTTTTATCTCTCTTGCTTTGCGCTCAACGTTTGAACTTGACTACGGAGAAATTAGACTTTGACCTATTTATGGAGACTCAGTTGGGAGAAACTTTCATTACATCCGTTGTTTAGAAATCTTGCTTGATTCGGGTTGGCACCATCACATTACACATTGATCTTATTTCTTTAAAGATACTTGCTTTTGATGTGATTTTAGGGATTGATTGGTTAACTACTCATCATGCCAAATTGATTGCTTTCGTAAGGTTGTTAGTTTTCATATTCCTAAGCAACTTTGTTATTCAATTCAAGCAATCAAACCATTGTAGTCAAACATTTTATATCAAGCCATGAAGTCATTCATTTATTACGGATGTCAAGTTTTCTTAGTCCATGTTATGGATTTGAATAAAGACACGTCGATTTGAATAATATTCTGTTGTTATTGATTTTTCTGGCGTATTTCTAAAGAATTTCTTGGCTTACTCCCTAAAGTCCGATATTAAATTTTGTATCGACTTTGAATCCGAATTACAAAACCCATTTCTAAAATCTCATATCGAATGGCTCTATTGAATTTGAGGAGTTAAAAACCCAACTACAAGAGTTAGACCACGAGCCTTTATCTTATGACTTCCTTTGTGGAATACATGAAGCCCGACTCTCTCCGTGGGGGGCGCCATATTAGTGCGATAGTAAAGGCCGATAGGTGTCATTGTGACGTGCCATCCAAGGTTGGGATATGAGTCACGATTGAGAGCAATCTAAGTCGTAATCGAAATATGTAGCTTCTAGGCTTAGTTGGTTATTATCGGAGATTCGTTGAAGGATATTCTCGAATCGCTATTCCATTAACGCAATGACTCGTAGAGATATAAAATTCGAATGGAGCAAGGAATGTGGGAAGAGCTTGAAGAACTTAAGAGAGACTCATTTTGGCACATGTTACGACCATACCATCACGGAAAAGCGAGCGTGGTAGGCGGCGTGTTGAGTAAAAGATCGTTATCTGATGCTGAGTACGATATTGTCAAAGACTCATCTCATATAACTTACAAATGATGAAGATAGAGTTAAAGACTCTAAGTACCCGCGTGATGATATCTGAGTATAATCGACTTTTATCGATAAAGTTAAAATCGCTCGGGCTACACCAGAGTGATGAATATGAAGAAGGAGGCAAGAAGTTGTTATTCCAAAAGCGAGAATTGGCGATGTGAGGAAAGCTCAAACCTTGATTTATTAGTTTATTTGAAATCCTCGATCGAATAGGAAGCGTGGCCTATAGACTCGTTTCTGCCAAGTATGGCGTGTTCATAACGTTTTTCACGTGTCGATGTTACGTAAATATGTGGACGACCGAACCACATTATTGAGTTAGAACCGAGACGAGATAGCCGAAGACTTAACATACGAGGAGGTACTGTCAAGATTTTGGATAGGAAGAAGCATGTCTTACGTCGTCGAAGGTCATACCACAAGTTAAAGTTTTGTGGAGAAACCATGTTATTGAGGAAATGACTTGGGAGTTGGAAAGCGAAATGAAAGCGAGGTATCTTCATCTTTTCGATACACCAGTCGTCGTCGTCAATTTAGAGGATGAAATTTCATAAGGAGGGAGGTTGTAAGACCCCAAATTTTTATAAATAAAATCAATTTCCTCTAATTATTATTCTTGATTAATAAGGTGGTAATTTGATATAATTCTTTAGTTATGGGTGAAATGTGCAAAGTTTACAAAATAAGCAAGTGGTTATAAAATATTCATTATTGTCGGGGA
The DNA here is from genome assembly GCA_020205605.1 of Panax ginseng. Taxonomy (NCBI): domain Eukaryota; kingdom Viridiplantae; phylum Streptophyta; class Magnoliopsida; order Apiales; family Araliaceae; genus Panax; species Panax ginseng. Next base: position 19,552,105 of record CM035147.1, on the reverse strand, counting down.
ATATTCGTTTTGGTGCGTGGAATATTCTTTTTGTCGGGGAATCTCCGTCTGCGGCCAGCTGCGATCATTGGTGGGCCCATAACAAAAAGCGGTTGGATGAAAAGAAAGCGACAAAGATTGAGTTTTATAAAATAACTTGGCGTAAATTATTCTGAATTAACCTTTGTTGGAATACACGGTGGTTAAAATACGATGTATCGTGGTTGCCGCGATGGCACACGGTATTACGAGTATTGTTGAATTATTGATTCTTACGTGAAGGCCTTTACTCAATAATTATTACGGTGAATTCTTGTTCAATATTTTATTGATTCAATAATTGTTGCGTTGCTAGTTTATATTATTATTTTTCAATAATTGTCAACGCGATATTTCTCCATTATCGGATCAATAATTCATATTATTTGAATAATATTATCGAGATAACATTATTGGCAATGTCTAGAAAGTTACATCTAAGGAGAGGTTTGGTCACCTAATTGCGGCGCCCGATGAGGAGAAATCCTTATTGGAAAGCCCCTTCTTTCTGAGGAGCGGCACGATTGTCGATCTTGTGATTCTACAATATTATTTTTAAATAATTAATTATTGATTATTATGATAAAGAAAATATTTATTTTATGTGGATATAGATGGAGAAAATTTTTAATGTGACAATTGTTGAAAATTAATATTTTATCTTTTTACGATAAAATAATTCATTTAAATATATTATTTTAATAATATATTAACGGTGATATTTTTACAATGAATGTGGGATATATGAGTATATGAGGAGGAAGAGTATTTTTTGTGGCATTAAATGTTTAACATATGTTTTGTGTGTCGGTGGACACAATTCTTGACCGAAAATTGATTATAGGCGTAAAATCGCTCATTTATGGATTTGGGATAATTTACATTTGGAATTTGGAAAAACTTCCTTACGCAAAGTTGTAGAGAATTGAATTTCCTATAAAAAGTTGCAAGATTGAATTTTTCTAACAAAAGGGCTATTTATCATGAATTATTGAAGTTAGGAGTTAAAATAATTGATTTTTGGAAGTTTTAATTATTTTATATAAGAAAAACGTTTTTGTGGTTGTTGGCACATGGGTGGTGATGATGTTTTGACCAAAGAAGGCATGCTAGAGTTTTCAAAACATGTGGGTAGGAATTTAGAATAAATAATAATATATTTTATTAATTTAGTCTCCTTTTAGCGTTCTAACATTTTCCTATAAATAGAGGCTAAGTTAGAATTGAAAATCACACTAAACAAACAAGTTTTCTCTCTTTCTCTCTCTATATTATCAAGCGTATTCTTGTGAGTATACTTTGAGTGTTGTTATACGGTGCGAGTTTACATCGACCTTATCTGAAAATTGATCGGAAATGCGGTTATTTTGAGGTAAGGGATGTTATTTCTTTCATAAATGATATTATTTTCTTCAATATCATTATGCCAAAATATTGGTTGAACTTTTTATCAAATTTGGAACTTTTTCATGTCGGGGTTACTATTCATGAGTTCTTATTCTTATTCATGAGTTCTTATTCACGAGTTCTTATTCACGAGTACTATTCACGAAGCGTGAAGATATTTTTGTGAAATTTCTATCTTTTTGTGTCGGGGTTACTATTCACGTATACGGCACTATTCACGTATACGGAACTATTCACGAATACGACACTATTCACCGAAAAATGAAAATTTTTCTTTTTGTCCAAAATGTCTATTTTGGCTACTATCTTTGATTGTATCCATGTTTTGATCGTTATTTTTTTGAGTTACGCTTCAAAATCGTTTATTATGAAGTATTATCGATCTTGGATAAACTGTTAAGCGAATCCCTAATATTTGTCCTTCTATCTCATTTGGATTAGTTCTTAAAAATGTTTTTCATCATCCTCGGTCCTTAATGGTGATACTTGATGAATATCTTTGGCTGTAGTGCAAAGATGAATGATTAAGCCGATAAATATCTTTGGCACGTAGTGCAAAGATGAGCAGTGTTGAGATGAACATGACCAATTTGGTGATTTAAATGAATATCTTTGGCACATGTAGTGCAAAGATGAATATTGATTGTTGTTACGAGGGATAAAATATTGATGATGGACTTTTAAATCTTAGAAGGCGGTAGAATTCATTCTCTCGTGACTCTTCTAATGGATTCTTTGTTTCATTGCATTTGTTGATCTAAAACTTGTTGTCTATTGTATTATATTTTTTTCCTGTTGAAGACTAACGATAATTTGTTGTATATTATCTTAGTCATAATATTCTTCTTGGGCTAGTTGAGCTCACCCTTTTCCTTGTTGTTCCATTTTCTTCTCGGGAGGTGAGAACATAGCGAGGATCGAGTCGGGGTATGGAATGAAGGTTCTAGAGAGAGTTGTTTAGTAGTCCTCACCATTTTGTAAAATAATGTATCAATAATTATGATGGAGATTTATTTGCATGTGAATATTGTCTAGGCGGCAATGAATGATATATTTAAACTCACAGTATGTATTATGCAGATTTCACACGACATTTGTATTATTGAAGTTGTAGTTATTTCTGTACCATGTATTTGGCGACTCAGAATGGGTTGGGTGGAATGGACCTATTTTGGGGGTGTCACACTCTACTTTCACTTTATTACTTGTTGACCACGTACACTTGCGTGTTGTGCGTAATTAGATTTTACCCAACAAGTTTTTGGAAAAAGAAAGTGCAAGAAGGTGCTATTCCGGAAGCAAGAATTGATGAAGAAGGAATACTTCGAGTCAACTCCAGACTTTGTGTTCCTAACGATTACGGCATGTATAAAATCATGATGGAGGCACACAACACACCATTTGCAATCCATCATGGGAGTACCAAAATGTATCGTGATCTTTGACATACATTTTGGTGGAGCATGAGAGAGATAACCTTTATCTCAAGGTGTCTAACTTGTCAACGTGTCAAGGCGGAGCATCAAGTGCCAAAAGGTCCATTGCAACCACTTGAAATTCTAGAATAGAAATGGGAGAACATTACCATGGATTTCGTTACTGGTCTTCCCAAGGTTTCTCAAGCATATATATTCAATTTGGGTCATTGTTGATAGATTGACCAAGTCTGCTCATTTCTTACCTATACGAGAAACTTATACACTTGAACGTCTTGCTCGTATATACACAAATAAGATTGTAAGACTGCATGATATGCCAGTATCCATAGTTTCTGATCGAGACCCAAGATTCACTTCACGATTTTGGGTTAATTTGCAAAAAGCTATGGGCACAGATATACGATTTAGTTTGGCATACTATCCTTAAATGGATGGACAGTTGGAGAGGACTATTCAAACTCTTGAAGATCTATTAAGACTCCGTGTCCTTGACTTCAAAGAAAGTTGGGACAAGTTCTTGTCATTGGTGGAATTCTCCTATAATAATAGTTATCAAGCAAGTATTGGCATGGCCCCATTCGAGGCGTTGTATGGACGCAAGTGTCTTTCTCTAGTATGCTGGGACGAGGTGCGTGAAGCAACGTTGTTGGGACCAGAATTGGTACGTATGACTACAGAGAAGATTCAAATGATCCGGAAACGTATAATGACCTCACAAGTTTGACAAAAGAGTTATGCTGATCTTCATCGACAGGATGTGGAGTTCAATGTTGGAGATCATGTGTTGTTACATGTTGCTCCATGGAAGGGAGTTACGAGATTTGGAAAGAGAGGAAAGCTCAATCCTCGATTCATTGGCCCATTTGAAATCCTCGATCGAGTAGGAACTGTGGCCTATAGACTCGCCTTACCGCCAAGTATGTCTCGTGTTCATAACATTTTTCACGTATCCATGTTACGTAAATATGTAGAAGACCCGAACCACATTATTGAGTTAGAACCAGACAAAATAGAGGAAGATTTAACGTATGAAGAGGTACCTGTTAAAATCTTGGATAAAAAGGAATATATTCTACGCTCCAAGGTTATACCTCAAGTCAAAGTTTTGTGGAGAAACCACGATATTAAGGAAATGACCTGGGAGTTAGAATCTGAAATGAAATCAAGGTATCCTCACCTCTTCGTCATACCCAGTATGTACCCTAATTTCGAGGGCAAAATTTCATAAGAAGGAGAGGTTGTAAGACCACAACTTTTATGAATAAAGATGAATTTTTCTATAATTATTATTTTTGAATATTATGGAGTGATTTTGATATAATGTTATAGTTGTGGGTAATATTTATAAATTTTGTAAAGTATGCAAGTTGTTATAAAATATTCGATTGGTCGGGGAATATTCGTTTTAACAGGGAATATCCGTACGACGACACAATCATTAGTTGACCCCACAACGAAATTATTGTCGGAATGAGAAAATGACAGAAATATCTTTTTATAAAAATAACGACGGAAGTTTTACCGTTAAACTGTTGAAATACTTGGTGGTAAAAGTACAGTAATACGCGTGGTTGCATAGTAGCACATGATATTGATTATTGATGCTTACGTGAGAAGTCACTCAGTTTTATTCAATTATTGCCACAGTAATTGCTGCATGGTATCTCAAGTTATTTGATTCAATTATTGTCAATATTTTTATATTATTAAATCAATAATTGAGACGACAAAGTTATTCATATTATTATTTGAAATAATGATGATGTCTAGAAAGTTCTGTAGAGGAGAAGTTTGGTCACCTAATTGCGCGCCAATAGGGAGAAATCCTTATCGGAAAGCCCCCTCTTTCCTGGGAACGATCTGGTTGTTAAATATTGTGAATTATAATAATGATGATAAATGTTGTTAAAAATATTGAGGGGATATGTTTATGAAGTATTTGTTATAAGTTTGGCTTATTATTTGGACCCCCACTTACCCATTTTTCAAAATAAATGGTAGAAAGTTATTCGGTATATTTTTATATAATAAAGGTGGGGCCACATGTGGGTCCCATGAGTGGAAGAAATGATTTTTGAAATGGGGGGGGAAGAGTATCGTAAGGGGAGGAATATATATATATATATATATATATATATATATATATATATATATATATATATATATAAGTATGTGATGTGTATATATATATATATATATATACGTGTGTGTGAGTGGAAAGTGGTGGGTGAAAGTGATAGGTGTAAGTTGTGTGTGTGTGTGTGTGTGATAGTGAAATGTGTAAGATGTGTGTGTGTGTGTGTGTGATAGTGAAAGGTGTAAGGTGTGTATGTGTGTAATGGGTGGTGGTGGGTGATAATGATAGTGATAGGTGGGTGTATGGCATTGAAAAATTAGTCTGTGATGTTTCTTAACACATCCGTGAATCACAAATTAATTTCGCCCGTGAATTGATTTCGTATAAAAGTACTGTGCGTCTGTGATTTTTTTTTCTTTCAAATAGTATCCTTCCATTCTCCTATAAATAGGATGCTTAGTTAGTGTTAGTTCACAGTAGGCACATAATAGATCTAGAAGGGGGGGGGTTGAATAGATCATTTTAATTTCAAATACTTTTCTCATTTATTTGTAGTGCTAATGATCTAGCATATGACAATCATAAGAATCTTTTGAAGCACAACGGAATAAGTAAAAGATCTCTTTCATTGATATATTCGTAATTATACATACATTGTTCTTAGAGTTAGTTCAGTGGTAAGTAGTTTGTTGGGTAAAATCTAGTTATGCACAACACACAAGTATACATGGTCAACAAGTAATAAAGTGAAAGTAGAGTATCATTCCCATGAGGAAGTTTTTAATAAAAATCACCAAGTACTAACCCATAACCAATTCAATCTTATTTAAACAAATGAATTTCAAATTATATAATTAAACTACTATTAAATTCCACTAGTTAAATTAAGATTACGGAGATTTAAGATCACAACTTCACTTATTGCTTCATTTAAGTTAACACACTTCTCATCAATTATTCTCTATCATGAATTGTTAATCAAGAACACTAAAGCAGATAAAACCATCTCTCGATGCATAATACCCATACTCACTTAAATCCACATATGGTAGAATTAAGCAAGACTCCCTAATTAACTAATCCACTATATCTCTATGTGAATTACAATTAAAAAGGATTTAAAGCACAAGTTCTCTATAAGATTACATATGGCGTAAAGGCATATCTCTATCCTAAACATGAATTATGAATTCCATCTATGCAGAAATCACAACCACATGCTATCATGATAAGATCTAAATTAATACTTCATCTCTCGAGTTCATATAAATTATCACGGTAATTGTTAGCTAGGCAATTAAGCAATTAAGTCCAAATCACAATAGACAATCCTCACGATAGAACATAATAATTGATAGCGAAGCATATTAAAATAAACTACACAAGAAGATCCATCGTAATCTTAAATAAAGAATTAGTTCATTGAATTAAAACTAAGAATCCACAATTGAATAATCATTAAAACACAAAGATAAAAGAAGATTAGCAGATAGAATCTATTGTTTGTAGATTTGATGCTCTCTCCTTGCTCCTACTTTGAATCATCAATGGTCTCCAAGTTGCTTCAATCTCCAAATCTCATAAGAACTAGTGTTTTGATATAATCTACTCTACTCTAATCTAATGGAATCCTCCTTCTCTTCCTCTAATCCTTGTGATTCTCCTCCTTTTATAAGTCTCTTTACACGTCTTTAAGTCCTCTTGGAAGTCCTTGAGTCAATCGGATCAAAATAATCCTTCTCGAACTCAAATTTGGACAAAAACCGAGTTTTCTACGCGTATCCCCGCCCCGGCGGGGGTTTATACACTAAATAGGGCCGCCCCGTCTGGCTATGGAACTATTTTGTAGCTCAGTATACCTCATTTTGAGGAGAAAGTTTTGTGAAGGAAAACCCACTTTACCGGAGTCCTTTTTCTGCTCTGACGTCCTTTGGGAAAACGGCCATAACATTTGATCCAGGAAGAGTTACGAGGCCTGCCACCTATCAAATCGAAGATATCGACGATCTTTACAACTTTTATTCTTTAAGAATTGAGAAATAACAAATGGATGAAGGTCGAAATTGGGATAGAAGTGACTGCTATGCAAATGGCCACCCAAAACAGTGAAGTTCAACGTCCGTTGGTACAAATGTCATAACTCTTGCATCCAAACTCCGATCGGAATGATTTAAGTTGTTCTGGAAAGCTAAGAGAAGCTCTACAATGTAGTCCAAGTTCCAAGCCAAGAACATGAAATGAACATGGATGCCCAAACGATATCTGTATTATTTTTCTTTGCGATTTCATACCAATTCTTTGCAATCACAGCTCCCAAGCATATAATCTACAAAACGAACACAAAATGCATGAAAAGTAACTAAAAAACATGAGATTAAGCAACTAATTCAAGTAAAAGATACCGAATAAGTAGGTATAAAACCTACTTATCATAGTTAATACATGCATAACAGTTATAGCAGTGAAGTACATAATGTAAATGACATAAAGTAAAAGACACAAGGGATTTTAAGTGGTTCAGAGACTGAAGCTCCTAATCCACTCTTCTGCTTTCAACTAGTAGGATTTCCACTAAGGAAGGGCAGCACCCTGAATCACTAAGATTCCTTCAAGGCCTGCAGCCTTGGAACTTCAGTTCACTAAGAACTCTTCAAGGCCAGCAGCCTTGGAACTTTTCTAGTTGCCTAGGAACTTTTCAATCCCATTAGGCTTGGAACTTCATTTAGTCCCTCCGGACAAGGACCCCTCAGGCCCTGGCTTCTTGTTGATGTTGATGTTGTTGTTGTTGCTGCTGAGCTGCTAAGTTGTCCCTTAAGATCTTCATCTCTGAATGCTTAGCAGCTTGACGTGATCATCCTTGAGGTGCAGTTGAGTGTTGCATGATGCTCAGCTTCTTCAGATAGTCAACCACTTCTGATGATCCCTTGTTGAACTGCAGTGAAGATCATTCTTCTTGATACTTGATGGATGCACATGATGAGTTTCTAAGATGACTGTAGGCTCTTCTGTTAGATACTTAAAAACTTTCACATGCTTGACAGCATGATGACATTGGTGACCTTCTTCCTTAAAACTTGATGCCTTCTCATGATGGACTTGCTAAGATGACTGTAAGCTCTTCTCTCTGGTACTTAGAGTCTTCCCATGATAGACATCAAGATTACATTGATGCTCTTCTTTCTCTTGGCAGTTCAGAACACTCTTTTTGTAGTAGAACTATCACATCTACTTCTTACTTTGTTTATCTCCAGGTGTTCTTGGTGGATCGTAGAGTGAGCTTTCAGACCTTCATTGGTCACTAACTATTTTACGTTATTTAGATTGGTCCAGCATTTCTCCAATCTCAGCAACTTCAGCAATCATCAACAACTCTTGATCGTTGAAGCTCTGACTTATTTATACTCCTTCCCAATCTTCCCGTTGGTATATAGCCGTTGAAAGGTATTTGAATTACTTCGCAGATCTCGAGTTATTTGAGGTAGACTGCAGATATGACATGACATAACTTTCTGACACTGCAATTACTGTTTCACCTACCTTGTCAGAGATGTCACTTTGATGTCTCGGGCAGGTAGTTAACTTTCTTTCCTCCTTCTGATTTCTCGATCAGAGGTTGTCCTTTTACATCGATGCTCTCAATAAGCTTTGTTCGAATATCAATCTTCAGATTGAACCATTGCCAATGCTTTAATCTTTAGACGACCGAACTCTACGATTCTGATGCATATCTTCTTGGACCTGATCGTAGTGTCTTGTTGAATGTTACTCCTTGACAGGTTGAGACAACACTACGATCCTGAAGAGTGTTGATTGGATCTTCAATGTAGAACACCTGTTCTTTCTTTTGTGCAGTGCTTCAACACTTCTGTTTGCTTCGACTAATCTCAGATACTGATGGCTTGACTCCTTGTTCTGACCCATTCTGAAGAGCAAGACACTTCATATTTGTGGCGTGTCCAGCTCATTATCTCTTTGTGATCTCACGTTCACTTATCATCAATGGACTGACCCAATACTTAATCACTTTATTCTTCATAGGCTGAACAATATCTTTGTGTACACTCCATCAGTTCCTTCTTTGTTTGGAAAATACTATGATCCTGGTTAATCCCAAGATCGTTGTCTTCTGTTCACTTGACAGCTACTACACTTGCTGACATTCCTTAGTTAGTTACTTTGATTGAAGTCTTCTTCTGATCAACTTGTGGAAGAATTCAACTTGAATGACTTCACAACTCAATCTGAATGCTGATTGGGTTGGTGCTTAGATCTTCTCTTAGCTTGCATGCCATTCGTTGAGTGCTCTCTAGTTTCCTTCATGTTGGATGTAACTTTGCAGCTTAGACTAGAGGCTTCATACTTTGGATATTCTAGGAGTGCTCATTTGTTGAGAATCGTGTTTGCTCTTCGATTCTGCTTTGGCGTTGTGAGCACATCTGTTGAGGCCTTAGTTCTGCACTCTACGATTCAGCTTTGGCTGTGGAGACACTACGACTCCAAGATCAGATCTTGACACTCTATGATTTCTGTCGTTATGCTTGTTGTCTTCATCTGATCTTGCTCGACTATGATCTCTGCCTCTGATATGATCAGTAGACTCTATGACTCCAAGTGTAGTCTACGATTCTTGACTTGGCTTCGGCAGATGCTCGGTCGGCTCGTAGATAGGCTGTCTCTACAATTCTGAACATGACTTCCTCAGCAGACTACGGCTCTGAGGAAGTTCTTCTAGACACACTACGATCCTTCCTCGTCTCTCCTGGCAGTCTACGAACTCCGAGATATACTATCTTGCGGACTACGATTCTGCCTTGATAGCTCTCGAGTTTTCCTTGACTCTCCTGGTAGGCTTTAATTTCTGGTGCAGTGCTCGATGATCAAACAAACCTATCTATTACATTATAAGATCAACCTAACAAGCTTGATCTTTCTACATTTATAGTCCTTGTACATCATTTCTTTTTAAGGACTTTACAAAGCTGTTTTGCTTATGTAGGATCAACCTAACACATTTGATCAATTCATTCTATGTTCTTGTACATATGTTCCTATTATCTATCAAAGGCCTTTACATATTTTCTTTATGCAACCATACTTGCATATTCATATATATATATATATATATATATATATATATATCATAATCAAATCATATATAAAATAGGAATATCATTCACATGCTTATTCTTGACAATCTCCCCCTATTTTTTTATGACAAAAACAATAAGTGCATATGCATGTTATGAATGAATCTTATATACAGTGAACATCTGTATTTCTAAAACAGATAATCATGAATGTCATTGATAATAATATGGAATTTCATAAGCTATGATACTTTACATCCTAGATCCAGAACATACCTAATTAGTTAGAGATGTACCTCTTTGGCTCCATGTGTGTTTCCAGGATGTCAGTTGATTGGTTACTTATCTGCTTGATCTCTTTGCTCTTACTCCCCTTGGGACTCATGCTCTTCTTCTTTTTCTGGCTCCCCCTCAAACTCTGCATTCATAAGTTCATCATCCTTTGGCTCCCCCTCAGATGATGATTCAGCTTGTGCTGCTGCTATCTTCTTCTTAGCCTTCTTGTCTTCTTTGTTTCTCTTCTCCTTGCTCCTCCTTGATTGCTTCTTTCTATGTCTCTTTTCCTTCCCCTTTTTGTCATTAATCACTTGTGAAAGCTACTCCATGTTGGACATAAGTTGCTCCATCAGATAAGAGGAGTTACCAACCTCAATCTTGAGTTCTTGTTGGCTCAGCTCAAGTTACAAAGAGAAAGACTGATTCAGATTGTCAATCTTGTCAAAGAGGGCTTGGACTTGCTCTTCATTAGCCTTCTGTGCTCGTAAAGCTTCTGCCTTCTAATCATTCATAGCCTTTAGATAGATTTGATCTCTCTCTTTACTTTTGAGAGATATATCAGATATAGTGGCTTGAAGTCTGTCTTGAGGTGCATTGTCTCTTGCTTCGGTCAACATCTTTGACTTTTCAGTGATGAGAGACATCTTCTCATCCATCTCATCAGAATTCTCTAGTAACTCCTGCTCCGTAGGAGTTTGGTCATGTGGTTGGGCAGCCTCTTGTTGAACACCAGATTGAACTCTACGATTTTCATTCTTAGACAGATTTTTAAAAATAGTGAGAATCTAAAAAATCGTTGAGTGCCAATCGTTGTTGGAGGATGAAGGCATGTCGGACAACTGTGCTTGAGCAGAGGGAAGCTCTTCAAACTAAACTTGATCATTTTCAGTGATAGAGAGAAGGGACTCTACGATCGTGTCCTTGGTCATGATCTTTCTATCGTCAGAACCCAGTCTACGATCATAGGGAATATAATATTTGCCAGCATGTCGGTAGACTTTGTAATGAGGTTGGTCTTTGATCATCATGGTTGCAAACTTCTTTACCCTTGGGAAGTTCTGAGACACCAGTTCCAGATTCAAAAACTGTGAGTAACACTAGCTGAAGTAACACCTCTTTTTGATTTGGACCTGATCGTAGTGTCTTGTTGAATGTTGCTCCTTGATAGGTTGAGAGAATACTACGATCCTGAAGAGTGTTGATTGGATCTTCAATGTATAACACCTCTTTTTTTTGTGCAGTGCTTCAACACTCCTGTTTGCTTTGACTGCTCTCAAATACTGATGGCTTGACTACTTGTTCTGACCCCTTCTGAAGAGCAAGACACTTCGAATTTGTGGCATGTCTAGCTCACTTTCTCCTTGTGATCTCCCATTCACTTATCATTAATGGACTGACCCAATGCTTAAACACTTTAGCCTTGTGCTTCATAGGCTGACTAGTATCTTTGTGTACACTCCATCAGTTCCTTCTTTGTTTGGCAAACACTACGATCCTGGTTAATCCCAAGATCGTTGTCTTCTATTCACTTGACAGCTACTGCACTTGCTGACTTTTCTTAGTCAGTTACTTTGATTGAAGTCTTCTTCTGATCAACTTGTGGAAGACTTCAACTTGAATGGCTTCACAACTCAATCTGAATACTGATTGGGTTGGTGCTTAGATCTTCTGTTAGCTTGCATGCCATTCATTGAGTGCTCTATGGTTTCCTTCAGGTTGGATCTAACTTTGCAGCTTAGACCAGAGGCTTCATACTTTGGATATTCTGGGAGTGCTCATTTATTGAGAATCGTGTTTGTTCTACGATTCTGCCTTGGCGTTGTGAGCACATTTGTTGAGGCCTTAGTTTTGCATTCTATGATTCAATTTTGGCTGTGCAGACACTACGACTTCGAGATCAGATCTTGACACTCTACGATTTATGTTGTTATGCTTGTTATCTTCATCTGATCTTGCTCGACTACGATCTCTACCTCTGATATGATCAGTAGACTCTACGACTCCAAGTGTAGCCTACGATTCTTGACTTGGCTTTGGCAGATGCTCGGTCGGCTCGTAGACAGGCTGTCTCTACGATTCTGAACATGACTTCCTCAGCAGACTACGACTCTGAAGAAGTTCTTTTCGACACACTATGATCCTTCCTCGTCTCTCCTTGCAGTCTACGAACTCCGAGATCTACTATCTTGCAGACTATGATTTTGCCTTGATAGCTCTCGAGTTTTCCTTGACTCTCCTGGCAGACTTCGATTTTTGGTGCAGTGCTCGATGATCAGACAAGCCTATCTATTACATTATAAGATCAACCTAACAAGCTTGATCTTTCTACATTTATAGTCCTTGTACATCATTTCTTTTTAAGGACTTTACAAAGCTTTTTTACTTATGTAGGATCAACATAACACATTTGATAAATTCATTCTAAGTCCTTGTACATATGTTCCTATTATCTATTAAAGGAATTTACAACTTTTCTTGATGTAAGCATACTTGCATATTCATTCATATATATCATAATCAAATCATATATAAAATAGGAATATCATTCACATGCTTATTCCTGACAGTTAGAATTAAAAATCACACCAGAATCAGAGAATTCTTCTTCTATAATATTGAGCGTATTTCTTTCGAGTTTTAGAAAGCTTTGAGCGTAGAAAATAGTACAAGTTTTCTTCAAGAATATCCCCGCCCTACCAGTCAGAAGTACTCTCTTTTAAGGTAAGGGATATTATTTTTATTCAGTATTCATTTTGTTAAGTCTTGGCTTCTATACTCCATGAAATTAGTAGAATATCCTTGATATTTGCGCTTCATCTAGTATCTTTTCATGAAAATATTATTCTAAGCATTCTTGATAAGTTTTAACCTTTTTATGCCGGAGTACTATTCATGGGGTACTATTCCCGAATTACTATTCACGGGATACTATGCACTCAGTTACTATTCACCCGGGGCACTATTTATGACAAAAAAATTGATTGCTTTTCAGTCCAAATCATTTTTGATATAATATTATTCCTGAATTTTACTCCACAAAGCAGTATCATGTTGACAATTTGGACGTTATTGAATTCTGGATAAATTAAATTATAAATCTTTAGAAATTTATCCTTTGCTTTCTTTTAATTGAATTCTTATATCATTGTAAGGATTTAAATCCACAGATGCATAATACCACCTCTCGATGCATAATACCCATACTCACTTAAATCCACAGATGATAGAATTAAGCAAGACACCATAATTAACTAATCCACTATATCTCTATGTGAATTACAATTAAAAAGGATTTAAAGCAAAAGTTCTCTATAAGATTACATATGGCGTAAAGGCATATCTCTATCCTAAACACAAATCATAAATTCCATCTATGTAGAAATCACAAACACATGCTATCATGATAAGATCTAAATCAATACTTCATCTCTCGAGTTCATATAGATTATCATGGTAATTGTTAGCTAGACAATTAAGCAATTAAGTCCAAATCACAATAGACAATCCTCACGATATAATATAATAATTAATAGCGAAGCATATTAAAATAAACTACACAATAAGATCCATTGTAATATCAAACAAAGAATTAGTCATGATTATTGAATTAAAACTAAGAATCCACAATTAAATAATCATTAAAAGACAAAGATAGATGAAGATAAGAAGATAGAATCTATTGTCTGTAGATTTGATGCTCCCTCCTTGCTCGTACTTTGAATCTTCAATGGTCTCCAAGTTGCGTCAATCTCCAAATCTAATAAGAACTAGTGTTTTTGATCTAATTTACTCTAATCTAATCTAATTGAGTCCTCTATCTAGTCTCCCATCTCGTTAATCCTTGTGATTCTCCCCCTTTTATAAGTCTCTTTACATGTCTTTAAGTCATCTTGGAAGTCCTCTTGGAAGTCCATGAGTCAATTGGATCGAAACAATCCTTCCCGGACTCAACTTTGACCAAAATTCGCATTTTCTGGGCATACCCCCGCCCCGACAGGCTAGGGGCCTGTTTTGTGCCTTGAATACCAATCCCGAAGGCGGTTTTGTGAAGGAAACTTTTCTGCTCTGATGTCCTTTAGGAAAATGGCCATAACGTTTGATCCGGGAAGAGTTACGAGGCCTGCCACCTATCAAATCGAAGATATCGACGAGATTTACAACTTGCATTCTTTGAGGATTGAGAAATAACGTCTGGATGAAGGTCGAAATTGGGCTGGAAGTGACTTCTATGCAAATGGTGTGACGAACGAGATTTTTATAAATTAATTTTAATATTTATTGGATTAAATAAATATTTTTGATGATTTAATTATTAGATTAAATAATTAATTGATGAAATTGTGATAGATTAATTTAATTATATGTGTTATATTTATTAAATTAATGTAGAAAATTTTATTATTCAAAGTATGTAATTATGTGAGTTTATTAAATTAAAAGAAATATTTAATAAGCCTAATATAATTTTATAATTAATGAGAAAATTAATTATATGACTATGTGAATTAATGAGAAATTATTATATTTTATTCAAATTAAATTAAATAATATAATTGAGTTATTGTATAATTGGATGTGACATGTTTTAAACTATAGTATAAGAGATTTATTAAATTAAATGATTTTGAAACCTATTCTTGTTAGCCAAACAAGGCCCTAAAGGGAGTTATTAGCAGTTACCCATGATTGGGTTAACTGACCTTAATGCGCGTCAGTTCCTTTTCCTTTATTATATTATACGTATTCTTTCTTTTTCATTTTTTTTCTAAGTCTAGAAAATAAATAGAGAAAGGTTGAGAGTTCACAGAGAGAAATTGTGAGAGTGTAATCAACAAGTATTTGTGAAAGGATCATCATTGATCATCCCTTCTAATATATACTCTGGGTAATTTCTCCAAACCAATTTCTATTTTACGTATTTAAGATTTCATGAAAATGGCTTTCAAAGCTTTTGTAAAGTCTCTGTAATTAGGAAATGGTATGATTATGAGTTTATGTATGTGTTAAATGTTACCATATCGTATTTGATTATATATATATATTATGTAGACCATATCATCAGTATCATAAAACATGTTGCATATGTTGCTCAAAACTTACAGAGTATAGAATATGGCCATATGGCCTTATACGTGATTTTAATATGTCAAACATAAATGTTTTTATAAAATTCCCACTCTTATTTGATTATGCATATTGATGCGAAGAGACCAAACCTTAAATGAACGGATTCTGTGTTATAACGAATTCGTAGTATTAATTTTCATGATTTATGTTCAAAACCTTCAAGAACATCAAGAACAGTGAATTTTACATATTTTAATTCTATAATTATGTGTTTTAATGGGTTAAAATCATTATATAAATGTTGGGTAATGATTATGCATGAATTATATCATGTGGGTATGTCTAAACTCGTGTAGAAAATAAGAAATTCGTAGAAATTGGTATGTTACTGCGATTTTTCATGACTCGCAAATTCTACAATTAATCGCAACCATGGCCATGGCAATTACCGCCTACTTAATTCCCATGTGCATGGCATTGGTCTCAAGTCAGTAAGCGCCATGGCGCCAATATGTATTGTAACTAAGAATAAAGCAGTGATGTGCCTTGTGACCACTCTCGAATATTCAGAAATGAATTTTTAAAGTGTTAAGTCTAGCAATGTTGTATGAATCTAATTTAATAAACATAGAAATATGTTAGAAGTCTAATGGGATGTTAAAATAGATGCTTAACATGTAAATAACAAAATTGCATGTGGATTGAATTATTGAATACATAATTAGCTTGTCATTCGTGAAGTGCAAATTATGTGACAATGTAGTAAATTGACTAAGTATTGTCATATTCAAGTTAGACAAAAAGAATGAACGTTTGATGATTAGTTATGTTATAATTAACTATAGTTGTGAATAGAAATGATATGTAGGATTAAATTCAAGGAACATGTTTAATTAACGTGTAATCTACGCACGAAGCAAGTTTCCTAACTCTACTTGTTATCGTTGTTCAAGTTTATTATTTACCTCGAGTAAATTCTCATTACTAGTATTCAAGTTCGAATTATTATATTAAAGATTGATTATCTTTTCAAAGTATGATTCTGTTATACAATATTTGTTCTATTGTATACTTCTTGAGATTATTATTCAATTTGAATATCATTATTGTTGAACCTTGTTAGACTAGTGAACCTTATTGATTCAACTAGTCCATAGTTGATGAACGTTCTAAATTTCAGAACCGTTATTAAATTATCCAAACCAAACTTCCTTTGGTGCGGACTCTGATGTCAAACTGAGATGAACAACCCTGTATAGGGACTATTTATGTGTTAGCGTTAAGATATTGTGCACAGTATGGTACTAAGGGCTGATCCCCTTAAGTACGAGAAGAAGAGCCCATAGTCTTATGACTGTTAAAGGTTTCAAGTATAACCCTTGATAACCTAGGACATATTTCAAGGTCTTATGACCCTCAAAAATATTTGGATTCTTGTTATTCATTCTTGATTCAAAAGTTGAGCTTTTATGTAAGACCCCAACTTTTATGAATAAAGAATAATTTTCTCGAAATATATTTTCAAATATTATGGTGTAGATTTGATATAATGTTATAGTTGTGGGTAATATTTACAAATTTTGCAAAGTAAGCAAGTGGTTATATAATATTCGATTGGTTGGGGACTATTCGTTTTAACAAGGAATATTCGTACGGCGGCACAATCATTGGTGGACCCCACAACGGAAGTATTGTCGTAGTTAGAAAATGACAAAAATATCTTTCTATAAAAATAACGGCGGATGTGTTACCGTTAAAACTATTGAACTACTCGGTAGTAAGTACAGTAATACGCGTGGTTGCATAGTAGCACACGGTATTGATTATTGATTCTTACGCGAGAAGTCACTCAGTTATACTCAATTATTGCTACAGTAATTGCTGCATCATATCTCTCATATTATTGATTCAATTATTGTTACAGTATCATCTGCATAATATGTTATATTATTAAATCAATAATTGAGACGACAAAGTTATTCATATTATTATTTGCAATATTGACAATGTCTAGAAGTTCTGTCAAGGAGAGGTTTGGTCACCTAATTGCACGCCAATAAGGAGAAATCCTTATCGAAAATCCCCCTCTTTCCTGGGAACGACCTGGTTGTTAAATATTGTGAATTATAATATTAATGATGAATAAGTTCGTGTTGATTAAAGATGAATTTCATAGTTCCATTGTGTTGGACTTATTTGTGTTAGTATAATTGATGTCTGGAGGTTATATTGTTCAATCGGGTATTCGGGACACTTTTCGTGTCAAAGTACTATTCACGAGTTACTATTCACGAGTTACTCTTCACGGGGTACTATTCACCCGTAAGATATATTTCTTTTCGGTCCAAATCATTTTTGGGTACAATATTATTCCATGAGGAGATGTGCTAATTTTTCAGACCGTTGGTTGAAGATATAATAGTCAACCAATATGGACCGCTGGTGGAAAGTATAATAGTAAATCAATATGGATCGCTGGTTTAAAGTTTTAATAGTAAATCATTATGGACCGTTGCTTTAAGTTTTAATAGTAAACCAATATGGACCGTCCGTTTAAAAGTAAATCAATCTGGACCGTTCATGAATTAGTTACTATTCAGTCCATTCTCCTATAAATAGAAGCTCATTCCTTCATTATTTCTTACGAATTCATTGAAACTCTAGAGAGAGAAACTATAGAGAGAAATAAGAAAAGTATTCTTCTACTTCACTACTTCAGTATTCAGTTTTTCTAAGGTAGGGAATATTATTTGTTGTACTCGTAAGGGGTATTCTTTCTTATTCATGAAGAGAACTTCTGTTATTCCATTCTTTATTATTCTATTGGAATAACCTGTATACGCGGGATACCCTATACTTGGTGAAATTCTTTTGTTATTCCATTCTTATTATTCTGTTGGAATAACCTGTTTATGCGAAGTACCTCATACATGGTGAAATTTTTTTAATATTTCGTTCTTTATTATTCGTCTGTAATATCCCGCATGCATGCGTTTAAGTCGGACTCGGTTCCATTATTTATTATTCTCAGAATATCACGTCTCGTGCGTTCTACGGGACCTAGTTCCATTATTTATTATTCTCATTTAATATCCTCGCTCAGGCGCTTCTGTGGGACTGGTTCCATTATTTATTATTCTGTTGAATAACCTGCTTGGCAATATCGCACGCATGGTGAATCCTTCATTATTCCATTCTTTATTATTCATTTGGAATAACTTTTATACATGTGGATTACCATATACATGGTGAATGATCCTGTATATTCATTCCTTATTAAATTGTGGAAATGATGCAGATCGTGGATTACTGCATGGCGGGTGAAAATCCATTTGCGCTTCATATATTATATTATACTTAGTTGGTTAAAGCTTTGGCTTCACATACTCCATGAAATTAGTGGAATATCCTTAGTATTTGCGCTTCATCCAAAGATCTTTTCATGCAAATATTCCTCTGAGTATTCTTGAATTTTACTTTGCAAAGCAAGCGATATCATGTTGACAATTTGGGCGTTATTGAGTTCGTGGATAAATTAACTTATAAATCTTTAAAATTTATTCTTGAACCTATTTTATTGAATTGTCATCATCCTCATGCTTATATTATGTTGAAAGTCATCTTTGGTTTACGTGCATAGATGGACTTGGTATGATTATGACTAGAGATTATTCGGTATAATCATGACCGTAATGTGACGAATGATGTGGTAAAAGTCCTCATTGGCCTGTGGTTCATTGGTGGACAGTTATTGGTATGATTATGACCAGGGATTATTCGATATAGTCATGACCATTGATGATTACATGAATATCCTTGGCCGTGGAGCAGGGATGATTAGATTTTATTTATTAAGCTGAGTCTCAGCGATAAAGTTGATGAACAACTTTTTAAATCATAGAAGACAATAGATTTTATACTTTATTTGACTCTTCTAATGGATTGCTTATTCCGCTGCAGTTTTTGATCTAAAACTTGTTGTCTATTATTACTGTTGAAGGCTATTGATAATTTATTCTGCATTATCTTAGTCATAATATTTCTTACTGGGCTAGTTGAGCTCACCCTTTTTTTCACTATTCTCTTCAAGAAATGAGAACGTAGCTGGGACTAGTCGGGGAACAGAGTGATGGTCCTAGATGGTGCATTAGTAGTCCTCACTATTCTTTAAAATAGTGTGATAATAAATGTAATGAGGACTCCATTAAGTGTGGATATTGTCTAGATGACAATATTTGTATTAAAACACACAGCCTATGTTTGGTCGTATTTTACACGACTATTGTATATTTAAGGTTGTATTTGTATTCTGTACCTTGTATCTGGCGACCCATAATGGGTGATGTATACCTATTTTGGGGGCGTCATATTTTATTTCAGAATTCTTTGATTCACTCGCATGTTATTATACATTATTATTTCATTATTTTACTTGTGGGCAATAGTGCTCACTCTTGCGTAATAATAACATTGCAGTTAAGAATGAAAGGTCCGACGAGCCTTCTACTAGCAAAGGCAAGGGCAAGATTAACAAGTGATGAAGACTTGTTGTTTTATATGATGATGTATTTACATTTTAAGACTTAAGTTAATGATGTTGTTTAAGACTTATTTGTTTATGTTTACATTACATGATGTTTAAGGTTAGTATGATCCGGGATTATGTTTATTATTCAGATGTTGTAACCCTATAAGGGGAAGATTTATTTCTATCTATTGCATGGTTTGCATTTATTATGGGTAGATAGATAGATGATATTTGTACAGTGAACACCAAATCCCGTGGAATCGAAGTACCTGGTTTTGGGGGTGTCACAAATGGCCACCCAAAACAGTAACGTTCAACATCCGTTGGTACAAATGTCATAACTCTTGCATCCGAACTTCGATTGGAATGATTCAAGATGTTCCGAAAAGCTAAGAAGAAGCTCTACAATGTAATCCAAGATCCAAACCAAGAACATGAAATGAACAAGAAAGCCCAAACGATGTTCAGATTGCTTTTCTTTGCGATTTCATACCAATTCTTTCCGATTTCAACTCCCAAGCATATAATCTACAAAACGAACACAAAATGCATGAAAAGTAACTAAGAAACATGAGATTAAGTAATTAATTCAAGTAATATATACTGGATAAGTAGGTATAAAACATACTTATCAGTATTCGAGGCATTTTTTATGCCGGGGTACTATTTATGGGGTACTATTCCCGAAGTACTATTCACGACAAAAATTGATTTCTTTTCTGTCAAAGATTATTTTTGATACATGAATATTATTCTTGAATTTTACTCCACAAAGCAGTATCATGTTGACAATTTGGATATTTTTAAACTCTAGATAAAATTAAAAGTCTTTAATATTTATCCTTGATCTCGTTTGATTGAATTCTTATATCATTGTCATCATCCTCATGCTTATATTACGATAAAAATCATATGTGGCTTACGTGCGTAGATGTACTATTGATTGGTATGATTATGACCAGGGATTATTCGGTATAATCATGACCGTAATGTTAAAAATGATGTGGTAAAAGTCCTCATTAGCCCGTAGTGCATTGATGGACAGTTGTTGGTATGATCATGACCATTGATGATTACATGAATATCCTTAGCCCGTAGTGCAGGGATGATTCAATAATGTGGTTTATATATTAAGCTGCGTCTCAGCGATAAAGTTGATGAAAAACTTTTTAAGTAATAGAAGATAGTAGATATCATGCTCTACTTGACTCTTCTAATGGATTGCTTGTTCCGCTGCAGTTAAACTTGATGTTTATTATATTTTATCAGTTTAACACTGTTGAAGGCTAAGGATAATTTATTATGCATTATCTTAGTCATAATATTATTTACTGGTCTAGTTGAGCTCACCCTTTTGCTTTCATTGTTCTCTTCAGGAAATGAGAACGTAGTCAGGACTAGTCGGGGAACAGAGTGACTGTCCGAGATGGTGGCTTTAGTAGTCCTCACTATTTTATGAAATAGTGTGATAATAAATGTAATGAGGACTTCATTTGAGTTTGAATATTGTCTATGAGACAATATTTGTGTAAAAATTCTAAGCTACGCTCTTGTTTTATTGTATAAAAGAAGTTTGTATTTGATTTATGTACCATGTATTTGGCGACTCAAGATGGGTGATGTATACCTATATTGGGGGCGTCACAGTTGGTATAAAAGCTTGGGGATATGATCCATGGCTAAGATGTGAGATTAGAACAAGGAGGGGAGAGATGGGAAATTCCATCGCTAGTATGACCTACCTAAGTTTATTTGGTATTTATTTGGTCGATCAGAGTATAGGGATAATATGTGACATGTCAATTAACCCTTATTTTGTAGCAGTATTTGAAAATGGCATCCAAAAATGTTGAGATAAGCAATGAAGCACATGAGACCGTTGAGTCACCAATGATCAATACCCAGGATAATGTGCATCAGGAAGACAATAATCCTCAGTAAAACAAAGAACACCGTCGGATGATAAACGATGGGATGTTCGAGAGGCTTTACTTAATTCATACAACATCGGTAGAGAGAGAGACTACGGTTCAAAATGCGGTGGAAACATCAGCAACTCTCTGGATGGTCACCGCTAAGTAGTTCAAGAGTTGGGACCACCGTAGTTTTTGGGAGAAACTAAAACCACTTAAGGCGAGACGTGGATAAAGCGAGATCACCAAGATATTTGATGTTTTGGGATGCTCGAGGAGCAAAAGGTTCCCTTGCCACCTTCATGTTGCGAGGAGAGGCGATTCACTGTGGGAATCGGTAAAATGTACTTTCGACTGCCAGATCAAGATGTCTTGGGAGAAGTTCCAAGAACCGTTCAACGACAAGTACTTTCTCGAAAGTATTCGTCACATGAAAGAGGTAGATTTCATCAAGCTAGAGCAAAACAATATGACCGTGTCGCAGTATGAAGCTAAGTTTACCGAGTTGTCCCGGTTTGCGTCCCACTTGGTTGATAATGAGGAGAGAAAGATGTGGATGTTTCTAAGAGGTTTGAAACCTGATATACGTCAATACCTCATTTCTCACAAACTTTGTTTATATCCAGATGTTATGAATATGGCTCAATTATTGGAGCGCGATAATGAGTCAGCTCAACCAAAAGGTAACGACCAACAACATGATAATAATCATACCGGTGGCAACTGCCATTGGATAATGATAACCATCGTGGAGGAAATTATCTTGCCATAAATGGTAACCACTTCGGTGGTAATCATGGGCAAGATAATAGAAGTGGAAATTTCAAAAAGAGCAAATTCAATAATGATGGAAAGACGTCAGCACCAGCACCTGTTGTTAAGGAAGGAGAACGACTGCCGGTTGTATGTTACAAATGCGGAGGGGAGGGACACATCAGTCCAAACTGTACGTAGCAGTCCAAAGCATGTTATAATTATGGAAGAGAAGGTCACCTATCCTGAATTTGTCATATACCGAAGTCAAGTCCAGCTGGGATGGAGGCATCAAAGGCCGTCCAAGACAAGACAAAATCGGTAGTTCAAGGAAGAGCGTTTTTCTTGAATTATCAAAAAGTGAGTAACCCGAACGAAGTTAGCACGGGTTAGTTAATTATAAATTCTTGCGAAGTCTATACCTTATTAAATACCAGTTCTACCCACCCTTTTATTTCTCCTACTTGCGCTCAACGTTTAAATTTAACTCTGGAGAAATTAGACTTTGACTTATTTGCTGAAACTCCGTTAGGAGAAACTTTCGTTACATCTACAGTTTATAAATCTTGCTTGATCCAAGTTGGCACCATCACATTACCTGTTGATCTATCTTATCTCTTTAAAGATACTAGCATTTGATGTGATTTTAGGAATTGATTGGCTAACTACTCATCATGCCAAAATTGATTATTTTCGTAAGGTTGTTAGTTTTTATATTCCTAACCAACCTGTTATGCAAATTCAAGCAACCAAACCACTAAAGTCAAACACTTTCATATCAAGCCTTAAAGTCATTCGTTTATTGAAAAACGGATGTCAAGCATTCTTAGCCCATGTCACAGATTTAAACAAAAATACGTCAGATTTGAATGATATTTCTATTGTTAATAAATTTCCTGATGTATTCCCTGAAGAACTTCTTACCCTACCCAGAGCATGAAATCAAATTTTGTATCGACCTTGAACCCGGTACAAAACCCTCAAATATTTCTTCACCCAGAACAAACGTAACATGCGACGAAGACGTTAGCTTGAGCTGTTGAAGATTACGATAATACGATTCAATATCATCCTAGAAAAGCGAACGTGGTAGCTGACGCATTGAGTAGAAGATCGTATGCATTTATGAGTGTGATATTGTTAACACAAAGACCCATTTCATATGACTTACAAATGATAGAGATAGAATTAAAGACTCTAGGGATCCACATGATGATGTCAAATAGTACGAGTAGAATCGATAAAGTTAAAGTCGTTCAAGCTACACACCAGAAACTGATGAATGTGAAGAAGGTTTAAGATGGCGTTATTCTAAAAGCAAGAATCGACGAAGAGAGTAAATCTCAACCCTAGACTTAATTGGGCCATTCGAAATCCTCGATCGAGTAAGATCTGTGGCCTATAGACTCGCTTTACCGCCAAGTATGTCACATGTTCGTAACGTTTTTCACGTATCAGTGTTACGTAAATATGTGGACGACCCGAACCACATTATTAGAACTAGATGAAATAGCAGAAGATTTAACGTATGAGGAGATACCTGTTAAAATGTTGGATACGAATGAATATATTCTACGCTCAAAGATTATACCTCAAGAGTTAGAATCTGACGAGGTATCATCATCTCTTCGACATACCAGGTACGTACGTAAATTTTGAGGGTGAAATTTCATAAGGAGGGGAGATTGTAAGACCCCAAATTTTATGAAATGAAAGTATTCAATTTTCTTATAATTATTATTTTATTTAGTAAATGGTTAAATTGATAAAGGTTAAAGTTAAGGGTGACATTTGAAAATTTTGCAAAGTAAGCAAGTTGATATAAAATATTCGTTGTGTTGGGGAATATTCGTTTTAACAGGGAATATTAGTACGACGGCACAATTATTGGTGGACCCCACAACAGAGGTACTGTCGTAGTTAGAAAATGACTGAAATATTTTTAAATTGTTGAACTACCCGGTAGTAAAAGAACAGTAATACGCGTGGTTGTATAGTAGCACACGGTATTGATTATTGATGTTTACGTGAGAAGTCACTCAGTTATACTCAATTATTGCTACAGTAATTGCTACATAGTATCTCACGTTATTTGATTCAATTATTGTCACATTATCATATGCATAATATTTTATATTACTAAATTAATAATTAAGACGAAAAAGTTATTCATATTATTATTTTCATATTGATGATGTCTAGAAAGTTCTGTCGAGGAGAGGTTTGGTCACCTAATTGCGCGCCAATAGGGAGAAATCCTTATCGGAAAGCCCCCTCTTTCTTGGGAATGATCTGGTTGTTAAATATTGTGAGTTATAATATTAATGATGAATAATTGTTAATAGATTAAAAATGTGTTTATTAAAGATAAGTGATTTGTGGTAAATATTTATTCAATTTTTGATATAAATAGAAGGGTTTGTTATGAGGTGTTTGTTATAAGTTTGTCTTATTATTCCATTAGGAGATGTGCTAATTTTTTAGACCGTTGGTTGAAGTTAAATCAATATAAATCGTTGGTGGAAAGTTATAATAGTAAATCAATATGGATCGCTGGTTTAAAGTTTTAATAGTAAATCAGTATGGACCGTTGCTTTAAGTTTTAATAGTAAATCAATATGGACCGTCCATTTAAAAGTAAATTACTATGGGCCGTTCATGAATTAGTTACTATTCAGTCCTTTTTTCCTATAAATAGAAGCTCATTCCTTCATTATTTCTTACAATTCACAAAGCTATACAGAGAGAAAATAAGAGAGAAAAAAGAGGAGTATTTTTCTACTACCCTACTTCAGTATCCAGTCTTCTTCTAAGGTAAGGAGTATTATTTATTTTATATTCGCTTACGATATTATTTTTCGTATTCGTAAGAAATATTATCTTCGTTCAATATTCGTAAGAGATATTATTTGTTATATTCGTAAGGGGTGCTATTTATTTCATATTTGCTTACGATATTATTTTTCGTATTCGTAAGGAATATTATCTTCGTTCACTATTCGAAAGGGATATTATTTGTTGTATTCGTCAGGGGTATTATTTCTTTCGTATTCATGAAGAGAGTTATTTTCTTTCAATACTCGTAAGGGTTGTTATTCCATTCTTTATCATTCTGTTGGAATAACCTGTCTACGCGGACAACCGCATGCATGGTGAAATCTTTTGTTATTCCATTCTTTATTATTTTGTTGGAAAAACATGTCTATGCGGACTACCGCATGCATGGTGAAATCTTTTGTTATTCCATTCTTTATTATTCTTTTGGAATAGACTGTCTACGCGGACTACCGTATGCATGGTTAACTATTTTGTTATTCCATTCTTTATTAATCTGTTGGAATAACCTGTCTACGCAGACTACCGCATGCATGGTTAAATCTTTTGTTATTCCATTCTTTATTATTCTCTGGGAATAACCTGTCTACGCAGACTACCGCATGCCTGGTGAATAACCCTTCGTATTTAATTGTTATTAAATTATGGAAATGATTTGTCTACGCAGACTACCACATGACAGGTGATAATCCATTTACAGTTTTGTATATTATATCTTTTCATATTCTTAAATCTAAACTTACTATGATAAGTATTGCTTCTATAATTCCTGAAATTAGTGGAATATCCTTGACTTTTGCGCATCATCCAGTATCGTTTCATTAGAATATTGATCTGAACTTTCTTATTAAATATCAATATTTTCACCCGAGGTACTATTCATGGGTTATTATTCACTCAATTACTATTCACTCGAATATTATTCATTCGAGGATTCGGGGTACTTTTTATACCGAGTTACTATTTACGGGTTACTATTCACTCGGGTATTAATCACTCGGATATTCGGGGCATTTTTCATGCCAGGGTACTATTTCTGAAGTTTTATTCACGGGGTACTATTCATGACAAAAATTGATTTCTTTTTTGTCCAAGATTATTTTGGATACATGAATATTATTCTTGAATTTTACTCCATAAAGCAGTATCATGTTGATAATTTGGATATTTTTAAACTTTGGATAAAATTTAAAGTCTTTAATATTTATCCTTGATCTCGTTTGATTGAATTCTTATATCATTGTCATCATCCTCATGCTTATATTATGATAAAAGTCATATGTGGCTTACGTGCATAGATGTACTATTGATTGGTATGATTATGACCAGGGATTATTCGGTATAATCATGACCTTAATGTTACAAATGATGTGGTAAAAGTCTTCATTGGCCCGTAGTGCATTGATGGACAGTTGTTGGTATGATCATGACCATTGATGATTACATGAATATCCTTGGCCCGTAGTGCATGGATGATTCAATGATGTGGTTTATTTATTAAGCTGAGTCTCAGCGATAAAATTGATGAAAAACTTTTTAAATCATAGAAGATAGTAGATATCATGCTCTACTTGACTTTTCTAATGGATTGCTTGTTCCGCTGCAGTTAAACTTGATGTTTATTGTATTTTATCAGTTTAACACTGTTGAAGACTAAGGATAATTTATTTTGCATTATCTTAGTCATAATATTTCTTACTGGGCAAGTTGAGCTCACCCTTTTTCTTTCATTGTTCTCTTCAGAAAATTAGAACGTAGCCGGGACTAGTCGGGGAAGAGAGTGACGGTCCGAGATGGTGGCTATAGTAGTTCTCACTATTTTATGAAATAGTGTGGTAATAAATGTAATGAGGACTTTATTTGAGTTTGAATACTGTCTATGAGACAATATTCGTGTAAAAACTCTAAGCTATGCTCTTGTCGTATTGTATAAAAGAAGTTTGTATTTGATTTATGTACCATGTATTTGGCGACTCAAGATGGTTGATGTATACCTATTTTGGGGGCGTCACACATTCAGAACAACATTAGTCACCCAAAATAAGAACATATTAATTTATAGAACATACAAGATAAGTAGAAAACTGAACCATATAATTCTACAGACCATATTAAAATTTAATTAATTAGACAGATATATTAAAATTTAACATTACAAAACATATATTTTCCCAAACTCAATTCCTTTTATTAGTACCCTTTATTGATCATTTTCTACTTACAAATGTGAACATATCATGTTTACAAAAACAACAATTAAACCGTATGTGGGAATGTATTAAATTCATTTTAAAACATAATTCTTTGGTTAATATAATTTTTTTTCTAATTCCAGACATAAAATTAATAATTTCTATGTTCCAAAATTAAAATTATTATTGATTTTTTATTGTCACTAATTTAAAATATTTTTAAATTTGAAATATCTATATTCCAAATAAAGGATCATTATTGATTTTTTTTGTTTAATTTTCTTTGAAGTTTGAAAGCTAAAAGACACTATAATGTACGAACAAAGTCAAATTAAGCAGCTTAGACGCTTCTTTCAGAATCAAACATATCTAAGTTCTAATTAATTTAATGTCTGTTGGCCAATAAACATCTCATTGCGTCTATTGATGTGTATTAATTAATGGGCCATTGGCACAGAAAGGTATGACATTTCATTACATCTGGATTAATAGCAATTTGATCTAATGGAATATGGGTTGAAATAACTTTTTGATTTAGATCACAATGAAATATGAGTTGAAAAATGATTAACCGGTTCAGAATTATATTTATTTTAAAAAATATAGGTCCAAACTTTAACCAACCTGAATAAATAAAAATGGTTAACCAACTCATTGTAGGGATTTCGGCATATAAACGCAGCGAAAAATATAAATTATAAAGCCAAATTAGAAACCCTAAAACAGGATCCATGCGAAAATAGATATTAATTCAGTGTTTAAGAGATTATACCGATTATGAAAGGCTTTTGACGCGGTCGAATCTCCAACACAATCCAAACGAATTGCGTCTCTACGGTATCCACAAGAACGCCCTGCGAATCGTCGTATGATCTACAGACAAAAGGGTGCTGCAGTACTAGCCACCAAAGGAATGGTTTTTCGAAATTTCTCTCTAGTCACTCTCTAAGAGCGGCTAGGGTTTTTAGGTTATGATTCGTTAACCCTAAAATGACTGCTGCATATCATATATATAGCGGTTAAAAGGGATTAATCAAAACCCTTTTAAAATCCAAATTTATTTATATATCTTAATTAAGTCTTACTTAATTAATATATCTATATATAAATTATCCTATTAATTTAAATTCGTAATTTAAATACTATCAATCATATTGACATATTTAAATCTTTACAATTTAAATTAATTCCCTTTTTAATTATGTTCTATGTGTGTGACCCTATAGGTTATTATTACCTTGGCAATAATTTTAAAATCATATTATAAAATTATAAACAGTGAGCGGCATCTAGTAATGCATTACTGCTACCCAAGTAATAATAAAATTGATGATTCGATACAACCTTTCCGTGACCAATGTTTCAATGTAATTTAATTCTTTTAACCTTGACATCCTAGATTAAACTCGAGTCATGGAATATGTCATACTCTTCATAATTTAATATGAGTTTTCTTGATCGATGAGTAGACTATATGAAACAAATCACTATTTGAGCATGACCATGCATTTCATAGTCCTACTCAATCAAGAGGCATATGGATATCACCCCTAATAAATAGGAGGGTTAAATTCCATCTAGATCACTCATATTTCTCACACTACTCATGATGTACCCAATAATCACCTTTATAGTCCACCCTATTAAATGTGACCTTTGATGATATTAAAGTACATAAATTCTCGTGTAGTATTATAGTGATTTCAGGTCGGAGGACCATTACATCATTGTCACTATGAGAATCGCTAATGACACTTCGATGATCCACATAGAATTCTCATGGTGGGTCTATCCAGTACATTTTTCTCTAACACATACCTATGCATTGACTTAATATCTCATATATTTATGACCAATGAGATTTGGTCATCAGTCAATCCACATACTAGTCTCAATGCATCATTGGTGTCCTATCAACAATGATACTCGACTAGGGACACTTAAGAGCAATGATACTAATTGTAATTATATAATCTCATGTTCAAGTCACATACTTGAAACTATATAATTTGCATCACTATTCTAAGGAATTTTATTATGTTAACATTTATATAACGCAGTAAATAAAACCATAATAAAATCATTCATTTATTCAATCAAATATAATATCAAAATGTTAAGCAATTATATCAAATAATTGGCCTCTAGTGCATAAACTCGAACACTCATTTGGTTCCAGTTAATATGGTTTGACCCAACAGTTAACTAACTATATTATCGGTCTAGTGCTCGCGATTATTCTTTGATATGCTCCCTCATTTGCAAATTTATATATATATATATATATATATATATATATATATATATATATATATATATATAACTTTTTTTGTTCGTTTTAAATTAGATACATTTATATTCTTAGTTTATATAGTGTTGAAATTATTAACATGTCATTATTTATATTCTAAGTTATTTGAGTTCTACTATGTCTCTACTATTATATTTCAACTTGGAAAGTGATATATTGTGAATATTAATGGTAATTGTTTTGAACAAATATGAGATATAGTGGATTACTTTTATAATTCTATTTAATTTTGGTTTGTTTCAAAATTATAATTCGGTAAAACTAATGATTTGACCACCGAAGTTGGCACATTTTATTGAATACCTGATTGAACTTTTAATTTTTTTTAATTAACTCACTTAACTAATTATTATTTTCAAATTGGGTCATTTTGTCAAATCTGGTTAACAACTGTCAAATTGTTTCAAGATTTTTCATACGTGGAAGCAAAAAAAAAGGGAAAATAAAATAAAAAATGAGGTGGCCAATCAGCAACAATGACATGGAAATAAAAAAAATAATTTATTTTTTGACTCATTTTTAACATTTTAAAGTTTTAAAAATGACAAAAACATAATAAAACACAATAAAAACTAATAAAAATAAAACATTTTTCATTCATTCATTAAATTAAATTTATTTATCAAGATAAATCAAATCTTAATCAATTAAACAGCCAAACATATTTTCCTTAAAAAAAAGACAACATTAAAAGTAAAAAAATAAAAAACATTCAAAACAGATCTAGATACATATGTGGATTCTTCTGAGGATTTTAGATCTACGACCAATCACGTCGATCTTCTTAACAACAATCTCCCTCCCATCTTCCAAATTCCCCTAAAAAACCCCAAAACTTACAGCGTCGTGATTGATCCAAATTACATAACCAAAGAAACAGAGTATGAGATTTTTGTTAGATATATTAAAAGCAGAGCATACATAAACATATGTATTTGAGTATACAGATGATGGAGAAATTGGCATAAAGTGAAATTAAAGATGCGAGAAAATAGTCTGATCTATCTGTAAGGAGATTCAAATCTTAATCAATTAAAAAACCAAACATATTTTCCTTAAAAAGCGTGATCCCCACACATCGCCGCCTGATTTAAAAACGCCGCCAATCGAAATCAGGAGTGGGGTGGTCTGAGTCTCGATCGACTCAATGAATCCTCCATTGCAATCGGGACAAGAGAGTCTTTTCACCTCAAAACCCTAACGAATCGACTGCATCTGTAGCACCAATACGAAGAAGACATCTATCTGTGAAAATATCTTGAAAATACAAAACCTACAATTCCCTTTTATGTTGCAGATCTGAGAAAAACCAAGAAAATAAAACCCAAAATATCGAAACTTTTCTTCAATAATCAGTTCGATTTATGAAGAATTACGTAGATTAAAGGAGGGACTGTAACTCATCGGGAAGAATATCGAAACTTTTCTTCAATAATCAGATCGATTTATCTTTGAATTTGATTTGGAAGGAGAGAAGAGATGAAGGAAGAGAGAATAAATGATTTTTTTATTCTTTTCTCATGTACCATTTTTATTTCCATGAATCAACTTTTTTTTATTAGATCTGTTAGATCTGTTTTGATGAAAAATAAAAGAAATAATCTTAGTGAAAGAGAAAATACACGATTATTTGATCTGTAAAATCAAATAATCAAGATGGTTAAATCTGTTTTAGTCGAAGAAGAAAGATGTTTTGATTTTTTTGTTTTTGTTTTATTTTATTATGTTTTTGTCATTTTTAAAACTTTAAAATGTTAATTTTATTATTTTTTTTAAAACTTTAAAATGTAAAAAGAAGGCTTATTTATTTTTTTGCCACGTGTATTTTTTTTATTTTTTGTATATTTTTTTCCAGAGCCACGTAGATAAAATTTTAATGTCTGTCTACTTTTTTTAACGGAGTGACCCAATTTGAAAATAATAATTATTTCAATGAGTTAATTAGAAAAATTAAAAGTTCAATTATGTATTCAATAAAACGTGCCAACTTCGGTGATCAAATCATTAATTTTTCCATTATACTTCGGTAGAAAACTGTCCTAATATATAACATAGCTCTTTCAACTTCCAAACAAACATTAGGGATGTTTTTGGGAAAGTAAATTTTATCTTAAAAATCGTCATTTTAAAAAGTGAAATGCATTTAACTACCTAAGACTCGTCCCAAATACTGCATCACCCCCTTAAAAGATATAAAAACCTACACATAATATCAAATTAAGAGATTCATTCACTACGAACCTAAAGAAATCCCAAACTACGCACAAAGTCTAGGGCTTTGACACCCTGCTAAATCCGTATTAAGAAGCTCACACAGCTCCTCGGGAGGTTCCTGTAAAATATGAATACCTTCGATATCAACATCCTTTCTTGTCATCGGAAGCCGATTTAATCAATTCAATGACCACCCAGGAGTCCAATTCTAGCTCTACCTTCCGATATCCTCTATTCAAAACAAATTTCAATCCTTGCCAAACAGTCCATAGTTTAAGAAACTGTGTTCGAATTTGAGCCAATGTTAGCCATAAAGCCCACTTACTATCGATCGACCTAAACAGTCTCTGACAAGACCTCTTGTTCCTGCTTTCCTAGGATTATTTTACGAGGCACCATCCACGTTCACTTTCATCCATTGATCATGCGGTTTTTGCCAGGCTATAAACCTCAAATGTTTAGAAGTCTCCACACGAGTATGCGCCATTGAAAAGGCACAAAACTCATAATATATCACGACAACACGGTCCACATAGGTGATTAATAGCTATCAACCCAAAACTTTCCAATAAACTATAATCCTTCTTTGAACAATGTTATGCAACTTTACTGAAGAAGTTTATGATTACAATTCTTGCTTAACAATTTCTACATTTTAGTTTTAATTTTTTTAAAACTAAACAATGTTAATATCCTTATAAGAATTATAAGTATTTAAAAACATAAAAAATTTAATAGTAAATAGTTAAACGAATTATTTCCTGCTAATATCAACACTTCATACGAAATTATGTTTGAATATATAACTCCAAAGAAGATTATTTTAAGAACCATAAGTATTTAAACACATTAAAAAATTGTAAATAGTTAAACGAATTATTTCCTGCTAATATCAACACTTCATAGGAAATTATGTTTGAATATATAACTCCAAAGAAGATTATTTCTTTTTTTAGAGTATTGACCCAATTAAACCATGTCCCATTTGAGGGCATTTACTGTTTTATCCTTAGTGTTAGTAATTGATCCGGGTCGAACCTGTGGATCATGAACATCCACTTGTGTATGGATATTGGAAAACCTAACTAGGATTGTAAGAGTCCCATATCACTTGGAAGTATTTTAAATAATACTTGATATGGTTAGGACTCCATATGAGATAACTTTCCTAATTTAGTTAGTTGTAGACTTATCCCTAGATATTGGGTTTCACGTTAAATACTGAAGCTTACTGTGTGTAGGGCTAAGGAAAAAGAACGTATTATTTTTCCCATACAGTTTCTCTCTAAATACCCTCTCTAGTATTTCCAAGCTTCCATCAATAGGCTTGGGTGTACTTGGTGTGAACACTTAATTAGTTCGTTCGCATTGATTGCTTGTAACAACTATATATTGACGAGAAGTACGAAGGATCGTAGTAGCTGTGTTCGTGGTGTCGCTTGTAGATTTGACATTCGGTTCAACCGCTTCCGCTTCGTGGATACTTACCGATTCATATGTAAGTATTATTTATGTGTTAGTTTTCACCTAAAACTTTAACATTGGTATTAGAGCCAAGCTATGCCTGATCTCGCATAAATATTCTATCATTTTTTTGTTTTTTGCATATAAAGCTTGTAATAAGACATTAATGGCATAATATGCTACAGTACATATTAGAGGCTGAAAATACAGTATGATGTAGTCAATATGCATGTTCAGACACCTGCAAAATTTTGTTGCAATCAGATTTGTATTTTGAGAGAAAACGCGAACCCTAATTCAAATTTACGTTTTTTTCTTAATAAAAATCTATTTTTCTACAGAAGTCAAACGTATATTTTCTTTACATATTAAAATAGTACATCTCGCCACAATTCCAGAAATATAAAGTTTGTATTTTTTGAACATCTATAGAATTAATTATGATTTTTTGAAAAAAAGGTACCAAACTGTAATTATACTTCTAGTCTATTGAGGAAAAAGATGAGGCTAACGTCAGCGTCAGCGCGGGGGCCACACATCTATTTTAAAAAAGGCAGCGTAGTGGGGTCCACGAGCCACCTTCTGGATATTTTTTTTGAAATTTTTTTTTACAGGAAAATTTGTTTTTATTTTCTGGTCACTTTAATTATTTTTTTGAATTTTTCCATCAATGAAAAATATTTTTGAAAATTGTTTGTATCTATTTAAAGTGCTTTCAAAATTGTTTGAAAATTATACAGAAATTTTTCTTGGGCAAAATTTTTTCCTGTGATTTCAGAGGCATGTTTACAAGTTCTCCACTTATTGGTGTTGAGAATTGGATTGTATTAGTATCTTAAATTATTTTACTATCAATTATTATTTATTTAAAAAATAATTGCATTAAATAGTTAATTTATTTTTTGAAAATTCAGAAAAATCACAATATTAAATTTTCATGTATACACACTGTTAGGAAAATATTTGGTCAATTTTGAGTAAAATTGAATATTATTTCACATTTATTATTGTATATTTATGTGTAAATATTATGTTTATTGTGCATATTTGTTGCATTCGTCCCCTTAGGACTTGACCAAATACATCCAGCTTCCTAGTGGGAGCTGTGGTGGGTCCATTCATGCACATACCCCTTATTTGTTATTGCATGGTGCTTTGGATGTACTAAAAAGGGTTGATATTTAATTGTTTTTAGAGACGGGCTCTCACTTTGTGATAGATGTAAGACCCCGAATTTTATGAAATGAAAGTATTCAATTTTTTTTATAATTATTATTTTATTTAGTAAATGGTTAAATTGATAAAGGTTAAAGTTAAGGGTGATATGTGAAATTTTTTCAAAGTTAGCAAGTTGTCATAAAATAATCGGTGATAAAAGTACAGTAATACGCGTGGTTGCATAGTAGCACACGGTATTGATTATTGATGCTTACGTGAGAAGTCACTCAGTTATACTCAATTATTGCTACAGTAATTGCTGCATCATATCTCTTATATTATTGATTCAATTATTGTCACAGTATCATCTGCATAATATTTTATATTGTTAAATCAATAATTGAGACGACAAAGTTATTCATATTATTATTTGCATTATTGACAATGTCTAGAAAGTTCTATCGAGGAGAGGTTTGGTCACCTAATTGTGCGCCAATAGGGATAAATCCTTATCGGAAAGCTTCCTCTTTCCTATGAATGATCTGGTTGTTAAATATTGTGAGTTATAATATTAATGATTAATAAGTTCGTGTTGATTAAAGATGAAATTGATATTTCCATTATGTAGGGATTATTAGTGTTAGTGGAAATCGACATCTATTCCGATAATAATTGATGTCTGGATGTTATATTGACCAATCGGGTAATTAATCGGATAAATGAGCAATTAACTGCTATTAATTGACATGCTTATAACTATTTGTTCACATGTGTGTAATATTGATTCACATGCATGTACTATTAGGGAAGGTGGTGCAAGATTGATAATTCTTGCATGACTAAATTAAAAATGGAGGTATAGATGAAGGTACTATACTGTAATTATTTTTTTCACATGATTGTACTATTGAGTCACATGATTGTACTATTGATTCACATGATATATTATTAGGGGAGGTGGTGCAAGTTTGATAATACTTGCAGGACTAAATTAAAAATGAAGGAAAAGATGAAGGTATTATACTGTAATATTTTGTGCCCCAAAACGTGCAATTATCGAAACTATATTTTCCTATAAATAGAAGCTCATTCTTCCTTTATTCTCACCAATTCACTAAGACTCACAAGAGTAATTATAGAGAGAGAAGTTATAGAAAGAGAAGCTATAGAGAGATAGAAGAAGAGAAGTCTGCTACTTCACTATTCCAGTATTCAGTCTTCTTCTGAGGTAAGGGATATTATTTGTTGTCTTGTGAGGGATGTTATTTTTCGTATGGTAAGGGGTATTATTTATTTCATATTCTGAAGAGAAATTATTTTTCGTACTTGTATGAATATTTTTTTGGTTTAATATTCGTAAGGGGTATTATTTCTTTCGTATTCGTAAGGGATATTATTTTGTTCAGTATTCATAGGAATAATATTTTCTTCCATACTCATCAGATATGTGAGTAATATTATTTCGTCTCGTATTCCTGATTATACCCTCATTTTGTTAAAGTATTGCTTCTATACTCCGTGAAATTAGTGGAATATCCTTGAAATTTGTGCTTCATCTAATACCGTTTCACAAGGATATTTTCTGCACATTCTTGTTAAATTTTAAGCTTTTCATGCCGGAGTATGATAAGTAGGTTTTACACCTACTTATGGAGTACCAATTCATGCAAACTATGCCCTTCTCAAGTACGTTTTAGTAGGTTTTAGCTGCATTTCATGTTAATTTGCATTTCGCATACTTAAAACTCTTTTTGGTGAATAAGTGCAGGAATCGACCTATTTTGGTGGTGTTATAGGGCACGAGGCTAATGGATGCCTAAGACGAGGCAAAAGATAGGATGTGCATGGCTAGGATTGAATGGAGCATGGATGGAAAAACATGGATAAACATAGGACATTTCAGTAGTAGCAACAACATTGCAGAACCAAGCTCGGGGAGTAGGATCGAAGGCAAAGCCTGCAAGCAGCAAGAAAGAGAGCTTGAGGCGCGCCACCCGTGAGTACCAACCAAACCATGGAACCTCATCGCAAGTTCTTGTGACCGCTTAACATGACAAGCCTAGGGAGCACGCGCTCATACGAGAGCTCGGCTGAACATCAGGACTTACTGCAAGTCTCGCGCCCGCGCGAGTAATAGGCTGGAGGAAGCGCCTTGTGTATGCGCCGAGGCCCTGGTCTTGACTTGTTTTATTTTATTCTCAATTTTTAAGGGTTGTAATTGATTTAAAACGATTTCTGACTGGTGTCAGGGGTATCACTTGACAATTATTCAACTTTAGACGTATTCTTTACTTCGTAATTAGGATTTACTCTCTAGGGAGATTCCAACGTAGAAGGAGGCCAAAACTCTACTTTCTTACTTCTTCTTGAGATTTTCTACCATAGTGGATTATTATTATTATTATTTTGCTGGAATCATATGAGGATTTGAATATTGATCTATATTCAGTAATTGGGTTTGATTGTTTCTACCTTTCATCTTTCAATTGTTTGTTTATTAATCATGTTTAGATTTGATCCCATAATGGCTTTTGGTTCAGTCATGAACTAAACTCCATTATGGGATTCTAACGGATTTTAATATGTAGTTTGATTGCATGCTTAAATGCTGGATTATTTTACATATCATATGGGATGTCTATCATGATTGTTTTACATGTATGAATGCTTGATCACCATTCGTTTCAGTATTTGTATGGAATTGACAATGAACATGCAAATATGAATTGTAATAATGATAGTATACATATATAGGGCTGTGTTATATGGCTTATGTATTTCGTGAACCAGATAGACATATACTGTTTCACCGTATAAGTTAGAATAAGGGCTTGAACTTAAAGTCAATATAGTTTCAATTTCACATAGACATATAGTGATTTTGGTTATATTGATGATTATATAGAATCTATCATCCGTGGATCTTTGTGTAAAGTAGGTCTTAGTGCATTGAAAATGGCTAATACTCTTTTAGTGCTCTTGGCTACTTTCCTGTGATATGTGAACAAGTCATGCATGATAGTAGCGACTGAATGAAGTATTAAATGAAGTTAGAATCCCATTATTTTCAGATTTGATTTATTCCGTGTTATTATTATTTTAGTTGCTATTTGCAACTCGAGAACAAACCAATCTTAGTCATTAGTTTAAGCATATAAATATAGTGAATTAATTAATGCATAGCGATTTGAATTAAACAACTTTCTCTGTGGGATCGATACTTTACTTGCTCTGTATTGCTTGTTAACGCATGTATGCCTGTATGAGTTAGAGCTCTTTTGTTAAGACTAAAAAAGAGGCAACAGTACTGTCCATGAGTAGTATTCATTTTTACGGTACTATTCATAAAGTACTATTCATGGGATACTATTCCCAAAGTACTATTAACGGGGTACTATTCACCCGGGGAATATTCAGGACAAAAATTGACTTCTTTGCTGTCCAAATCATTTTTGTTATAATATTATTCTTGAATTTTACTCCACAAAGCAATATCATGTTGACAATTTGGGCATTATTGAATTCTGGATAAATTAAGTTATAAATCTTTAAAAATTTATCTTTTGCTTTCTTTTAATTGAATTCTTATATCATTGTCATCATCCTCATATTTATATTATGATAAAGGTCATATGTGGCTTACGTGCATAGATGTACTATTGATTGGTATGATTATGACCAGAGAATATTCGGTATAATCATGACCATAATGTTACAAATGATGTGGTAAAAATCCTCATTAGCCTGTAGTGAATTGATGGACAGTTGTTGGTATGATTATGACCAGGGAATATTTGGTATAATCACGACCATTGATGATTACATGAATATCCTTGGCCCGTAGTGTAGGGATCTTTCGATGATGATGTTTATTTATTAAGCCGAGTCTCAGTGACAAAATTGATGATAAAATTTTTAAAGCATAGAAGATAGTAGATATCATGCTCTACTTGACTCTTCTAATGGATTGCTTGTTCCGCTGCAGTTAAACTTGATGTTTATTGTATTTTATCAGTTTAACACTGTTGAAGGCTAACGATAATTTATTTTGCATTATCTTAGTCATAATATTTCTTCTTTGAGCTAGTTGAGCTCACCCTTTGTTTTCATTGTTCTCTTGAAATGAGAATATAATTTGGGACTAGTCGGGGAACTGAGTGACGGTCCAGATGTTTGCATTAGTAGTCCTCACTGTTCAGTGAAATAGTGTGATAATAAATGTAATAAGGACTCCATTTGAGTTTGAATACTGTCTAGAAGATAATATTCGTATTAAAACTCTCAGCTTATGTTTTGTCTTATTTTACACGACAGTTATATAATTAAGTTGTATTTGAATTTTGTACTATGTATTTGGTGACCCAAGATGGGTGATGTATATATATTTTGGGGGCATCACAGTTGGTATCAAAGGTTAGGGATATGGTCGCTGGCGAAGATATGAGTCTAGAACTAGGAGAGGAGAGACGAGTAATATACTTCGCTAGTGTGTGACTTACCTAAACTGAAATTGTTTACTTGATAAATTGACAAATTGTGATATGTCAATTAACCTTTGTTTTAAAGATATATTCTATAATGATATCTGAAATACAGGAGATGAGCAATGGGAAAATCATGATACAGAGGAAATAACCAGGAAGGTACAATCCGAAAAGAAAGAAAGGTATTCTCATATCTTCAACATACCAGGTACGTATGTAAATTTCGAGGGTGAAATTTCATAATGAGGGGAGATTGTAAGACCCCGAATTTTATGAAATGAAAGTATTCAATTTTCTTATAATTATTATTTTATTTAGTAAATGGTTAAATTGATAAAGGTTAAAGTTAAGGGTGATATGTGAAATTTTTTCAAAGTAAGCAAGTTGTTATAAAATAATCGGTGATAAAAGTACGGTAATATGCGTGGTTGCATAGTAGCACACGGTATTGATTATTGATGCTTACGTGAGAAGTCTCTCAGTTATACTCAATTATTGCTACAGTAATTGCTGCATCATATCTCTTATATTATTGATTCAATTATTGTCACAGTATCATCCGCATAATATTTTATATTGTTAAATCAATAATTGAGACGACAAAGTTATTCATATTATTATTTGCATTATTGACAATGTCTAGAAAGTTCTGTCGAGGAGAGGTTTGGCCACCTAATTGTGCGCCAATAGGGATAAATCCTTATCGGAAAGCTTCCTCTTTCCTAGGAATGATCTGGTTGTTAAATATTGTGAGTTATAATATTAATGATTAATAAGTTCGTGTTGATTAAAGATGAAATTGATATTTCCATTATGTAGGGATTATTAGTGTTAGTGGTAATCGACATCTATTCCGATAATAATTGATGTCTAGAGGTTATATTGACCAATCGGGTAATTAATCGGATAAATGAGCAATTAATTGCTATTAATTCACATGCTTATAACTATTTGTTCACATGTGTGGAATATTGATTCAAATGCATGTACTATTAGGGAAGGTGGTGCAAGATTGATAATTCTTGCATGACTAAATTAAAAATGGAGGTATAGATGAATGTATTATACTGTAATTATTTTTTTCACATGATTGTACTATTGAGTCACATGATTGTACTATTGATTCACATGATATATTATTAGGGGAGGTGGTGCAAGTTTGATAATACTTGAAGGACTAAATTAAAAATGAAGGAAAAGATGAAGGTATTATACTGTAATATTTTGAGCCCCAAAACGTGCAATTATCGAAACTATATTTTCCTATAAATAGAAGCTCATTCTTCCTTCATTCTCACCAATTCACTAAGACTCACAAGAGTAATTATAGAGAGAGAAGTTATAGAAAGAGAAGCTATAGAGAGATAGAAGAAGAGAAGTCTGCTACTTCACTATTCCAGTATTCAGTCTTCTTCTGAGGTAAGGGATATTATTTGTTGTATTGTGAGGGATGTTATTTTTTCGTATGGTAAGGGGTATTATTTATTTCATATTCTGAAGAGAAATTATTTTTCGTACTTGTATGAATATTTTTTTGTTTAATATTCGTAAGGGGTATTATTTCTTTCGTATTCGTAAGGGATATTATTTTGTTCAGTATTCATAAGGAATAATATTTTCTTCCATACTCTGTCGTATGTGAGTAATATTATTTCGTCTCGTATTCCTGATTATACCCTCATTTTGTTAAAGTATTGCTTCTATACTCCGTGAAATTAGTGGAATATCCTTGAAATTTGCGCTTCATCTAATATCGTTTCACAAGGATATTTTTTGCACATTCTTGTTAAATTTTAAGCTTTTCATGCCGGAGTACTGTCCATGAGTAGTATTCATTTTTACGGTACTATTCACAAAGTACTATTCATATGTACTATTCATACAATACTATTCACGAGTACTATTCATAGGGTACTATTCACCTAGGAAATTATTCATGACAAAAATTGATTTCTTTGCTGTCCAAATTATTTTTGATATAATATTATTCTTGAATTTTACTCCACAAAGCAGTATCATGTTGACAATTTGGGCATTATTGAATTCTGGATAAATTAAATTATAAATCTTTAAAAATTTATCCTTTGTTTGCTTTTAATTGAATTCTTATATCATTGTCATCATCCTCATGCTTATATTGTGAAAAAAGTCATCCGTGGCTTACTTGCATAGGTGTACTATTGATTGGTATGATTATGACCAGAGATTATTCGGTATAATCATGACCGTAATGTTACAAATGATGTGGTAAAAATCTTCATTGGCCTGTAGTGCATTGATGGAAAGTTGTTGGTATGATTATGACCAGGGATTATTCTGTATAATCATGACCATTGATGATTACATGAATATCCTTAGCGTAATAGTGCGGATAATTCGATGATGTGGTTTATTT
Source organism: Panax ginseng (assembly GCA_020205605.1). NCBI lineage: Eukaryota > Viridiplantae > Streptophyta > Magnoliopsida > Apiales > Araliaceae > Panax > Panax ginseng. The sequence continues at coordinate 19,510,487 of CM035147.1, read as the reverse complement.
ATTAAGTCGAGTCTCAAATGATAAAATTGATGATAAACTTTTTAAAAGCATAGAAGATAGTAGATATCATGCTCTACTTGACTCTTCTAATGGATTGCTTGTTCCGCTGCAGTTCAACTTGATGTTTATTGTATTTTATCAGTTTATCACTGTTGAAGGCTAACGATAATTTATTCTGCATTATCTTAAGTCATAATATTTCTTACTGGGCTAGTTGAGCTCACCCTTTGTTTTCATTGTTCTCTTCAGGAAATGAGAATATAGCTGGGACTAGTCGGGGAACTGAGTGACAGTTCAGATGTTTGCATTAATAGTCCTCACTATTCAGTGAAATAGTGTGATAATAAATGTAATAAGGACTCCATTTGAGTTTGAATACTGTCCAGAATACAATATTCGTATTAAAACTCTCAGCTTATGTTTTGTCGTATTTTACACGACAATTATATAATTAAGTTGTATTTGAATTTTATACTATGTATTTGGCGACCCAAGATGGGTGATATATACATATTTTGGAGGCATCACAGTTGGTATCAAAGCTTAGGGATATGGTCGCTGGCGGAGATATGAGTCTAGAACTAGGAGGGGAGAGACGAGTAATATACTTCGCTAGTTTGTGACTTACCTAAATTGAAATTGTTTACTTGATAAGTTGACAGATTGTGATATGTCAATTAACCTTTGTTTTAAAGATATATTCTACAATGATATCTGAAATACAGGAGATGAGCAATGGAAAAATCATGATACAGAGGAAATAACTAGGAAGGTACAATTCGAAAAGAAAGAAAGGTATTCTCATCTCTTCAACATACCAGGTACGTACGTAAATTTCGAGGGAGAAATTTCATAAGGAGGGGAGATTGTAAGACCCCGAATTTTATGAAATGAAAGTATTCAATTTTCTTATAATTATTATTTTATTTAGTAATAGGATAAATTGATAAAGGTTAAAGTTAAGGGTGATATGTGAATTTTTTTTAAAGTAAACAAGTTGTCATAAAATAATCGGTGATAAAAGTACAGTAATACGCGTGGTTGCATAGTAGCACGCAGTATTGATTATTGATACTTACGTGAGAAGTCACTCAGTTATACTCAATTATTGCTACAGTAATTGCTGCATCATATCTCTCATATTATTGATTCAATTATTGTCACAGTATCATCTACATAATATTTTATATTGTTAAATCAATAATTGAGACGACAAAGTTATTCATATTATTATTTGTATTATTGACAATGTCTAGAAAGTTCTGTCGAGGAGAGGTTTGGCCACCTAATTGCGCGCCAATAGGGATAAATCCTTATCAGAAATCCCCCTCTTTCATGGGAATGATCTGGTTGTTAAATATTGTGAGTTATAATATTAATGATTAATAAGTTCGTGTTGATTAAAGATGAAATTGATATTTCCATTATGTAGGGATTATTAGTGTTAGTGGAAATCGACATCTATTCCGATAATAATTGATGTCTGGAGGTTATATTGACTAATCGGGTAATTAATCGGATAAATGAGCAATTAATTGCTATTAATTCACATGCTTATAACTATTTGTTCACATGTGTGTACTATTGATTCACATGCATGTACTATTAGGGAAGGTGGTGCAAGATGATAATACTTGCATGACTAAATTAAAAATGGAGGTATAGATGAAGGTACTATACTGCAATTATTTTTTTCACATGATTGTACTATTGAGTCACATGATTGTACTATTGATTCACATGATATACTCTTAGGGGAGGTGGTTGCAAGTTTTATAATACTTGTAGGACTAAATTAAAAATAAAGGAAAAGATGAAGGTATTATACTGTAATATTTTGTGCCCCAAAACGTGCAATTATCGAAACTATATTTTCCTATAAATAGAAGCTCATTCTTCCTTTATTCTCACCAATTCATTAAGACTCACAAGAGTAATTATAGAGAGAGAAGTTATAGAAAGAGAAGTTATAGAGAGATAGAAGAAGAGAAGTCTGCTACTTCACTATTCCAGTATTCAGTCTTCTTCTGAGGTAAGGGATATTATTTGTTGTCTTGTGAGGGATGTTATTTTTCGTATGGTAAGGGGTATTATTTATTTCATATTCTGAAGAGAAATTATTTTTCGTACTTGTATGAATATTTTTTTTGTTTAATATTCGTAAGGGGTATTATTTCTTTCGTATTCGTAAGGGATATTATTTTGTTCAGTATTCATAAGGAATGATATTTTCTTCCATACTCTGTCGTATGCGAGTAATATTATTTCGTCTCGTATTCTTAATTATACCCTCATTTTGTTAAAGTATTGCTTCTATACTCCATGAAATTAGTGGAATATCCTTGAAATTTGCGCTTCATCTAGTATCGTTTCACAAGTATATTTTCTGCACATTCTTGTTAAATTTTTAGCTTTTAATGCCGGAGTACTGTCCATGAGTAGTATTCATTTTTATGGTACTATTCATAAAGTACTATTCACGAGGTACTATTTATAAAGTACTATTCACGGGTACTATTCATAAAGTACTATTCACGAGTACTATTCACAAAGTACTATTCATAGGGTACTATTCACGGGGTATTATTCACTTGAGTACTATTTACCCGAGGAAATATTCATGACAAAAATTGATTTCTTTGTTGTCCAAATCATTTTTGATACAATATTATTCTTGAATTTTACTCCACAAAGCAGTATCATGTTGATAATTTGGGTATTATTGAATTCTGGATAAATTAAATTATAAATCTTTAAAAATTTATCATTTGCTTTCTTTTAATTGAATTCTTATATCATTGTCATCATCCTCATGCTTATATTGTGTTAAAAGTCATCTGTGGCTTACGTGCATAGATGTACTATTGATTGGTATGATTATGACCATGGAATATTCGGTATAATCATGACCGTAATGTTACAAATGATATGGTAAAAATCCTCATTGGCTTGTAGTGCATTGATGGACAGTTGTTGGTATGATTATGACCAGGGATTATTCGGTATAATCATGACCATTGATGATTACATGAATATCCTTGGCCTGAAGTGCAGGGATGATTCGATGATGTCGTTTATTTATTAAGCTGAGTCTCAGCGATAAAATTGATGATAACCTTTTTAAAGCATAGAAGATAGTAGATATCATGCTCTACTTGACTCTTCTAATGGATTACTTGTTTCACTGCAGTTAAACTTGATGTTTATTGTATTTTATCAGTTTAACACTGTTGAAGGCTAACGATAATTTATTTTGCATTATCTTAGTCATAATATTTCTTACTGGGCTAGTTGAGCTCACCCTTTGCTTTCATTGTTCTCTTCAGGAAATGAGAATATAGCTGGGATTAGTCGGGGAACGGAGTGACGGTCCAGATGTTTGCATTAGTAGTCCTCACTATTCAGTGTAATAGTGTGATAATAAATGTAATAAGGACTTCATTTGAGTTTGAATACTGTCTAGAAGACAATATTCGTATTAAAACTCTGAGCTTATGTTTTGTCGTATTTTACACGACAGTTGTATAATTAAGTTGTATTTGAATTTTGTACCATGTATTTGGCCACCCAAGATGGGTGATGTATACCTATTTTGGGGGCGTCACAATAGATACCTGAGATAAAATAATTATGAGAAGATAAGTGCATAACTCTCAATTTTATTATTAGATTTATATAGTATGAATCTTTGATGTAAAATTTTGGTATTGATGTATTTATATCGAAGCCTTGTAAGGGAATGTAATTTTGCGATTGTTCTTCAATTAATTAATTTTATCTCCCAAAGAACAATTAAATTATCAATATGGGTTTTTTGTTTCATATACCCCGTTCTTATTTTTGTATAATGGGCTATTTGGATTTTTGTCATATAAAATAAAATTAATCACAATTATTTATTTTATGACATGGAATAATAATAATATGTTTATCGAATTTTCGATTTCTATCCATAGACTAAATAATTGTGATTACGTAGGATTTATGACAAAATTAGTATATGTGTGCTTATATTCATATTTTATGCAACCTTATTGTAGTGAAATGACCTCTAAAAATGTGATTGCTGACCTTAACAAAGGTGAAAAATTGGATGATAAAAAGTATTACCTTTAGTCGAAGAAAATTCAGTATATGCTTAATGAGTTAGATGTGTTTGAAACTTTAACTACCACTATGCAACCGCCTGAGGAAGGCACCACTGTTCAGTATCATCGAGACAAATAAACCTACGATGAATGGGTCAAGAAGGATCGTTGTGCGCGTTTTACCATGTTAAACAACATGCACAACAACCTAATTGGCGAATTTGAGTCCTAAAAAAC